>WBMV01006934.1:399931-723234 GCA_013396655.1 Campylorhamphus procurvoides
TCCTTCCTTCCTTCCTTCCTTCCCTCCCCTCCTTCTGACCTTTTTGGCTTTTATTTGGCTTTGGTTTTATTCTTCAACCTTTATATCTGTATGTTAGCCAGAGGTTCTTTATCAAGATACACCTCCTGAGCCAGTTTAATGGATTAGTGCTTCTTTTCTTTTCTTGCAACTCTGTGTGCCCTGTGAACTATTTACTAAAAGTCCTTACATAACTGTTGCATTAAATGTCTCTCCACACCTTTTAGAAATACATTCATGTCCATGATACCAAATTTTGCTTGTGGCACTTGAAGTGTTCCTTCAAAAACTGCTTCCAGGAGTACTGCTATATTTTGGATTGAATAAATCCAGTACTCCTATTTTCAATGATGGAGAACACTTTCTTCCTCTAGGAGATAAAAAAGTCAAATTATAACAAGCTGTTTTGTCTTACTGCTTCAGGCTACCTCTAGTCCAAAAGATGGATTCATAATAAAGCAAATGCCTCACCTGACTAAATTATCAAGCACACCACTACTTAGAGAGTAGAAGGCTGCAGCGTTGAAGAACCAGAAAGCTTGCAAAAATCAGCCTGTGTACATACAGCAAGAAGTCTACCTGAACTTTCCATCTCTGTTTAAAAGAGACACAACAGTCTGTACCCATTTAGAGATAATTATGAGGAAAACCAAAATTGCCATGAATAGACAAGCAAAACACCAGAAAGAAACTTTATACAATTGAGTGGGCCTTTCAGGGATACTCAATTGCCAAACAACCTCTTTTCCCTCTTCCCAAATCTTTTAGCAGAGGCAGCAGTTGACTCTGTAAAGAGAGATGACCACAGGAAATAAATCTGATAAAACCAATGAAAAGCCTTTATATTGTTACACAGGAGAAAAAGGATGAGATGGGAAAGATACAGTTGCTAGACAGTGCTAACAGCACAGCTCAATTGCAGTTTTGCTAACAGTGGACTATAATTGAGTATTTATGAGTACTGAGTCCAAACAAAGTGTCAAAACACAGTTATAACACAAAATTAAGAGACTGATTTACAGAATTTAAGACTGGAAGAGCATATCCCAAACACCATCTACACTACCTCTACAGTCAAATTTCAAACTATAATCGAAATATTCCATGTTACAAAACACAGCAAGAAACATCACTACAATTGAACAGATGTATCCCCTAGCATTCCTAGTCCAGCAATGGCGAATGTTGATGGGAGAGGAATAGTCTGCAGAGAAGGGCCAGGCTCACATGACCCTCCCAAACAGAATCTTTCTCCACTGACCTGATCCAACAGGCTCTTCTTCTGTTTTCATATGAGGATTAAAATCAAATGAGTATCTGTAGAGATGAAATTGAAGGCATGAACCGTAGCTTCCACCCTTACAGTGACAAGACTATGTTCAAAAAATCCCTCTTTTTCAGCTGCTTTGAATTAGCAAGTCAAAAGAATTGCACCATTTGAACAGGACAGAAGGGAACTGCTAAACCTGGCAAAAGCAAAAATAACCTTTATAGGCCAAAAGCAGTATCACAAGCCTGATATTAGCATCTGATGTTCCCAAAGGTCTAATACTGTGTCTTAAATATAGGACCTTGAATCACTCACCATCTCCTGATCCCAGATGTATCCCAACTGGGCTCTGTCCAGGCTCCATGTCAGGATGAGAGTTGAGCTCATGCCGCCTGCCTGTCAACATGATTTCCACACGAAAAATAATTAACTGACATTGCCTCAAGGCTTAGTACAGATCACATCTACCCTCCGCCTTGACACAGCCTTTAAGCTATTCAGTTCAGTAAATATTACCTTCCTGTGGCAGGCCAAACACCAGAGAGCAGCAAGGCAGCGAGCACACATATGCAACAGTCAAGTTTTTGTTAGAAGGCAAAAATTGCCACAAGTTGCAGTTTGAACAAGGCACTGAGAAATCAAACTCTATTACTAGATACAGACACAGCATTGAAATAGTTCTCCTAGTAAAGACCCAGTTAATTAAATAAGCACAGGGCCCTTTCATTGCTATTAACCAGCACAGACTGCAAGCATGGTCTCATTTTCCAATATGAGCCAACCTATGTCTTGGCTCCTGGCTGCAACAAAAATAAGAAAGATTCTGACAGTCTATAATTAATTATTTTATCTCAGTTACACTTGCATGAATCTGGAGCAAATTCAGGGAATATTTCTGATTCAGAGCCATATAATTCAGGTAAGGATCTGACCACCCAATATGCCTGTAGAGAAACTTATGCCCGCTTAGGCATGAGTCACATGCATTTAGGCAGCCAGCTTTGCACCTGGCTGGTCTACAATTTCTACCACTTCCTTTTTTCCCCTGTCAAATCTTCCTCCCCTCAATAAATGCAATTCATGTTGTTTTGATGGATGGCAAAGAGTAAGTTAAATTCTTGTCCCAGTTTTGTATGTAGAGTTGTCAAGCATCAGAAAGGAGTAGCCAAAAAAGCACTGCATATCATTCCGCAGATCATTAACTGGTAACGTAATCTGCCTTTTTCTAGGTGTCACATCCAAGAAAAGACCACAAAATTAGAAGCACAGAGCAGGGAAGTACTCAGTGTTCTCCTTGCCCTGTGTGCAAGCATTGCAGGAAGCAGTCAAGCACAAATCAGCATTTAACACAAAATGTCTCAGAACCTGATAGCAGATCCAAACAGCTATTCAGCATCACGCACTCTAAAGTGCTCATGTAATTTATCTATTATGATAATCTGGTTTTCATCTAACCTAATAACTCAACTGTTGTTTCATTTAAATTATTGGCTGGCTCTCCACCCATGTCAAAGAACATGCACACTTCTCTACTGCAAGGACACCATTAACTTAACAAAATGTCATGAAAAAAGAAGATAAATTACCAAGGAAAAGAAACAGTATTCACTTTCATGGGAGCTTCTCTCTCTAATGATATGTTTCAAAATAGTTAAATTTTTGAAAATTTAGAAGGGGAAATTATTTCTAATGCTGTTTGAAAGGATCACATTCGACACTTTATTTTTAGGAAGCAAAGGGTTTTGGTTTTGTTTTCAGGATTTTGTTTGTTTTTTTAAATATGTCTCTAAAAAGTCTTACAGCTTGCTCTCAAGAGACCCCACCTGGAATACTTCATACAGGTCTAGTGTCCCCAGCATAAGAAGGACATGAAGCTGTTGGAGCAAGTCCAGAGGAGGGTTATGAAGTTGATAAGGCCACTAGAGTATCTCCCTTATGAAAACAGGCTGCGAGAGCTGGGACAGTTCAGACTGGAGAAGGGAAGCTTGCATTCAGACCTCACAGCACCTTTCAGCATCTGCAGGGGCCTACAGGAAAGCCAGAGAGGGATTCTTCATCAGGAAATTTAGTGATAGAGCAAAGGGAAATGGCTTCAAATTGGAAGAGGGGAAATTTAGTTTAAATATATCAAAGGAATTCTTTATTGTAGGTGTGGTGAGGCACTGAAACAGGTTACACAGAGAAACTGTGGATACTCCATCCCTGGCAGTGTTCAAGACCAGGTTAAACAGAGCACTGAGACACCTGGTCTTGTGGAAGGTGTCCCTGCCCATGGCAGGGGGATTGGAAATAGGTGATCTTTAAGGTCCCTTCCAACCCAAAACATTCTATGATAATCAATCTAGCAATGGCTATTGAACATCTAGTAAGGGACTTTCAAATCAGTAAAAGCCACAATAAAGACAGCAAAAGCCACAGGGCCACACAACATTGCTAGAGACATTTCTCCTGTCTTTTCCTTGACTTGGCTCTGTAAGGCTGTGTCTAGTCCAAGAAAGCATCTTTAAAATAATGTAAATGTTACATTCATGGGCCTGCTCTTGCCTTTAAGCACTGCTCTTTCAAAGCAGTGCTGGGCCAGCATTTGCTGCATTTACCCGTGGTGCACCTGTCTCCTGCAAGGTTAGGAAAGGTTCCTGTGTGCCCAAATGTTCCCAGCCCCACGTTACCTCATGATGAAAGTGATGTTACAAGACTCAAATAGCCAGTCAGCAAGTACAAGACGGTGGAGAACTCCATCAACAAAATGCTATTAAGCATCCTTACCCTAATTAGGAGGTTTGTGGGTTTATTTTTCTGTTTTCCACTTCAGTTTGAAGTAGTCACTCAAATTACAAGTACCATAAAGAAGTTCCTGTCGCTTTCAACACATGAACCAGAGAGTATCCATTGCAATTAGAAGGCATAATTAAACCATTCTCTACTTCTCTTGCTCTGCACCAGTGCACAGTTATGCTATGGTGATCCTCACCAGGAGATGCAGTGCTGCAAAACGAGGAGAGAGAAGTTAGTAATGACAAGATACCCACTCAGATATTCTGTTAGGAATGTAAAAATTGCATGTTTTAGGAAATAATGCACTCAGTTTAATAGACAAAGGTATTGAATATGCCTTTGGTGCCTCCTCTTTATGCATTAATTAACAGGTTTTTTTAAAAATTGGAAGAAGAATGGAATGAAAAGAGAAATAAATTGGGTCTTATTCTGGTAAAAAAGCCCCAGCCTGGATTTTCTAAGTGTTTGTTTAGCACAGTGTTATTTTCACAGCTCATTTCAAATTTTACAAATGGTCTTTTTCACTACAAATTTTCAGGCCAATTCTGTTAAATATAAATATAAAAGAAGCTTTTCTTTTTCTCATCACAATTTTCACTTTTGCCTTTGTTTCCTTTCCATCCTGTAATTTAAACCAATAGGTGGAAGTTCTACTCCTAAATAAATCTTTTTTCCCTATTGCTTCTAATATCATATGCATTTTCCATACAGTTGAGCTATTCATGTTAGATGGTTTTGAGAGGCTTTTAAGTTAGATGTTACTTTCCTCAGCCTTTTCATCATTTTAGGCTTCCTGTCATGTCTTAGACACAGGTCTAAATACACTATGAGCCAATCTGACTCTTCAGAACTCTGAGTACATGCCTCAGGTGGTGAAGTACATCTGCCTGAGCCAGAGAAGACTGAAAATGGGATAGCACAAGGAGCCGAACTTTGTCACTCATTTTAACAGGGCTTCAGCTAAACTTGGAAATAAATTGGGAGAGCCTAAAACTCAAGTGTAGTAGGTATACACAAACTGCATCGGGGTGGAAAGTAGTTCCTTGCTTGACAAGGAAAGTAGAAAATAGCTTTCACTACAGGAGTTAGGTGCTAACACTGAAAACATTTTGCTCTTAAAGTACCCAGGCTATTCTTGGGCACAGAAGGAAATTCATTATCATGCTTCTTTGTAAATGCCTGTCAGTGGAATCTGGGTGTAAAGAGAGAAGATTAGGCAATGGCAGCAACTGTGTGCACCTGCCCATGCTGACAGTGTCAGGTGCCAAAAATCAGACACAATCCAAAGATCCTTCCTTGAGGAATTTTTTGGTGCAAAAACTGCAAGAACTTAGGGGCACATGGACTGAGACTGAGCGGAGGATGCCATGGAACGCATTATGAAACTTAAATGCCAAATCTGCAGGACCACCACGGGCTTTGATGTCTCCTGGGCATAGGCAGTGAGGGTTCTGCACAGCCAGAGCACTTAGTGGCTTGTTTGTGCTGATGGTCCCCCACTTTTCCATGGGAACTTCAACTTCCAATGCCCTCATGGTTTATCTGTTGCTGATTTCAAGCTCTCAAAATCCACCAGATGTGGATACTGACAAAGAAACCCATTAATCTTGGGAAGACAAACAGAAAGCAAATACGAAAATAACTCTACATACAGGCTAAAAGTTCCCTCTGATGTTTCTCTTTGGAAATTAAAAAGAAAAAAAAAAAAGCAAGACAGACATTCTTCTTTCTTATTCTTACAATCTAAGCTATTTTTTCTCAATCACATTGAAAGGAATTGAATAGACTTAATTACACGGCCAACTCTTTGCTTTCTACTACAGCAGTTGAGATGAAAAACTAGTTCGTTCTTATCGCAAAGATCTTCCTACAGCTAGCTCAATGTTTGCTTTACCTTTGGCAAAGTAACAGCTTGTTGCTGTGGTATTATGCCAAATAAGCACATATTATTCCTTAGTCCCTTGATTCCAAGCCCCCTGCTATCCTCTGGCTGGGCTTGGTCCTGAACCACAGCTGATGATTTCTGTAGAGCACACCGCCAGCTGCTGCAAAGGCACTCACGTACTCAGCTTCTGCTCTCCTGTTTCCTGAGCAAGAGCTTTAATTGCTGATCTCTGTTCACGTGCAAGATACTGAGAGAAAAAGCATAAACAGTACTTGAAACACCATATACTGGAAAATACATACTGCAACTGTGTTATTAATAGGATTTGTTAAGGTTGGAGAGAATAGCTAACATAGCCTATAATTTCCCTGACAGCTCCAGCCAAAGGGCAAATTTCTTCTGCCTGTTTTGCCCTGTGGAGATTTAATTGTACTCTATTCCCCAAGGGGCAAATTATACTCTCAGTTACAACCATGATATAATTAAAGTTAATGGAGTTGCTCTGGTCTAATTGAGGGCATAGTTTATTGGAGCAAAAGTTACTTTACAATAAATCATTGAGAAGGATTTCAAGCTTTATAGATCACTCAGTTTGCTAAAATCTGAGTTAAAAATCTTTAAAAAAAGCTCCACTCTATTTGATAATGGTTGTCCTCACCAGAAATCGATGACTACACAGAAAGCAGATAAACATGAAGTAGCATATTCACCACTTCTATCAGCTTCAATCACTATCCTATTTCTTTGGTGGTTTGTTCGGATTTTGATTGTGATTTGTTGGGGTTTTTGGGGGTGTTTTGTGATCCATTTAGAATTGTTATAATGCAAGGAATCCTATCTACAAATTGATATCTAATAAAGCAACAGTGCCACAAACACGCTGTTAATTCCTCTCTGTTTGTGCATGCATAGCAGAGACAAAGGCCTTGTCCTCATCTCAAATATTGAACTATGGTGCAAGCAAAGGCATCATTCTATCACCTGTGGACAGAACAAAAACAGCTGAGTTTTAACCCAACTAGTCTGGGTGTCAGTAACAGCAACACCAGGACAAACTTGCCCATTTAAAAACCATTCTATGGTGAAGTGTAACTTTAGACTGGCAGCACCAGCTTCTCTAATACCCCCACAGTGCCCATAGCAAAACCAGTGCTTTAAAGAAATTTTCTGCAATGACACCTTGCAGAGTAGAGTGAATGAGATCTAGAAAATGCAAAGTGAAAAATCTTCAAAATTAAATTGTCACATCAATTCAGTCTGCATGAACCTGACTGGAAATCCCTATCACCTTGTCCTTACAGAAAATCCCTTATCACTATCACAGTTCTACAGTTCTGCCATTGCTACCCCTTCAATTTATCAGAGGCCCATTAACCTAAACCACCATTAAAAAAAAGCCTGTACTTCAAACACTGATAGACAATACTGAGAGTCTATGCCTTATATATGTTGTTGTTGTTGTTACTAGTTTAGCTTTAAAAGTAGCTGTTTGGATTTTGGTAATTACCAAAGATTTGGAAGAAATAACAGCGTAGTTTTAGTGTTCAGATTACACAGGCAGTGCTCAGAAAATCATCTTTTCATTTAATTTTGTCTCGCTTCACTCTGCACTTTAACACCTTTAGAGACAGAGTATTCAATTTCCAGGTCTGAAATAGCTGGAAACACCACTTTTTTGTCTGTGTGTAGCTGTGTGATGTCTCTATTATCTTTATCTTAAATTCTCTTTATGTGCTTTTGGTTTGCACAGGATGTTTCAGGAATTGCTCTTATCAAAAACCACTCTCTCCTCTGGGTTTGGGATTACCACGGGGAGTCTTATGAGCTGAAATCTTGTCCCCAGCTATTAAATAAGTCTTCTTTCTTTAGTTCACAGTTTTTATTCCGTAAGCATTGCTTAACCACACTGGAGTTTTTACAATACAGGCCTGAATGAATGGATTATCACTTTTTTTCCCCTTTTTGGGAGAGCAACACATAGTATTGGCTTTTAAAAATTAAACAGAGGATTATCTCCCGTGACTCAGAGTGATAATTGTGCCATTCACAGTCATTTATCCCTCTATTATCCAGTGCCCAAATGTATCCAAATTTCAAGTTCCAGCTCACTTGTACTCTGCTGTTTTAGTGCCTAAAGGCAGGAAAAAAGGCAGGTCAGATGCAGATGAGGCTGTTTCAAGCTCCATTTGGTCTCACTTGAGTGAAGACCCAGGTCACTGTGCAGCCCCTCTTGAGTGGGCGGGAAAAATATTTCAGGATCCTTTCACTAGGGATCTGTCTTCAGGTAGACTGTTTGCCAGCAAATGGGAAAACATAACGTGTCTACTCACCCACTTACGTTTTCCTTATGATATTTCGTACTGCCTCACATCACTGTATCTTTTGAAGATTTCCTATTTCAAACAGAGCCAGCAGCTGGAGACTGCCTGTCTGGTTCTACCACCACTGAGCAAGTTTTCAGTCCTCAAAAGCACTTTAGATTAATGTGTATATATGTATCTATAAATGTGTGTGTGTCTGTGCATATGGGGAGAAATATAGATGTATGAAAATGTATATAAGCAAATAAATGGACATTACTTACTTTAAAGTTATGATTTTACACTGTTTATAGTCAGAGTTGATTTTTTTAACTTCAATTTCTCCTTTTTTCACAGGTCTAGACTACCATAGATTTATGTACCATTCACCTTCAAGTACTTCAGGTGCTGGGGTTTGTCAAGCTTTGCAGTGATCCCTGGCTTCCCAGGGTTTCCTGCCAGCTTCCTTCAGTCTTAAGAAAACTGATATGTACAATTCTGATTATGTTCTCTTAGGTCACAACAAAAAGCCCAATTAGTTTATTTAAAGGAAGGGAATATATTTATTTTCATTTCTTCACAGGGTGAAGTACGTGATCATTCTGTTGACTGGATTCCTTTCTCTCTGGGTTCCTAACAGGTTCATCAGTCGCACAGGAGACACCTACACCCTCCTTGAACTGCTGGCACACCAAGCACGGCCCTGCACAAATGGTTAAGTCCTGGCCCAAGTCAATAGCTGAATCACAGGGCCAGTCAGAAGACTGTGCTGGCAAAAGGAGGAGGAATTCATATGTCTGGCCATGCAAGGAAATGAGCCAGCAGCAGCTGCTAACGCTGAAATCAATGGGCTGCTCAGGGATCCAGCAACACGGCTGGCATGAGCTAGACCTGCTCCACCATAAACTATTGAATCCTCTGGGAACTTTGTCGGCTACTGTCTATGAATCACTCCAGGACCTCCCATTCCCCTCCGCAGATAGTCTACATCTTCTGTGGCTTTTGATCCCACGAAGATTTTGGTATGTGAGTCAGGAAAAAAGGAGAATTGGGCTAACCCCACACTAACATGCAAATACCATGCGAATCTCGCGGCATATGTATCTGTCTTTAACAGTAGATGGAAGGAGTGAAATCAGACACTCCTGTGTTTAAATTATTTCAAGCAAAAGCATTAGTATTCTCTTGGGAAGATTTAGCCCTCTTCCACTTTCTAGTATCAAGCACACAGTGGTTGTGACAGCAATCTTTAGCTGAATACTTTTAGCAGCTGTTTCCACAGGACAGTTTGGGAAAAGGAAACGCATCTTTTAAATTTGTGGTTTATTTGATCACCTTTTTTGAGGGACCATCTTCATTGCAAGTCAATGCTTCAGTGAACTTTACTGAAGATTGGCATGAAGCACAAAACATATACAAATATTGCTATTAATCATTAATTTCAATTAAGTTGTTACAGTTTAAACTTAGTTGGTTTGTGAGGTTTTGGACACAACCATAAAAGAGGCTGAAAAATAAAAATCATAGGAGAGCACCAGGTGCTTTCTCTGTGCCTGTACATGCCATTATATGGCATTCTTTAGGAGGAACACATGACATGAGGTTAATACAGACAGTACATGCATACTGTTTACTGCCCAATGATTTGTTTGATATTTTCTGGAGAATTAATAAGAAATAATAATATATATAAGTGTATTATACTGGGCTTTGAGTTCATACATGGCTGTAGAAATGCTTCAAAATGTTGCCACTTCTACAAGCAGGAAGAAATTAACAGCTTTATTTATTTTTTTAGTAACAATCTATTGTATCAGACTGTTGCTGTAATTTCTAGCCATTTTCCAGGGAAATTATGTATGAGCTTGCCATTTGCTTCAACCTCTTAACATTTTTGAGCTTTTCCTAGTCTCAAAACCAAAAGAGCATTTAGTCTAAAGATGCTTGAAAGGACTATCAAGGGAAAGCTAAGTTGAATAATTGGGTTCTTGCACTGGATGTTTAGTGTGGCACATGTGCTGGTCATTCTTATTTAGTCTGGCAACAAGTTCCATAGTCTTAGTCCAGCTCCTGTGAACATTTTGTTTCCTGTGGTTATGAGTCTTTGTTGTTGACAGCTTCATTGTTACAGAGGAGCAAAGCTGTAGTATGAGGTCATCTTGGTTCATCTGCTATCCCACAAAAAAGAAGGAATAGGAATAACTAGTGTATTACAGAAAGTATTGGTGTAGGTTAAAGCATACTTAGACATGTACTGTATATATTATAACATACAAAAACATTTCCCAGGAGAAAAATTATAATGCATTGACTTGTAAGTACACAGTTAATACTCATCAAATTATGTGATTATTCTTTCCAACATAACAGGCAGCAAAATCAAATTCTTTTAAAATGAAAATGCATAGAATGTACATACTAAAATGCATTACTCACCTTTATTCTAAGGCACTTTGTCGCACATCTTAAATTAGCATTCTGGGGAAATTATTTATCTCTAAGATTACTTTATTTTTTAGTTTTGTTTATACAAGTCCAACCTTGTACAGACACAGTATCAGCCATGTTTCCAACTAAAGCTGCTCGTTCACTGTGATTAGAAAAATTATCATTACTTCTGCCAGTATTGTTACTGACAGTGTAGGAGAGTTTCCCAAAAGCAGACGCTCCTTCCTTTCATTTCCTGTTCTTATGCGCCTTTCTGCTTTGACTGAAATACAAATATGGAGCAGGACAAAGGTGCAAGAGACAGGAAAGTATTCAGAAATCATTAGACTGAGCAAATTCCTAACCTGATGGAATCAATGAAAATTTTATCTGCAGTGGGCTAGGATTTCATCCTGTCAGTTTCCTTAGACATCTACAAGGTGTGTTATAACATACCTTATGCCGACTTCCAACTCAACATATACAGTTTAACAGAGCATTTCGAAGCACCACCATCTGTGCAGTTGTGTTAGGAGTTAAGGGAAGGGCTGAGCCTGTTCCCACAAATAGACACTGAACCCTCTTTCCCATTATCAGAGCATTGTAGAATATCCTGAATTGGAATAGACTCATAGGGATCATCGAATTCATCTGGCTCTGCAAAGGCTGGAGATGGAGATTGTATAGGGAGAGAGATATACGTATCCTATGGCACTGAGCTGCTCCTAGAGTCCCAGCTGAGCTTCCTGAGTTCAAGGTGAGCAGCCAAAATGACTGTGGGTGAGATGAAGCTGTACTATTCATAGTGAACTACCAGGCTGCATGATGCCCTCTCAGCCATCATTTCAATCAAAACAAACAAAAAATTAATAACTGCCTTGACTATTTAAACTGTTAACCTTTTTCTAACATTGCTATTTAAAATTAGATTTCACAGAAAGCCAGACTGATGGGTTTCTCTGAGCCTGACATTTTTATCATGTGAAATATGTTGGATCAGGTAATCAAAAGGCCTTAAGGTCAGGCAACATGACTGAATTGCTGTTAGTAATTAAATGTGTGATAAATAACAGTATCTGCTGTAGCTAGAAAAGTCCGTGTAGGTAGCTTCATGTTCTGTTTTATAAATCATTAAAAAAAAAAAAAAAGAAAAAGTATATGGGTTGTTTTATATTAAACATGGTGGTTATATGTGCCAAAGATTTATTAGTCCAGTCTGTCTTATAGTGAATGGCTGCAATCCAGATTCATGTGGTAGAATAATAAAAATTTTTAAATGGCTATAGAGGTTGATGGACCAAAATGGAATTAGTTACCCCATTGGCTGCCCATGATGTCATAACCATGGCTGCAGCCCCATATATGTTTATGAGAGGTTTATTCCCTTTAATGCCTACGTAGATCATAATAACAATCAGACATTCAAAAGTAGACTGTTTCTAAGAATTCACTGAACTTCTCTGGTGACTGGAGTCTCTCAACCCCATCTACTTCACCCTGAGCCCGGGCTCTGCCACTGTGCCCCTGAATTTTTCTGTCCCTCAAGGCTGATCAGCCCGTGCCTACACACGCTGCTGGAAAGGAATGGTTTCATTTAGGGTTAGGGTTTGGGTAGGCTATGGAAGAGCTTTCTGTTCTGAGCACTTAACATGAGACTCTGCAAACACTTAAAAACATATACAATTTCCCTTTTGTGAGTAGCCTCACTCATTTCAATGTCACCATTATGTGAACAAAGTTATAACTCTGCTTAAAATTTTTCAGGAGACTTACTACCTATATTTTCTGAGGCCAAGAATGCTGACGGCTCTTAAAGAAAATAAAATGAAATAGAGATTTGCATGATTTGGACTATATTCAAAATTTTCTCTAATTGCTTTAATCAAATTCCCACTAGGCATTAAAATTAAATTGTCTAGGTTAGCTGAATTCCACTAGTCATTACTGGCTGGCAGTGGTTGATGTATCAGATTTACTCTTCCTTGTTTTTCTTATGCATGGGTATATTACATATAGGCATTACTGGTGTGTCTGGCAGTCTCCTGGAGAAGTTGCCTTAACTTTATGACAGGATTTTTAAATAATACTCTATTTGATGTTTCAAAATTGTTGCAAATTCAAATTTTGATCTGCCTTTTTAAGTCCTTATATTATGCAACCTGTTGTATGAATTTTGAATAGAACTCTGTAATTCTATCTGCCTACCATGAGTAGGCAGATAGATGTACTCTAGTCCATAGAGTACATTGTTTTGAGGGAATTCCTTATAAATGCAAAATTGGAGAACCTGGTCTGCATTAAGCAAAATGCTATACTGAAGGACAAACCATGTTTCTAGTCCTAAAAACTCTAGCTGCCAAAAGAAATTAGTATTTTGATTACTATTAAAATAAATAAGTAAGTAAATAAATAAATAAATAAATAAATAAATAAAGAGATTCACAAGGGCAAGAGTTGCTCAGGTTCATGTTTTTCTTTTTTCTGAGTCCTTTGTTTTATAGCTATGCCTTCCAATTAGCATTACTTGTTATAAGCAATACTTTACACATTCTTTTTAATACTCTATTTCTTAAAAGCTTACGAAATTGTTTTGTGGGGTTGTTTTTCTAGTAGAAACTGTTTCCAACCACAGTGACTGCAAAACAATTTGATTCCCATGCCCAAGCAGTAAAGAGCTCTTGTGTCAATACCACATCTCAGCATCCCCGAGGAGCAGATGCTTTGCCTAAATTATAAATAATGCTCTGATGAAGGAAGTACTAGTCTAGTAACACTTTACTCTTAATGCCATAGTTGTGTTTATTAGTTTTGGCTGTTTGATAAATAGAGAGAGATTTTAATTTAACATAATAGTTTTTGCATAGATAGAAAGCCATTACTGGGGCAGCCAAGTAATATCCCTTCCCATGGGAGACCCTGTCGAAAAGAAAATAATACCAATTTAATTATTTTGCTTTCTGAACTTGCTGCAGCCTTGGGTATTGACTTCATGTTTTTCTTCAATAAATGTAGCACGTATTATGGTACCAAGTTTAATGAACCTTTACTCTATTTTTTTTTAGCTGAGAACTGAAGGGTTCTTTATTAAACAGACACATGAAGAATTGTATTAGCTTTCTTCTATGCAACTATGATTCTTCTTCCAGATCTGTAATTTCATTGTAATTTTAGAGCCATATTGGAGCAAAACTCCAGGGATTTCACATACAGGGGTGTTTAATGCTCCAAATGTCTTTAGTTGTGCATTACTAATCTCAAAGGACTTGGGTTTAAAACCATTCTTTTAAGCAGTAAAATATTTTCAGAAGTTATCAAATATAAAAAAAAAAGAAAACTGTCTAGGAAAAAAGAATACACTGTCCAAAATATATTTGAGATGCCTAATTATTCATGCATGAGCTCCTATTAAAAGGCTAGTAATAGCAGCAGAAAATTACTCTTGGATTATTGCTTCCTGTACAAGGGAGTGTTATTCAAAGCATAATGGAGACAAATCCAGTGCTTGGCAAGTGCTGAAATGTTTGTGACTGTAGAAGGCCAGGCGTTGGACGCTGACCCCACAATCATTTAGAAGCCTTGGTGAGACCAAGTGGTAGCTGCTCTGAGCATGCTTTCTGACAGTGCTGAAGACATACTCCACAGGGCTGGTATGCCAAGTATCTACAAGATTAATCTGTATTTACGTTCACAGGGATTTCACACTGCATTGATAAGAGGACGAGTGATGGCCTGTGATGATATTGTAATCTCTGTGATATAAGCACTTACAGTTTGGAAACATTTGTGTTTTAAGTGGTAGCTGTATCTACAGTCATGGCTGCCAAAGAATTCTTTTTATCTATGTTTTCTGCTCGTGAGTTTTTTCAAAATGGATATTTTAGCCTGATATGCTCCATGCCAGTTATTTCGCTCAGACTCAGATGTTCAGGATAAATTAGTGAAATTCTTAAGACATATCTTATTCACAGTTATCCTTACTCTCTATCCCAAATCATTTTTGAAAAGCTGTAGTACCATTATGCTGTGAAGAAGTTGAATTTATAGACCAAGACACATAGTGTACTTTTAAGCTTCTTCTGAAAATCTACCTGAATTCGAATGCATCAGTTCAGGCTTAAGACACATTCAGTAGAGCTTCTTAGGGACTAGCTACAAGTAATTTCCCCCAGACAATTTGCTGAGAGCAAGCGGCACCTATGAATAGTCACCAGCATGGGAAAATAAACAGGAATGGACCTGGGCTGCACAGGACTGCCTGTGTAAGATGCATGAACAACAATTTTCTACTAAGAAAAAAACAGCAGAAGGTGCTACTACTCACTCTCCTCTCAGAGCACTGCATCAAACTGGGAGTAGGAGATGACCTTGAGCTGCAAACCAGCCCTTTCTAGCAATTATACTTTCAATACTATGAAAGAAGCTATCATAAAAAGGTCTAACCAGCATTATTATTATTACTATCACTTGACTACAGTTCAGCATGCCTAGAAAATTATGCCTTTCCAGTTAGAAATCCAAAGGAAAGAGTGTGGGATGGGGCACTGGACTAAAGCAAAAAGATCAAATGTTTTCACAGAAGGTGACAAGGAAGACAAGGAAGGTAGTGGAAATTTCATTTGGTCAAGAAAATCTGTTTTCTCTCATACAGGCCACTATAAAGGAAGAAATTTCAATCAATTCTACTTTCTCTCCTTTGCTAGAAATAGGTAAATAGTAACTGCTCAATTTTATTAGAGAAGCTGAAAGGTTGCACAGGGGAAAGTTGCAGGACTTTATGCTGAACTCGTGTTTCTAATATGGCCGGTGACTGTCACACTTTTCAGCATCTATTCTCCTGGTGAGCATGATATATCACCCATCTCTTTATCCTTGTCCCAGGAAACTAGCAATAGGATAAGAGAAAATGGTTTCAAGCTGCACCAAGGGAGGTTCAGGTTGGACATAAGGAAGAATTTCATAATGGAAAGGGTTGTTAAGCTTTGGAACAGGTGGCTCAGGGAGGTGGTGGATTCACCATCCCTGGAGGTGTTCAGAAAATGACTGGACATGACACTTTGTGCCACGGTTTAGTTGACAAGGTGCTGTTTGGTGAGAGGTTGGACTTGATGATCTTGGATGTCTTTTGCAACCTCAATGATTCTATGATTCTGTATAGACCACTGTGCTTCTCTAGTCCCATAATACAAACCAGAATTTCCAGTTCTCAACAGCTATTTGTTTCACAAAAGTGTTCACATTTTTGGACTACAAGCTCTTATCTGCCCTAGTTTTTAAAAAAAACATGTTTATTATGGGGACCAAAAGCTAAAAATCCTCAAAACAGAATGGAATTTAGCTAATTTTCAGAGGGTTGGTGGTTTATTTGCTTATTAAATGTAAGCTGCTAATTATTATTACGTGGATATTCCTTAAACCTAGGAAGCTCAGTTCTAAACAATCTTCATCAAAAGAAGTGTTACATCTGCAAAATCCAAACTTCAAAGCTGAAAAAATTCTACAATTAACCTTCCAGTGCATCCACTGGGGAAGATCCTGCAAAAATAAAATCTACCTCAGCAAATTTTAGATGATCAAAAAGTAGGCGTAAAGTCATCTAAGCTAGTAACTTGGTTCAGTAGATAAAGAACATTAAGGATGTAGGCAGGGTAGAAGAATTGCTCTCCAGTGGAGTATCTTTCTCCTACTGACTGTCTTAGACTGGCTGTTCTTGGAGATACAATGGATCCCACCAGACCTGTCACCAGGAAAACTAATTGAAAACATCAATCCAGATATACAGTACAAGTCATCATGTATTTTGAAAAATCTACTCAGGTTGCATTCAGACTACTCTAAACCTTTCTACCGCATTCAGGCACTTTGGAAAGAAGTCTGTAAAATAAAGGGTAAGTGGAAGACTGACAGATATAATCACCTATGTGCATCAATCAATCTGGTGAATGGGTATGTTGAGCTATTAGCCAAAGCCTGCACCAAACCCTAGAGACAACTGTTTTAAAAACATGACAAAGGACAGGGAAACACCAGCTTCATTGTTTTTAAGTAAAATCAGTCATTTGGGAGTCTACAGTGAAAAAAAAAAGTCCCAGATGATTTTGAAATGTCATCACATTGCTCAGTTTAAATGCTATTAAGGGGATAGTGCCATTCTGGTAATCCTTTCTGCCTATAACCAAATAACCTACCTATGAACTTTGCTTACACTGAAATGTTTAGAAGGGTAACAGACAAATCTAACAACCCCTTCTTCAGGCACAAAACAGGCAGGGTGGCCTGCTCTAATGATATAATCAGTTTTGTCTCCAATCAATTCAGCTCCTTTGAAGACCAGATAATGAAGAGCACCAGTTACTCTTGTGTTACTGGAAAGGTTACTGGGATAAGATTTGGTTCTCAAATCCTTTCTTATTTCATAAAGAGGCCCTTTCCCTGCAGCTGGTTTCTCATCTTACTGATTACCTGCTACATGAGAAATTTCAGTCTGGCTTCAGGGCTGGACCCAGCCCCGAGGCTTCTGTCAACAGAGTTTGTTATAATTTACTTATTGCAATTCGGAATCCAACTAAACCAAGTCTCTATCTGGCTTCCTGCATTGGCAACATTTGGTACTGCTGGTTAGTGAATGCTGGACCACCTTCAACACCTTATGAAACGTTCAGCTTGGAAGTTAATATGAGGCAGAACATGATTCTCAAAGATGTGAATATATGCTAAAGTTCCAATGTAATGAATGGGTCTTAATACCTGCTAAAAGTTAAGCATGTACTTATGCATTTTCATATATAGAGTAGAATTCCCCCATGCCTACAGAAATGGAAGTGCTCAAATATTTTGGAGCCTTGGAGTTTTATTTCTGAAAGAAAAGAGGTTTTGTGACTTTTTTAAAAAATTTTTTTCACACCTTTTCTGAGAAAAAAATACATTTTCATGAAAGAATTTTCACTGAGGTATGTCCAGCTGAGGAGTCTTTCAAGGTTTAAGATTTTTTTTGGTTTTTAGATAGCACTGTAAAAGGATTTTTTTTTTCCTATGCTTGCTTTCAGGGACTAAAACCAAATTCTTTTGAGCTTTTCCTAAAGATCCTGTTCATCTCTATTATACTGAAACAACGTCACTAGGTTCATCCAGAATTCACTTGCATTTTTCAATAGTCCATAATTTGGAAGCCCAATCTCATAATCTGGGATTTATTCCATGGTTTATGCTGATCAATGTGGTTCAAAGATGAGATCAGTGGAAGAATGATTGTTACTCCTCTGCTGCTTCTTCTGTCTCAACACATATAGTTCAAATATGAACAACAAAAAATGCATTTGATCTTTTTCCAGTAAAGAAATAGTTGGAAATTATGAACAACAATTTGGGATATAAATGCTGGAAAGAAATTGATACAAACTAAAAGCTCATCTCATCATTGTTAGTTCTAGCGACAATAAATATAGCTTCACATAACTTTCACATTCTTCCTATGAAATGGAAAATCAAGGGATGCAATTAATGCTATTTAAAACTTGTCTTCCAGATGTTGTCTCTTTCTGTAGAAGAAAGAATCAACACATATCTTTTACCAGTTCAGACTTCATCTATAGAACAAGAGAGATTGCTTTAGATGACACATACAACATATATCCTCAGAGCAGTGGGGAGAAACAAAACTGGAATATTACACTGCAGTAATAAAATCAGCTAAGAGATTAGAGGTAGAACTTTATAAAACACAAGAGCCAAAAACCAGCTTCCTGAGTCTCCTAAAGGAAATATCAATATCTTGGCTAGTCTAGTTTTCATTATCACTTCATGGTTTAGAAGTTGCTATTTTCTCCCCATGACCCTTCTCCATTCCCCTTTTATGTTAAGTCTTTGGGTCCAAAATCTGTTAATGCATTTATCATACGCTTCAGGGACATATTTAAACAGCAACAACTTGTATGAGTGCTTTAAATTATCCTGACTAATGCAAGCACAATTTAAGATGCTTCTGGCCTAAACCATTAATGAGGTTACACACCATTAATGGTGGAATTCTCCTGCACAATTTACTCCAAAGAAGCATGGAATACACATAAAAATGGATGCCCTGCAGTTTTGCCTTTCAGAGAAACGTCTGTAAGGCTGCAATAAGCTCACCACTTCTACAGCATTAACAAAGAGAGCACACATCTGAAAGAGAAGCTGCAGCAGCCAACACCAAAGAAGTTATTGAATACACAACCTGTGCCACATGGCTGCTTTCAGATACATAACACAGGCATGCTCATGCTTAGACACACACAGTACTCCTGGTGCTTGTTAACGTACATATTATAAATTACTCAATGTCACAGCTAGAAGATCTAACTCAAAAAGCTTGTCAGTCGTGATGTACCTCAACCACAGTAATGCATCTGCAAAAACATTCATCCTTTTCAGAAAGACAACAGACACACATCAGAAGATAACTCTGACAATCTGGCCCTGATGAGTGCACTTCTAGCACTGAATAAATACACTAAATAATACTAATAAAGAAGGAGTAACATCAAATAAAGTCCTACTTCTGCAACATACAATGTACTATTACAGCAACAAAATATAGAATGGAAAGAACTGATTACATGGTGTTTGTTGCATGTTAAATTATTAACATAGGGTAAAAAAAAATTATTTTCAAATATACAGAAACAAAGGTATCCTGTGTAATTACTCATCTGCAGTGCTACGTGGACAGTATCCTTTCAGAACACCTCATGCCACAGTTAGGATTATGTTGCAGGAACCCAAGTTTCCAGTGTTGCCATGCCTGAGTGATAGCTATGGACTGCAAGCATTAAAACATTTTGGGACAGGCAACAAATACCCTTCAAGTCAATCAAACACCCTTAAAGACATTCCTCCACATCTATCATGCACAATGCTCCCGACTGCCAACATATCATCTCCCATGCTGAAGCGAGAGGAGCACAGAGCAGTTTTCACTTACCATGATTTTCAGCTGTCACCCACAAAGAGTAGGCATGTGGTAGGGCTTGGGCAAACCACAGGACAAGGTTCCCAGCACCAAGGCTATTCCAGAATTGTCACAAAGGGGAGAGACAGCAAGAGAAGGTCTAGGAAAAAAGAAATAGTAGCATTACTGTTTATAACATAGTATAAATCCAGATAGCGATACTTTGAAAGTTCTGCAGATACTTGCAATGTGAAATTGATGAAATGTAGAATGCTACTCGGTGCTTAGATTGGTCTCATAAGTAAATTTCATAGCAAATGATCCATCTATAAATAAATAACAGAAGATATGCCTATAGACTGCCTGTAATCTGACAGTTATAGACCACCCTTCCCACATTATCCTATCCTTTCACTTGAATACCTGCCAAAAACTGGGAAACAACAATCATACAACAACTTCTAGATTTTCACAACTGAACTAAGTTTTATTGTTTGCGGTTAAAATGCTCTCTGTAAAAACAAACACTGATTTTCCTCTGGTAAAACTCACTTTTGAACCATGCCATTCTTGATTTTACCTTTCATTAAGTAAATTGCTAATCAGTCCTTCATTTTCCTTTTTTCTGTTCCAGATCTTACTGAAGAACCTTCCACTATTAAAGCTCTAAATAGATTTGCCTGTGTAAAGACTGAGAAGAGGTCTAGGGGATTTGGACTGTAACATGATAATGTTAGAAAGTTGTCAAGCTGTCAAAATGTAAAGCACTCCAAATACTGAAGTGTGAGGGTCTAGGTATCTGTTTCCACTGATATTAGGAAGCGTTACATAGACTAATTTCTCTTACTTCCTCTTGTAAATGCTCACCTCACGGCTCACAGAAACTGGAGATGACTCAGGGAGAGATCTTGAAGCCCAGCTCAAACCAGCAATTTCAGTGACTGCAACAAAGGCATTCGTGCATGAAAGTGTTCATCAGTGGGAATGTCTGGTTCAATGTGATCCTGGAAATACTTTGGTTAGGGAAATACAAAAGTATTACTGTTCTCATTTTACAGAGCAAGAGAAGAGCAGAGAAGTTGACTTTTCTCAAGGCCAAAGGGAATACAAAACAGAAGTGCTATTGTATATTAACAGTATTAGACTACCCTGTTCACCAATTCCTTTGATGTCTTTTACTTGTATAATTCAGGAAATAAATAATGCAAATGCAAAACCAAACCAGAGTCCTCACACTAAATTCTCCAAATTTGGCCCTAAGTGGGTTATTAACTTAGGAAAAATACAGAAGAGTGTGGAAAATCTATTCTTGCAACAAAAATTTCTCAAGAATATAAATTGACAGAGCATTAAGGCACTCTGGTGATATGACTGCAATAATGATGGAAACAAGATGTGGAGAAACCATTGTCATACCAGTACAAGGAATGTAAGGAAGATTGGTATCTTGTGATCCTTTTGGATGCCATCTCAGAGCTCAACACAACACAGATGCTTCAGTTGTTAAAACACTTAACATCTTATAATATACACAATGCCAAGGCATATTTTACTAAAGGCAGGGAAGAGTTTGTCACGTACTACAGCAGAAAGTTTGGGCCCTAAGTGAAAGGGCAGTTGAATTAATGGATAGATGGGGCCCTGCCCTGAAGAAGTAAATGAAAGCAAGTTTTAATTATTTCACTGGGACTTGGACCAGGACTTTCAAAGACAGAACTGGGAGAATAGCCAGAAAACATCCACACAAACTACAATTCATATATTATAGTAACTGTATGCGTTCTCCCTCATGTCCACTGCTGCAAACACTCACATACACAAGGTGAAAATGCTGTTCCAGGGACAGTAAATATATGATGGACATGGTCCCTACACGTTCAGCACAACTGCTTCTTCAGCAGCTACACTCTCATGTTTTCAAACACAACGACAAAAAATTTACATGTATGCTCAGGCTACTCTTCATATACATATACGGCTTCTTGCCTTTCATCTGCTCTTACATTTTTTGCTGACAGATGAACAGTGCAGAGGATCATAAATGGAAGTAACACTGTTTAAAACTAGTAAAGGCACAAGTGCAGTCCCAAAAATAAAAGCTTGATACAAATGTGTAACTCATATAACAACAAGAAGTCAACAACAATACTGAGGATGTCTTCCAATATAGGCAAAGTGATATCTAAAATGGCAACAAAAATTAATTTCATTTATTAAGTTATTAATTTATTGTAGGATTTATTTTTGACTGGCCAGACCTTCAGCTCCTGCTGTTGCTCCAATTCAGTAGAATTCTGCAATTGGAAGTCTGGCCCTCACTTTACAAAATTGCAGGAAGAAGTGTTAAAGACAAGCTTGGCTCTGTCACAATGTTGCCATTAAACTACCTGTAAAAGGCTTTGGTAGCAAATAACAAGAACAAAATCTTTTCAGTTCCTGCCCAGCCCAGGGAAAAATAAACTTTTTTTTTTTCAATTAAATAAAATTAATGTGTGGCCGTCGAAGATCCTCAAATTCAATTCCAACAGAAACATCACTAAGTACTGTAACATACAGGTCTGCATCTTGGAAAAAGTGTAGCAGCTTTGAAAATATCCGGGCAGACTAGACTCAATAAGCAATCAAAACCCTATAGTTCTCATTGACAAAGTTCAGAACTACAGTGAGTTCCACAGCCATTGGCTCAATTTAATTAACACCACAGTGAAAACTGCACAGTTTGGGATGTTCTATTCTATGTTTCCTGCAGCCCTGGGATGAAAACAGTTTGTGAGTAAATTCTTTTTCCCTAGAGAGCCTGTAAAGATTGTTCATTGCATGAATGATTTAGCTGAAGTTTTAATTTGTATCTGTGTCATTAGGACCGTGTAAGAATCATTTGAAAGAAACATATAGACTTATAGAATCACAGAATGGCTTCTTTTGGAAGGGGCCTTAAAAATTTCAACCCCCTTGCCCCCAACCTTTCACTCAAATGGGCTCAGAGCTCCATCCAACCTGGCCTTGAACACTTACAGGGATGGGCCCATCCATAACTTCTCTAGGCATGCAGTCCCAGTGCCTCATCACCCTCACAGGGAAGAATTTCTTCTTAACATTTAAACCACGTACATCAGTCCCATACTGTGTTATGGAATGAGTGTAGCATGGATAAGGATATACTGTAAATTGTTCCATAATGACTCATGGATTAGCGGGGGCTGCTTTAAACAGAACATTCCTGAGGGGTAATGTAAAGCTGCCTTTAACTGAGGCTTATCTGCAAAAGGAAAGAAAAAAAGGAGCATTTAGCTTCTTACCTGGCTTGCACTGGGGTATTTTTAAGGTCCTCTTCATCATCTTGTAACATCGGATTATTATTTCAGCATAGTTCTGTAAGCCAATTGAATAGAAAATTTGGCTAAAATATGTCCTTCTAGAACAGTGACTGATGATCAGTAAAACCTTGATAACAAGAGAACAATCTCTCCTTATCTTTTCAAGACACTTTGAGGAGTTAAGTGTTTGGTTAGACAGCCATAAAAGTAAAGGCAAGAAGCTTTTTATATACTACTAAAGGACATTCTCAAGTATAAAGAAAACTTGAAGGAAAAGATACTTTAAGATTGATAAAAATTACAGGTACCATTTCAGATTTACAAGCAGTGTATTTGATTTTCAGTGTGAGGAGGATCAGACCTACAGGAAAAACAGAACATTAAATTTCTTTTTTGTGTACAGTGCTCAGGTAACATTCTTTAAGAAAACACTTTTATCCAAATAAAAATGTATTTTTCCTTTCATCTTCCCAGCTTCAATAGCATAAGGTAATAATTGAAATTGACTCTCAAGGGAAAAAAATATCAATAAAACAATCAGCAAACCGTCACCTCACTTTGCAGCTTTGCTAGTTCCCCATCCTCAATGCCTGAGGATCACAGTCCTGTGGGTACCTGTCTCTGCCACTGAGATGAAAAAGGTTTAAAAATGCACAGTTCTTAAATGATTTGTAGAAAGCAAGAAAAAGAGGTATGAAAGGTTATAAACTTTTAAATACTGCTGAAGGCAATGCTATTGCCTTAAGCAAGAAGGCAAAGGGAACATCTCTGAATATTTCAAGACAGATAAATGTTTTTGTTTTTTTTTCATATGATGCCCAACTCTTGAGAAAGGAATCCAGCACAGGAAATTATCTCCTGGGTTAAATCCAATTCCTCACCATGCCAGCCACTACATCACATAACCCTTTCAAAGCTGCACTAATTCTTTTCAATAAACTGAAGCACAGATATTTTGTCATCAAAACATTGTGTTTGAAAATACACTAACCCTTTTGCTTATTCATATGAGTGCAATGTTTGAACTTTTCAGTTGCATCTCCATAGACTTTGATGACAAATATGAATCAAACAGTGTTTCATATACCAGAGTGCATTGTATTAATTTAGTTTCAAGGTGACAAGAGAAAGAATTATAATGATTAAGTCTGCATTTAAAAAAAAATGTTGAAAACTCTTAGCCAGACAGAAATGTTCAAGAGCAATATTCTAAAAAGATAGCTGGGGACCAACTATCATCAAATTGAGAGATCTGTAAAAAGGCATTCAGTGGTTAAGATGCATATTTTCAGCATATTTGTAGATGCTATCCAACATTTTGCAAAGATTAAGGTGCAAGCTCACTCTTCTTCCCCTTCTTTTCAACTTACCTGTAGGAATTTCACTTACTTGTTCTTTCTAGTTCAGGAAAGAAACACACAGATGTGTAAAGAAGCAGCAATATTGTGGAACATTTCCTCAAGAAGGGACTAGGTACATTTCCAGTAAGAAGGGGGCCATACATATTTTCCAAAGATTTTTGGCACTGCAGTGGGATCCATTTCAGATTTCCAGCAGCAGTCTTCTCCTTCAAAAGCCTTTAATCATCTTCACTGCTGGCAAGACATCTGTTAGAAGCTTTGGAAAACTGAGAATGAAAAAACTTATTACTCTACAGAAATCACTAATAGTGAGAAATAAAACCTGCATAGTATTACTTGAAACTTCAAACTGGCCTGACAATAAATGGAATCTGGCTAGAAACAGTCTGGGGTTGAAGCCCTGCAGTAAGCATCTCCAGAGCTAGGCAAATCAGTTATTACAAGAATTTAGGAATCTACCTACACTGCCACTTCTGCCTGAACCCCCCCAAAAGGTCAAAATTTACTTTTTATTCATATTGAGAACCTACTTTCCTTCTCCCAAACATATTCCTATTTCTTCTCTGCTTTTACTGTAATTCTTTATTCTACAACTTCTCCTGTTTGTCATAGAACCTGTTACTATGTTGCTCTGGGGCATTTCTTGCCAAATGAAGTCCAGCGTTCCCAGAAAACGCTACTCAAGATGGGTAATTTACAAAAACAAAATCCTGAAATATGAGAATGTCAAGGCCAAAAATGCCTAGGAACATCACAGAAGTTCTTGTGCTCCTGTGTCAGAAAATATGAGGCATGTATGGCCCTTGGGAGCTGGAGAAGTGCTGAGAGTATGTGAAGAGAAAAGAGCAGATTGGGGTTTCCTGGGGAAAAACTGTCTCAGTTCTTGCACATTTGGGAAAACTGACATTGAAACTCAGGTTATAACCTTCATCCAAATGGATCATATCTAAAGACCTTTATGAGCAATTCTACTCCATGGGGAATTTCCGCACTGTAAGACTGTCCTCAGTCCTCTCACAACTGCTGGTCTTATGTTCTGTAACTATGAAAAACTAAGTTTTGAAATTTTACCCAAGTTATATTTGCAACTAACCTTGTACACTATTAAATAATTGTGAGCTAAACAGAACCATAATTCCTATTTATAATAAAAAAGAGATTTTAGTCCCTCTAGATGCTGACAAACTCAAAGAATGAGCCTCTTGAGTTTTGGGAACTGAATCAAAATTTAATGCCCCAAATCTAGAAAATTTTCCAAGCACCGTGTCTCCTATGTGGATAGCTGTCAAAACAAGTAGGGGTCATGTCTTACTGTGCCTAGAAAAATGAGGAACAGTTTCCCATCCCTCTGGCAACAGTATGGATAGCATAAGGGAGAATAGTCCTACATCTAGAGACACAGAAGTTAAAGAGAAACCTGCTACCTCTTTATATAATGCAAATCTAAAACTAAATATATACATTTTTATTTTAATAAAACAGTGGAAAAAAATGGGTTGATCAAAACTGCTTCTGAGTAGATTTAAAAAGGAATCCAAAGAAGTATATATTTGCTTTAAAAATACCAAAGAAGAAATCTACTCAGCTGGGACACTGAAATAGAAACAGAAATTTGTGTTTAGAACTTACATTTTATTAAATACCCACAGGTATTTATGAATCAATAAACACATATACTACAGATACAGTAGACTGAATTATTTTCTATACAGATGATAACCAGACTTATCTTTGTATGATGTGATTTATAGCAGAGGAGTAAGAGCAGAAAATCTGAAATCACTTAGTTATTTGCACCAGCACATGCAGAAGCAGATACGTATCACTCGGTTTGAAGTGTGCACTCACCATTATGCCTGTAATGACTCAGAAATGAAAATACAGGTTCAGCACTGTGAACTTACAAGGTAGCTGCACAAGAATTTGCCTGACCCATGAAACTTTTAAGTGTTTGAAGACTTACGTTGTACCAGGTTAAACCCAAGCCCCTCAACATGTCTACCAATAAAAAAGCAGAGGGACAATGGGAGCAGGAAAGTTTTCCATTATTGCTGTGTTCCTCGGAGAAGAGAGCTCACCTTTGGACACTAACACTCTATAGAGGCTGCAGAATTAACCTTTTCCAACCCCAGTAATGGTGTATATAACAGGTGCAAACTTTCTCCACTTCTTTTCACCTGGAATTGCCAGAAAATCCAAGTCTACCAAGACTTAAGTCTATGATTCCTAAACTGAAGGATGTTCAGAGCTCAGGTGCCTGTTCTGATGGAGAGAGAGAGCACTTGATCATCAGTAAAGATTTTGTCCCCCCTTTGAGAAATGTGAAAACAACAATTATAGCCTTGCTCTTTTCTGCCCTGCAATGCTACTCTGGATAACTCCTCCAAAGATAATTCCTCACTGGTACCTACAGATGGCATAGCAGAAGGAACCATGGCAACCATTTGATTTTGATCCTTCCTGACCCTTGCAGTGAAAATTAATTGCTTCTGATGTGAAAAAGATGGGCAATACAGTTATCACAAGTATGAACAGGAAAATAAATAACTAGGACTTTATTCACTCTCCTCCATGTGTGGAGGCAGTTATGAAAGTTACAGGCTGTACCCATTGGCAGGTAATGAGCTGGTGCTCCTATGGTCCAGAAAAGCTGTCCTTCCTACAACTGTTGACTGATGAAAACACTATGACCAAACACCTAATGGGATCCCACTGTAAGCAGAGTCTCCAAATTTACTTTTGTATGCCCCTCAACAGGTAAATCAACCTTCAGTTGTGCATAAGCCATGGGACACCAGAGTAATTGTGCAATTACTATAAAAGAGCCCTTTACAGTCTCAAAGGAGGCATTGCCAATCCTCTGCTAAATTTCACGGGATAATTTAAAACATACGCAAATAGATGAATGTCTCAAAATTCCTTTGGATTCTATTATAAAGACAGCATGCCATCAATTGCAGTAACTGCTTTAACATGCAGAAAATGACAACAGATATGAGCCCTGAAGTATAGCAGTGATTAATCATTTGGGGAAGGGGGAAATATTTTGCAGTTTTAACTTGCTTCCCTCCTTGAATTTGTACCCCCTTGGCCATGAGTGTTACAAGTAGTGATCCCAAAGGAGAGGCGGGTAGTAAGTTGATAGAAAATACTAAGAAAGGGAAGTGTTCTCACAGTGTCTTGATTCCCAAGGCAAATCAAGTATGTAACTACCTTTACCTATAAAGTCTAAGTCAGTTATTCTGAACATTTCTGAGATACTGAACTGCATCTATTGTTCACTCATTTGATGTAGTAATGTTTTATAAAAAAAAAAATTATAAGTAGGAATATGAGTCTGAAGCCTAAATAAATAAAACTGATATATGTAAACCCCAAGTGTGCAACTTTACGGTACATATTAATTTCTAAATTTATGAACTCAATTTATGAAAAGAAATTACAAATGTAAAAGGTGCTACTCAGAAATGGAGTAAAGTAAAAATTCATCCACAACAGAGCTCCATGGGTGCTACCTGAAGTCAAGCAGTAGTAGACTCTTTACGTATTTTAAAATGGCATCAACAAACATCTGCAATGTGTCTACACTCTAACTTTATCCCTTCTACTATAAATAATGCAGCCACTTCCAGAACGAAACAGTTTTACCATATTGACATTGTAAAGCAGGCTAAAATGTTGACAAAAAGGAAAAAAAAAAAAAAAAGGAGTAATGGTACATGAGGATTTGAAATCAATAACATGTTTCTGAACTTTTAACGTTAAAAAAAAAACAAAATACAAAGTTAATACATCATGTAATATAGTATGTGACCCAAACACCAAAGCTTTTATGGATTCATCTGAGAGCCATTGATGTAAAACAAAACCAGTCAGATAAAAACTGTTTGAAGGTATGATTAGGGATTTCTCTCTATTAGCTCTCTATATTAAAGAGCATAATAATGCATCTTTGAAGGTAGAAACCTATCCAACCTTCAGGAGGACGCTCAGTTACAAAATGGATGGAGATTTCTCTTTCTATATTGCATAAAGAAAAGTAGTTTATTATGTAGACAAGTCTCTTAACATGTTGCATTAGGTAAAAGAAATGAACTCTTTTTCCACTCTGAAAACAACAGACAGAAATGTTCTTGCCATCAGAAAACAAACAAAGAAAGTCCACATTACTCTTCTGGAAAATATTGTACATGTTTTCTTCTAAATCAGTGTCCTCTTGAGACCATGTCTATCAATAACAGTGTCCCAGATTCAAGACAACCCCAACCTGAGCAGGCTCTTTCTGGACCAATATGATTCCTATAGGCAACAGCTCACAAGGGCGCATTGCCCCTCCGTCATTCCTTGCTACCTTAAGACCACAGGAAGTATTCAGGACAATACAATGGCAGAGCAACTCCTATTCCAGCATTCAGGTTTCACAGGAAGACTTTTTAAACAAAATCAAGACCACGTGGGCAAATGATGTGAAAACAAATATCTTCATGTGCTGTTTTACGTGTGTAGATGGTGTCTTTGGTTTCATCGAGACCAAGACATCAGATTAAATAAATATTGAATGCAACCATTTTTAAATAAACCTTGGGCTAGTACTTCCAAAAGAAGAAAAATTTTCCTGTAACAATGCATGCAATTAAAAATATTAGAGGTCCATGGCCTGTGTTTCATATGTAAATATTATGTTAGACATGCCAACACTCATTTTAGTCCAAATTTCACAATGTTTTCACCAGCACTTCTAGCCCAGGCATAAATATTTCTCCAGTTCTATTTTTATAAAAAATAAATGGAGGAAGAGATTACTGAAACACAATTCCCTCAATAGATAGAATTGACTTTAGGAGTGATTTTATAGTGGTGATTAAAAGAAAGTGATCTCCGATTACAATAGCTTAGCAAAAAGACTTGCTTTTTGTCTTGCAACAAGATGCTCCATAGACACACAAGATTGCAATATTCTCACACTCAGTATGTATGCATTATCCTGATGTAGGTATGTGCTTGGCCAGAAACAGCGAAACAAGTCAGTTTTGTGACTAGCTGGAATCAGGAAACACTTTTGAGGCTTGGCCATATCTGCAAAAACAATTTTTTCAGACAAAGAGCTGCAATTAGAAAAGAGATATTCTAAAGGGATTTCCAAAGAGCATTAATCTAGGTCAGCATTAATCCAGTCTCAAATGGGATTCAGCTTTTTTTCTGCAGCTTTCCACTGAAATGCTCATTTTAACAAAGCTTTGAGAAACCCATAAGGTGGCATAAATAAACTTCTCAATTTACAGAAGGAGATTTAGAAAGAGCTGCTGTCAATATGCTGCAACCCATGACACCTTTCCTTTTTAATTTCGCACTTCACATAGACACATGTAGACAGTGAAAGACACAGAAAAGGAGAACACAGTGCAAATCTCTATGAGAAAAAAAAACACTGAAGCTTTTTTCAGAACACTTTTCTTAGCATGGAGTCATGCTTTTCAAAGATAGCTGGAAAGTAAAACATATAAGCACCAAAAATCAGTAAAAGGGGCAGTGACATTTATGTACTTCCCCTGCTTACACCTGGAAGAGGTAACACAGCAGCATTATTTTGTGCTTGATGCTTAAGCCTGCCTTGAAAGTATTCCTTGAAATCAGCAATAACTTCCTGCTTTGCATATTTAGAAAAAGAAAGGCAAAACACAGAGACGATTTTATGCAATTGATTTTTAGAAAGGACAAATCTCACCAAATTTACACTTTACTTACATCATCCCTAATCTACAAGTAGGGCAATCAGGCTTTCTCAGTGGCTTGCAAAGAATTTCAATTCTTCCCAAAGGCACACTGCACTCCCAGATGGAAGTACCTGATTCTTCAGCATTAACTATCAGATATTTCCAAATGCTTCAGGGTGTATCACAAGTATCTCTCACCAACAAAGGTGATTTTTTTCTTTTTCTACAAAAAAATCTTATTTATGTTTTAAATATCTGCATATTAAATGTTTTCATTGCGGCAGCTTTTAAGACATTAATTTCAGTATCTGTTATGACACAGATTTTCCTTTAGAATTAAGAATTAAGCAGAAATATCTTTCTCTGTCACACTGTTTATGCTGTATAAGTCTGTTCTCCTTGGAAGTATCAGTGCCAGTTAAATTTAGCCTTTGCTTTTGAACCCCAAGCCCCTCACTTTGTTCTAGCAAATTTTAAAAGAAACTTCTAGAACACACTCACATGTTCTGGAAAGTTGCCATACTCAAGCAGGAGCAGCTGAAAGGTCATGATGTTTAACATATAAGTGCATCATAAAATCAAGTTTGAAGGGGTTTTGGAAAAAGAAATATGGAATGCAATTTATGAGGCTCGTCTCCACTCAAAACTTCTGTGATCCAGACCATGACAAGTTGCCAATTTGCCAGCATAAATAGGAAAATGGTTATAATTATGTTTCCCTGTGCTGCCGTTCTGGAAAGTTTTGACCATTTAGGATGTTCAAGAGCCAGTGGTTATCCAAGAAGCACAAGAGTGAGGCACAGCAGGAAGGAATTGCGCATCGCTAAGCATGAGGGTGTCAGTGGAGTACCAGCAAATGCACCAAGATGTTTGTAAGGGGAAAAGAAACTGCTGAGAGGTCTTAAAAGGGCTGAATTAACCACTGGGGTCCCATGAAAGCCACATCCTATGGGACAATGACTCAACTACATGCAGACTTTCCAGAGAGTTGGGATGATTATATTAGTGAACTGTCTCACACTTTCACCACACGTGGGGTTTTGTTATTGACTTCTGTAGATGATTATAGCATGAAAAAGATTCTTATGATTTTTTTTTCCTTTTTGAGTGAGGGTATTAAAACATGTCTTATGCTGATACTTATGAAGGAAAAAGAGAAAGAATTAATTCACACCTACTGACACAAGCATCTAACTTTCTGCATAGCACAGGTTTATTAAGAGAGATGAATTAGAGTGGAAATGTAATCTAGTTCCCTAGAATTAAAGGATAATATTGTCTCTTTATATTCCATGCCACCTTCAAGTTTCACCTACATTAAACAAAAAAAAAAACAACACAAAACATAAAAAGTGAGAAGGCCCTGAGTATATGGTTTTCCTCTGAAATTTGTGTTAAAAAGTGTATTCATTTGGTGAACACCATCTTTGTTTTAGGCGGTAAATATAAAACAGACTTTATCCATTTACATATTTCTGGTTCATACAATATTTAACTGAGACTGGATACAACAACCATGAATAACTGGGGCAAACCAAAACCATATCTGCACATTTAAAATCATAATTAAATACATTTCCATTGATGTTTACTTTGTTTTCTCACACTGAGCAACTTAACAGAGAAAAGACTGACAAAACTGTGCTAGAGTGATTTAAGTTACTCATATGTTCATTTTTGCAGGGAAACCACTCTGTTTAAGAAATATTAGAGACAAATTCTACAGGTCATTTAGGGATTGAAGAAAATGGACAGAGAGGGCAGCAGCATTCATTTTGGTCTCAAATGAGCAGCACCAGCAAAGAAACTGCCAAGGCTTCTTTCCCATGCCAGAAACACAAGCCAGATCCTATTCATGGAATAGGAAAAGTTAAGTCAATATAGCAAAGCCAGCCAATCAGCTTACCTTGGGCAGAAGTGGTTTGGACAGAAGTTCTAGACCGTAGTTCTAATTAATCTGGGTTGATATAGAATACTCTACCTACCCTCATGCATTTGTATGTAAAACCAGTTCTTCCTAAGGATGTTAAATTTGACGGCATGGGCTTCAGATGATGGAGTGTGATATCAAGTATTTTGCAGCAAAAACTGGGTTTACACAAGCAACTTCTGCTCCACATCATCAAAAACTGTTGCTGCAAAACTATGCCAAAATAATAAATCGCCTATTGAAAATGCTATAGGTTGTAATCCTTACATTTATCATCATCTGGTATAAGACGACACCAAGAAAGCTTTGGTCATCACCTACTGACATTTTTATTTAACTGAAAGGCAAGAAAATGGATAGTGTCAATGTTAGGAGCTGACATAAGACGATCTAGGGTTTTGCACAAGTGTAAAGAGCTTAGTTGGGCAGTTAGTTTCTTATAAGAAAGAAGAAAAAGCAGTCTGACCTGAGGCCTCGAGAGTTATCATTACTTCAAATTGAGACAGTACGGTTGGACTCGATGATCTTAGAGGTCTTTTCCAATCTAAATGGTTCTGTGATTCAGTATCTACAAAGGGGACAATGCAGCAATCTGGAGCTCAGACCTAAAGCTTGTTGCCGTTTCATCTAACTGAGGAGCTCGCAGTACATTTCACATCACTCAGAAGTGAGGCGGGCAGCAGTGTGAAAATCTTCCTCTGGTCCAGGAGTCCTTCAAGAGGGAAAACACAGAGCAGACTGAAATGGAGGCACACACAGATTGTACATCACCAGAAGGAACAAATATCCTGCTCCTGCCAAGAGCCCTGCTAGCTGCCAACAGCCATCACAGGGAGACTGGGACTCAGTCGGAAACAGCTCAGAGATCACAGAGGCCACATTCAGAAATGGAGATATCTCTCTTCTGTGGCACAAAGACAACTGGAAGCAGACATCAAACATGGCAGCTGCATGTGGAGCACCTTGCCCAGCCTGTCCCAAGCTCCTGGCTGTCAAGAAATGCAGGCTGGTTGGCTTGGGGCTGTTAGCAGCATAAAGATCTATGGGGACCAATCTGGCCACTAAGGACTCCACTCCCCATTGCATTCGGATAGAGAAATAAGCAGTCATGGGACTCCCCATAATCCTAAACACCATGGCTCACTGCATATGTAACTGATGATGCAGGAACACTGTAACCTCCCTCCCTATGTGTGCATCTGAAATCACAACCTCACTTGCATACAGGTTAGTATAAAGGAAGAGGGAAGTGCCACTATTATTAGGCTCTTCAGCAAGATTCAAAACTAATCTTACCTGGACCGGGGTTTGGGAGGTGCATTTTTGCCATCTACACTAATAAGTATTTTCCAGAAATGCACTTTAAGCTCTTTTTATTTTTTTGTTCTGCTTTTCTACAAATTGTTGTCTGATTTCTTCCCCTCTCCCCCCCTCCCCCCTCACTAAATCACTGACTTCACTTATCTTTGGCATAAATATTTTTCTGAATGCATTTCAAATAAAAATTATTTCAAGTTACTGACCCATGAAAAAATCATTCCATAATTCAATCAAGGATAATAATTGTTCTTGAAGCTGTGAAATGCCTCAACTGCAATTTTCCATGTAATGAACAATAAACTTTTATATTCAATAATAATTAAGTGTACATTCACTGAGGCATACATTTCTAACCACATAGTTTTGAGAGGAATGACATTTTTAAAAGCAGTTACACTCCACACTAATTAATTTTGAGAACATAAACACTCTCCAAAGTTGCAAAATTAGGCAATTATACAATAATACATTATAATCGCAGCAGTTTTTCAGTTCTGAAGATTTTTTTATCTTATTTTCTCACCACTACTCGGCACTTGGAGCATGTGGATGAATACTACAAAGCCAATCAGCAATACAAAATGTATGCTTTGCATTTTAGCTTAGACTTCTGGTGTTTGCAGAACAGTGTGTGTCTAACTGCTGTTCCCACAGCTGTAAAGCTTTAAGACTTAAGAACGCATTGAACCAGAGTCTGTCTTCACATAATTGGAGTGGTGCAAAGTTTTGTTTAGGGGTGTTCATTTAAAACACAAAGCTCCATCTGACAAACCCCAGGTTATTCCCCGCATGATAGAAGTGCAGGATTATTCATTACCCTGTGACATATAATTAACATGATGATTGGCTCTATATACCTTATAAACAATGACCACTTTTCTTTCTTCCTTTTAACCACCAGCACTTAAAATCACTAGGAGAGAAAAAAATAAGTAAAAAATACCACCACCGAGGGAATTTCCAAATTAAGAGGTCCTTGAGTGTCCAAAACAAACTTGAAAAACATAACAGACACTCTTCTCTTCATAAAACACTCACAATAGCAGAGGCCCAGCTCACAGCTTTAAACCACTGCAGCACTCACACTTCAAGGCAGGGTGCTGAGGCCACACAAAGGGATCCCACAGCTACTGCGCATCACGGGCTAATGAATCTTTTCCCATGACAGGTACAGACTTCGGAACTGGGGTGGGAGCCAGACTGTCAGAGGAAAAGTTCAGTGAATCTGCAGTGGCAAAGGCTCAGTGGACAAGATCCTGCAACAGTCTGGAAGATTTACCTTGACACATCTATGTTATACCAACTGTTTCGTAAATCCCAGTTGCATACCTGCATACTTGCATACCTGCCTGTTACCATGTTTCAGTCAAACCTACATGCTGTCAAAAGTGTATACAAACCAAGATGCTGTCCATCTTTAGGTTACTTCCTGAAGACAAATATACCTATTGAAACTGAGAAAATTTTCCTTTTGTTCTGTCAAAACTTTTCTTAGTCTCTTGGGTAGTTCAATCCCTTACAGGCATTTGAGGGGAATGTGGAAAAAAGCTTTCTCCAACTATTTTGCTAGTTGCTGTTTATTAAGCATAATGTAATAATTCTGGCCAATTTTTAGTAATTACCGAATAATTCCACTAATTTTATTTGAAATATGGCCTAAGACCCTGAATACTTTTTCCATTTATCCACAATGTAGCTTTCACTCTTATTTCTGAGTACCAGGTTGCCAAACTTGTTGCTGGAGTTAATGCAAGAAATGCAGGTCCCACAGAGCAGCTCAGGTCTTTTCAATCTCTGCTTGCTCACAGAACACAGGGATTTCTCACACCCTTTCCATGAGACACCATTGGCGTTTCCCAAGTGTGGGGCCAATCTATACTTTGACCTTTCCTTCTATGACTTTGCTTGTTTCTTTCTGAAACTGAGAAAGCCTGAAAAGGATTTAAAAGCAATAATCTTCTCACCTCAAATGTAACTGTATAAATGTCTGTTATGAACCAATCATTAGAACTGCCCTTTTAGCCAATAGAGGGAATAAACACTTCTAGATTACGGATCTGACCTATTTTAATTTAAGCAGAGATGAGCTGTATCCTAGATGCTCCTTTTTTCTGTGCTGACCATGAAGACAATCTAAATGACAACTAAGTCACACCATGGCTACCCACCATTTAAAAGAACAGGATCCCTACAGATATCTTTTAAAAGAGTTGCTGTGAGGGTCTCCCCAAAAAGTCTTCCTTTTAGTCTCATTGAGAAGAGATCTGAGTGAAACTGTTATAGCTAAACTTGGCCTGAAGGAAATCACAGACTCCTGTTAAGAAATAAACAATCAATCACAAAACAATTATGGTTTCTCCTAATTCTTTTGGTCAGAAAAATAAAATCTTTTTCTGCTGTTCTCTGAAAAGGACATTTCCCTTTTTATGGTTTTCTAAATAAACTTTTTGTATTCAAAGCCACGCTTTATTTTGAAATTTGTCTGCATTTTAATCACAAAACAAATGCTATTGGAGTGAGCCAACCAAAAAATCAACAGCTCTAGTGGTGAGCTCATGTTCCACATTTAGGGTGTTGCCCTGCCGGAGAACAGAATCTGTTTTGGAACTGTACCCTGGTCTCCTTCAGCTTCTTACCTTGTGTCTCGGGGCAGTAGTCCATGCAAAGGTGGAAGTTTTTGGCATTGCAATTTACCTTTCCCTTCAGCTTTTGGCTCATCCCTGAGGTATATCTGCTGGGCACTAATCCACCCTAATTAGCCCACTGGGAAAACAACAGATAGCTTGCAAGACTTGAAAGGCTTGTTCAGAAAAGTCGACATCTCTGGCAAAGAGCTTAATGTGTCTGCAATCAAGACAAAAGGAGAGATTGGATCACCATAATGAACTCTAATTTTGTATTGCTCTAGAAGGATAAAATGAGGGTGAATTGAGGCTCTGAAATCTTTTAGCGCAAGAGCAAATGAAAGCTTTAAATTATGCATTTTTTTTCTGTCAACTGAATAAGCACGACTTTATAAGCATGATTTAATCCAAAAAACAGATGCACTCTTCCCTTAAGACAGAAATCTAAGCCAACTGGCTTGCATAAGCATTTTCTGTGCGTGCTTATTGGACGTGGCAGGTTGAAAGGACCAAGAAGCAGGATTTTGAGCCATGGCAGGAGATGCAAAGAACAGAGGTCCAAATCTTCACAGGAAATAAAAGCAGGCAAGGAAGAGAGAATAGTGCGGGAAGACATTCAGCAGTGTTTAATCACAGAGTTCAGGAATCAGACTCTGAATGCAGTGATGACATGTCTAAGTGGCAGTCGGTCCTCTTTGTGCGGTTCTGCTGTGCGAGCAGCATTGTAAGTTGTCGTGCATCACCCATAGCCATGGTTACAATTTTTATCTAGTAATGATTCTGTTGTAATTAATGGATGTTCCCACTGCATAAGGCAGAATACTGATGAGGAATGCAAGGGGCAGACAATAGTTTAACTATCTTTGATTAAAGTCTCACTTTACATTGAGCAAACTGCATTCATCATCTGTTGCCCCTCTCTCAGTTCTCTATTCTTCCTGATTATCGATAAACTGAACCAACAGATTTCCACTCCAGTAGATTTTCCTTTATTCTGTTTTGTGCTCTGTCTCTCATGACTTTTCAAGGCAGACCACAGATAGAAGTAAGGGCCCATTGGGCTTTGAGTTAACTTCGTTTTTGTAACAGAATGGATGTAATTCTGGGCATGTTGCTCTAACCATGTCTCCAACTTATTAACAACTAGTTACAGAACATCCTGGATAAAGTTGAAAAACATTAAACTAGACTTAATGCCAACATACTGCTGTATGCAAAACTTACTTATGATTGAAGCTTTCAATCTGTAAATAGCCTAAACATTTGTACTTGTGAACACACAAGATTGATAGCTTGACAAAGTACAGAGGACACATTCTGGCCTACAATCCACCTACACAACTGTCACTGATTCATGGGAAGAGCAACAGTTCTGCCTACAGATTTCTATGAATTAGTGTTATTTTTCAGTTTTGGTATTTCCATGTCACTTAATATTGTCCTGATGTTTCCAGCTGTTCCTGAGAACTTTATGAAGTTTGTGATTTTGCTGCTTGGTTAAAAAACTAAATCCATGTGGGTGCTTCCCCTTTACTTATTGCCATCTCCCTTGTTCCCAGTGGAAAGGAGAGAAGCCTAAGGACCAGCAGATTAAGCAGGACCACTAAAAATGGGAAAGTGAAAGCTGGCTGCTGCCAGCTCCCCACCAACACTCGCTACGTAAGAACTAGTGGCTGTAATCCCGTGTACGTGCACATGCATATGGATGATTGTAATGTCACTGATGAATAGAAATGTTTGTCTCACTCATGTGAAAAGACGTCAGTTGCTGTTGGCTTCAAAGTCAAGATGTCTGGTTTTAGCCTTTTTTCTGTCTGAGACACCTGATGGATCTGGACTGAACTCTACACTGATAGATCAGTAGCATTTAGATAACTTTTCTGTAGATTTCTGTAGAGTTAAGAAAAATGTCTAAAGTCAATATCAATGGTTTTAAAAGTTTTGTTAAAGTCTTTCTTTTTCCTTTCCTACGAAAGATACTGATATGCTGATAGTTGTTAAGAGAGAATGCAAAAGCTCAAATTCAAGTTGTCAGACAGAAGCAATGGGTTAGATGTTGTGCACAGAATAAGGATACCTCTTTATTCCTGACTGGGTATTTACAGGCAATCCAATAAATAAGAGACATGTTAACATAAATGCTAACTTAACTTGAAAAAAACCCCTTGAATTTGGTGGGACTTTATCCATTCCAAAACAGAAGTTTGAGTAGTTGTCAGCTTCTGTGAATCAGCAAAGAAATTTATCTCCAAAGAGCTTCCAGTTATGATGTGCCACACAGTGACACAAAAGTGATAGACTGTCATTTAGTCTTGTTTCCTGCCCTGTTTTATTATTGTATTACTCAAAACCTGTAACAAGTACTTTTAGAGGCAAATATTTGTTTATCAGAACCAGTGACTAAACAATATTTTTCACTAGCTAAAAGTCTAAAACCAGAAACTGTTGAACAGAATCAACTTGAGAACAATTTTATTTCCTATTTTCTTCTTGTTCTTAAAGACTGAAAAAATCCCCTACAACCACAATCAACTCCTTGATTTGTTTTAAAATAAAGAATGTAAACATTATCAAATCATTAATTTGGAACATGGTGAATGGAAGAGGAAAGCCTAATTTCATAATATTATTTGTTAGTCTTAAGCAAGCCATTTCATACATTATTGAAGAGGTCCAAAAAAAATTACAGAAACCTGATCATTTGAACTATTTAAGTAAAACATGAGAAATGCACTCTATGGAAAAAGTGTGCAGAGGTATAACAAAAGAACCAGATGTCTTTGTAGGGCTTTTCAGTCTTTAACTTCAGCATCAGTATGATAAAGAGCAACATAAAAACTGGTTACTGTTATAGCCAAGCAAGCATACACACACACCTTCAGCACAGCCAAGATATGACATTTTTAGGAACATGGAGTGCATCCATTTTGTTCTCATGTTTGTACATTTCTGAAAGCATAGCCAGGTTTTTGCAAGGCAGGACATGAAGAGAAAGACCAGGAGGCTGGATATGCTGAGTGCTGTCTAACAGGATATACTGGACTATTGGTTTCCCTCCAGATGTTTTTCAATGGAACCAGTGTTTCAATGGCCAAGTTTCACTAAGCTCCATGATGTCAAACATAAGGTTGCCACCACATGACTGAAGAAATTAAGGATAAAAGCACTGACTTAAGTGTGATTGAATCTGGGCAAATTCCTAGCGATAAATTCTTGTTGCAGAATGAATATACTGACAAAAGATGCCCAGGGGATGTTTAATGAAGACAAGTGAAGTATTAAAATAGTAAAAACTCATTAAAGTATATTAAAAAAATATAACAATATAACAATAATTTGGAAGTATCCGCAGGCACTTAAACCTTCCACTTACATCAATGGATCAGTTTAGATACATAGTTCTGCTGGAAAACCTTATTCATTACTTTAATGGAGAAATTCAGGAGCTTAAATTTTTACATTATTTTTTGATATTATGATCTATATGATTATCCTGTTCTGGTGACAAAAAGCTACTCAAATGTGAAAATCTTGCACCATTCTCCTCCCTTCTTTTAAACTGAAGAAAAGGATTCTTACGTGATCAGATTTCACACAGAACCTGTCCTTCGAAATGATAAAATCAGAAAGTTGAAAGACACACAGAATTTTCCTCTGCAACTGAAAGGCAGAGGATGGGAGGAAAGAAACAACTCCTGTCTTATTGCTGCTCATTACTATTTATGTATCACTTAGTGAAGAATCTGTCAACTTGACATAAGTTGTGACTGCATCAGGGAAAGTAACTGAAATACCAGCTGGTGATTCATGAGTCAACCATGTATGATTGTCTCCATAGCTAATACAGGACATATAAAAAAGAAATAGTTACAAAATCCCACCAAACAAAACAAACAGGGGAGAATTTTAAGACAAATGAACTTCCCAGAACAAAAATGGAAAAAATAGTTTCCATTAGAAAATCTCCCTCCTTGGATACTCCATATCTCAACAGATATTTTATAAAATTAAAAAAAACAAAAAACTGTTGGTGTAACCACGAAAAAGTTTGATTTTTCTCTCTGTGGTAGGTTGACCCTGTCTGGACACCAGATGCCCATCCAAGCCACTTGATCACTTCCCTCAGCAGGACAGGGGAGAGAAAATGTTAAGAAAGTATCCTGGGTCAGGATAAGGGCAGGGAGAGATCACTAACCAGTTACTGTCATGGTGCAGACAGCCCATCACTGGTTGTCACTGATTGCCACTCCTTGTTCCTCAGGGGAAGGGCTCCTCACACTCTTCACCTGCTCCTGCATGGGGGCCCTCCCATGGAACATAGTTCTCCATGAACTCCTCCAGTGTGAGTCCTTCCCACAGGGTGCAGTTATTCCTAAACTGCTCCAGTGTGGGTCCCTCCCACAGGGTGCAGTCCTTCAGGAACAGGCTGCTCCAGCATGCGTCCCCCCCAGTGTCACAGGTCCTGACAACAAACCTGCTCCAGTGCAGGCTGCTGTCTCCACAGGGCCATAGGTCCTGCCAGGAGCCTACTCTACCATGGGCTTCCCATGGGGTCACAGTCTCCCTCTGAGCATCCACCTGGTCTGGCTTGGGATCCTCCACGGGCTGCAGAGGCACAGATGCCTCACCATGGGCTGCACCACAGGCTGCAGGAGAATCTCAGCTCCAGCACCTGGAGCACCTCCTGCCCCTCCTTCTCCACTGACCTTGGTGTCTGCAGAGCCGTTCCACTCATGTATCCCCACTCCTCTCCCTGACTGGAGTTGCTGTTGTGTGGTTCATTCCCCCTTCTTAAATCTGTTATCCCAGAGGCACCATCACCATCACTGATGGACTCGGCCTTGGCCAGCAGCCAGTCTATCTTGGAGCTGACTGACATAGGCTCCATCAGACATGGGAAAGCCTCCAGCAGCTCCTATAGAAGCTGCCCCTACTACCTAAACCTTGCCCTGCAAGCCCAATACATTCTCCTGTTCAAAACACAAACATTCTCAAAGCCGCTGGCAACCCTGCCTGCATCAAGGATATCTGTTCCTTGCTATCACAGAATGGAGATAAGCTGTAAGAACTGATGGAGTATACTCTTTTTTCCAAGAAACTTCTTGTCAGTATTACAAATGCAAAGGTTCAAGAAAATAGCTTTGTGTCAGTACTCCAACAAAAAAACCCCACTCATTTCTGTAGAATTCCTGATAAGGTCTCACCACTCTTGTATCACACTCAGGCAACCTCAGCTAAAGGCCTTGCCACTGCTCCATCTATAATTCTAAACCAGTATTATATGATTTCACAACTGGCTCTCATTATCTTCTACCACATAATATCTTTGGGATGAATGTGCCATACTTAATTTAGTATTTTTTTTTCGAGTTATGGAGAAATAAAGAACATCTACATACCAGGTTAAGATTCCTTGGAATGTTTGAGAAGAAAGAGGATGCAAGTCTATAAATCATTTGAAAATGGACATGCACAGATGGTTTTAATTGACATAAGGACATGATTCATAACAGAATATATGAAAAAATCTAGCAACTTTATTTTGGTCTACTAATTAACCCTCCTGCACAATCTATGCATGCAACCAATTTTGGGACTTAGGGTTTTAAGCACCCTACTGACAAATTGTCCAGAATTATAAGCAACTGACACCATGTCATTAATATTTGCAAGGCAGACTCTACCAAAAAAAAGTTTGCTACATAATTAGTTTAATAGAGCTCTACCTAATTTCCAATCTACACCCAGAATATTAGCAGTACTCCAGACAGTACATTGCTCTAGGTAATACACCACCAGTGACATTTGTGAGACTTGAAGCTCTGCTGAATGTTAAAGCTCAGTGCTTCCTATGGCAATGTTTCTTACACGATTGCCAAATGCGACTTTTAGGCTGATGACTCCCAAAGCAAGGAGTCTGCTTCACAATACTTATTCTGGTAGTGTCACCCAAAAGCATTTACCTGTTTCTAAGGAACAAGTAGGCGAAAACACAGGATTTTTCCTTCTGTTGAAAAAACACAACATATTAATAAGCTTTCCTTATTAATTTGCTTGTGAAATGAAGCCTGGTATTAGGCAAGAAAGTTGTTCTGTGTCAAGGATAGTCTTTCAGCTACACCTATAAAAATCTGCCTATACTTGGCCCACCCAGGTTCCTATCAAAAAAAAAAAAAAACAACCAAAAAACAAAGCTGTTTAAGCAAGTCCAGCATGAATTGGAAGTTGGAATTGAACTGCTAATTTCCCTGAAGACTCCTCAGTTCACTGGAACATGCAGCTGAGCAAAATATTTCCTGCAATTAAAGAATTAAGGAAGACAACTTGTAGTGACAATTTTTACCTTCTGTGACACTTTGGCTTAAATCTGAAGGAGGGAAGATGTGACTGCATGCAGAGACTGGAAGTGTGAGAATGGAGACCAGTGAGAGACTGAGAAGCGAAGACATTTTTCAAGAGGAATCAGGAGTGCAACTGGGCCTGCTTTGCCAAATACCAAGGATAGAAACAGAAATAGCAGGCAGGAGAAATTGCCCAATGGAAACATGTGGGAGCAGAGAAGGAAAGGCAACCAAATGTTGACACGTCTCTTCAGGGGCAACCAACAGTTCAAGCAGTGTAAACCACAAGATTGTCTAAGACCTTACAGACAAAAAGAATTAGGCAGGGTAAGTTAGAGCCTGTTGGCAAAGTTGGGCTTAGGTTAATTGGATATTTTAAAATTCAGCAACAGAGGCAGCAAGAAAAGTAAATTTCTCTGGCATAAATTGGGTGAGACTAATATGCCCTTCTAATGCAGCATCTTGCCTCCTCATGTTGACATGAGCAGATACATAAGGAAGGATGAAGCAGGAATTCCCCAATGCTCTCTCACAATCTCCAATGAGATGGGAAACAGGATCTTCCTGATCAAAATGCAATAAGTGGAGAACTGCTTTTTTTTTCAATGAGTTTACTTAATTACTTTTCAAAACCATATCAATTTTAAGCCTCCGCAGTGTCCCAGGCCAGAATACTCCTCTATGTGAAGCTACTCCCTTTGGATCATTTTGAGCCTTCTGCTGGCCAGTTGCATTTAAAGCCCTAGTTCTTATATTAGAAGAGACAACAAGCAATCTTTGCTTCTTTTGCTCCTTTCTCCATCACATTTATTTGTTTATAGATCTTAATCCTTTTTCTTCCTGAATCATCTGCAGAGCTGTATACATTTATTCATTCTTCACACAAGAAAATAACTACTTATTGCCTTTCCCTCTTCCAGTCCTATACCCTCTTTAACAGACACAAGATCAGAACATCCATCAGTACTAAAAAGCAATTATATAAACGCAGAGGCAATGCACGAATATGGCATAAAGATTCATATTTTTCAGAATAACTCTCAATAAGTAAGAAAGTGTTGGCTGCTGGTGTCCATGCCCCACATTCAGTATTTTCATAGAGGTATTACAAATGAGCTTTCCAAAAAAAAAAATTCTAAGGGAAGGGAAGATAAGTATCCTTCTGGAGAAGCTATGGCAAGAGAAGATATTAAATGCACAGCCCAGTTTCACATACTGAGGGAAAAAAGAAAGATAGTTGCTTTGAACAGAGAAACAAACAGAACCTCCAAATTGAGTATAAGAAAATTTAATTTGTTGCCAGAAAGCTCACTAAGAATACCACTGAGGAGGGAAGGAGAATTACTCAAAGATTAACAACTGTGTTCATTCTGAAGGGGTGAAAGGGATTCAGGGATAGCAGAGGAGCTAACAGGAATAATAAATAAGGAGTGGAATGGACAAAAGTTTTGGTGTGTTTGAAGGCTCAAGATCTAATGTTAAAAACCAGAATGTAAGGCTCCAAAAACTGAAGATATTTGTTTGTTTCCTTTTCTTTATCCAAACATATTCAGCTTCAATCAAGACATGAGGCACAGAATGTTGGGGTGACCTTGACAGTGGCAAACCTTTCAGCAAATAGCAACATCATATCATGAGATTTCAAATAATAGGGGAGTTTTTTACATAGTCAGAAAGCACGGTGAGGAAAGAGGGAGATATTAGACATGGTGAATAATCAAAACCCACTCAAACTGTTCCACATTCCTGAACATTAGCCCTCACAAGTCTTGTGATCATGCAGACCCATCATCTTAACAAGTAAGATCTTGTAAAAGTAGTGCTGAAAGCATCTGAAGGGGCTCTGGGGAGTCAGTATAACAACTCTAAGAGAAAGCAGATCAAGCAAAACAACAAGATTATTACAGATTCCCCAAACAGAAATTAAACGCTAGCAGAATACCTCACAACCCTGAAAAAATAATGATCTCCAAAACAGACAGCTTTTCACCAAAGGGCAGGTTTAGATCTTCATCTGTTTTCAAGCGAGTTATGTACATTTTCCATTGCTGACAATGAGATCAGTCTTGGGTTCCAAGTGTTAGGTCCAGAAGCCATTATACCAAATGACAAAAGCTGTCACACAAAAATTACACTGGAATGCATATCCTGAGGGCCAAATTTAAAAGCTTGTATTTGGACAAAGTATTCTGGGATATGTTTCCAAGTTACCAGAAGAAAAAGACATTTTTGAAAGGATAGAAAACAAATACTGAATGCATCTCTTCTGGTATAAATATTTGGGGGGAAAAATGTAAAAGTTCGGGAAGTTCAGCTTCAGTCCACTTAAGATGCTGATCTAAAATTAAAAAAAAAACAAAACAAAAACAAAACCCAAACCAAACCACCCCCACCCCCCAAAAAAACTCCCAACAACAACAACAAAAACCCACCAAAAAACAAACAACAAAACAACAAACCCCTTATTTTAAATGTTTTAGAAAGGTTTGGAGAAAGCAGATGTAGCATTTCAGTTGATGTTTTACTGCAGAAGCCAGTGTTTGGAGAATGATTTACAAAAGTGCAAAGCAGCACTCAGTTGCTATTAGGACTTCAGCTGAAGTTGACCACCTAATTCCATCATGTGCTTTCAAAAAGTTCACCAGGTATCAAGCAATCTTGTGCCCCACAGAGCAGCTCAAGGGCTAGAAGACTTCAGTGCAAGTGTTGTCAAGAGGGTAAGTAATTGACTCTGCAGGGTAAACTGCTGTGCCAACACCGTCCTCTACCAGAGAGAGCCAGACATAAGGGCAGGTCGAATGTCAACATGGAGGAGAACTGTGGGAACACACTCAAGTGAAAAATTAGCAATCCTTAGCACCTGACACTTCCAATACAAGCTCTATTAATACAGAAACATCAGAGTGTTACTTGCATTACCACAAAATTTCAAAGTCCATAATGTTCCTTTAAATCTGGCCATACAATTTATATAAACCTCTGCATAGAAATTAAGCGTACTACAGATCAGGTTACATAAACTCTGTAACAGATGCTTTATATATATTTTTTTTCTTGTCTAAGGTTTTACTCATTCCTAATTAAATGTTTATATGACTAAAATTTCAGTTAACTTGAAATTATGTGTTTTATTTGAATTTTTGAAAGCATGCAATGCCCATAGTTGTCCTGGCAGAATTTAAAAAACTGAAGTCATTAAAATATTTTCCAGTCCAATAGGGAAGACAGTGAAGTTGAATGTGCTATATGGCAACATTTTTCTACTGGATGTACTGTTCTATCTGGCAATCAAAATTCACTGTTATCTCATGCCACTTAGGAAACAAAATTGATCCTTCAAGTGGGATTATATAATACAATTCGATATATGTCAATAACAGATCATAAGAAAACAAAATCACCAAGACTACAAAAAAATATAATGTATTTTTATTTCTTTTCTGCAAGAAAAGAAATTAAATGGAATGAAAGAAATTAAATAGATTTCATTGTTTTAAAAAAAGAAAGCAAAGAAATTTACAAGTAGGAGGATTCTTAATCAGAATTTAAATGAAATGTATCAAATTATTACAGCATAGATTGTAAAATGGAACCTTTTCCCAAGTCACTCTGTCTTGAAACTTTAGAGGTCAGCTTAGTTTGATAAATTCAAAACTGCCAAAATAATGTTTCCAAGAAGTTTTTAATGACTGTTGGCACCTGATGGTGTAACATCAAGAAATTTTTCTGAGATACCAATCTTTATTTCAAGAACTTTGGCTAAAATACTTGCCAGGTTAACAGTGGTTTAATGTCACTAAAATGACAAGAGGACACCACAGAAATTGAAGATACCATGTAGTTGTGACGTTCTGTCTCCTTCCACGAGGTCTGAAATTCATTGTGAGGCTCTGGCACCCTCAGCAAAGGAGGCTACCCAGGAGATGTTATTTAAGCCATCTATACTAAATATCTACCACATACTTGGCTTTCAGTTTTAGGGACCTGGATTTCTTGGCCCAGTATGTATTATTTGTAGCTGTTTTCTTGAGATGAAGGGAAGTCAAGCAACGATTTAATCTCTAATATTAGAAATATGACAAATTTCAGAAGACAGAGTGCCCAAATTAGGGAGAAGGATCTGTGCATGTTCTGCCAGGATGGCTGTTCATCCACTTTCCAACTGCTTGTAATCGGCATGCTTTAGACTAGTTGAATTTGTACCTCAACTTAAAGCCTCTGAACAGTCCTGCTACACTTAGGACTACCTGGACCACACAACTAAACTCTTCTAGGTGATGTTCTCACCATGGTATTGTATGAAAAAAATTTAGTCTAGCCGCAGACATACATTTCCAAGAAATTATTATTTTTAGAGATAGTTCCCTCTCTGAGTATAAATGGAAGCTAGTAAAAGCAAGAAAGAAGTTGATGTTGTAATGATCTAAAATCAGTGAGTTGTATCTGTTCTATATGCTCTCCAAGGATGGTACAGATGTTTTGGAAAGAAGGTGGTAAGTGTATTGCATCATTTCAGCAGATAGAAAACCTTATCCCTTGCCAAAGTAGGTAACTATGTGGCATTTATACATCAGTACACATAGCATATGCCTGCTGTTGCTGTAGGGAAGGGGGGAAAACTTTCCAAGACAACTTTATGTGGGTCAAGTAGAGAAGAGTTCTTTTACTTTTAGGGTTTTGGGGTACAGAATATAAAGGAGTATAAAGAATACAGAAAGTATAAAAGAGTAAAACATGTGTTGATAAGTAACAGATAGAAAAGACCGGTGCTAGGATGAACTCATGGCCTCAGGAGTACCATGTGAGCTCTTTTTCCAAGCACTACCACTTCAAACATGCAGAATAAATTAATCTGAAAGGCATCCCTTTCGTTTCATTTCTGGCTGCACACACATCCAGCCAACCCCTGAGCCACTCTGCCATGTCTTACCAAAGCAAAAAAGGGACAACAACCTGCCCCTCCCAGGTGAAAGACCCTTTGACCCACAGGCTGGGAACACTGACTCTTGCAACATCTAGGCCCAAGTCAGTTCACCTCCCAACCCACTATAAACAAGGGAGAAGCTCCCTTTTGCAGCTGCTTCCCTGCAACTCAGCTATCCCCAGCAACTCATGCCAGTACCCAATTCCCATTACCAGTCTCGTCTTCCTTCAAGCAGGACTCAAGGTTCTTGAGGTCCAGCCCAGGAGAACAAGGGAGGGAAAACCCCCCTTTGCAAGCAGAGCTCTTCTGAGCTCCCCCCACTCCCTTATGGGGTCAGGGGAACACAGGGCACCACACGAGGCTGGGCAGCAGAGAGTGTGTGCAAGCTGGGAAGAGCTCTCTCTCTAGGTGGCAGCATCCTAGTTTTATAGCACTACTCAATTATCATATCTAAAAGTTGTATCTAATCTAAGAAATGTCCATACCCAGAACTTCCCTCGGTTCCGCCCCATGGCATGCCTCTCCTAGAATTGAGTTGGATGTCTTAAGACCCCTTACTTCATCCTTTATCATCTTCACACCACTTTCCCTTACTGCAGCTTCTCCATGGTTGTTGAGCTTTGCTTTCTTGCTTTGACTAATGTGGTATCTAATTGTCTTAGTTCTGGTTTCCCAGACATGGTGTTCCAGCTATTATCTGACTCTTAAGACAGCTAGCACAGGGTTAGAGGTTGCTAGATACTCTAAATGTAAGAAATGACATAGAAGTCTAAAAATCTACAAATTCATGAAAACCCTAAGGCATCACTACAAACCCATGAGTGTAGCAAAGAAAAGAACAGAAGCTCTGAAGCTGTGAAGATCAAATCTGGACTTTACTGAAATTTAAATATAGCTGAAGCCAAATATTGTTTCAACACAATAGAAGGTTTGGAGCCAGCTGCAAGTTTCGGTTATATAAGTTACTGTTTCTGAAATTCTATCATCTTCATGAACTAGGCTTTGGTTTGAGCCATGAGCAAGAACAAAAGTAGCCACAAAAGTTCAGGAATACATTTGAGCCCAAAGTCTGTCTCAAAGTTACTTGATCCAAAGTGTGCAAACACTAACACAAATTTTATTCTGTGATGCAACTGATGCAAAGAACAAAAATACATTTTACATGAACATGAACACTGTGGGTTGTGACATAAAAGTTGGCAGTGTGGCAGACTCTACAACAACCCTCAGAAAATTGCTCCAATGGTAACTAAACATGTGTATTTTCTTACTAATCTAAATTTATCCAGGTCTCAATCTGCAGTCACTGGATCTTCTGACAGCTTTCTCTGCTAGACTGGTGACCCCAATTTTTAAGTTTTATTCATCTTAGATGTATGCATCAGCAAAGACTGAAGGAGGCATTAAGCTTCTAATAGTCAGGCAAAACTATATAAATATATACGTTTCCTAATCCCTCGTTGATGCTGGCATTTGCTTTTTGATCAGCTTTTGACCATCCAACCTGAATTCTTGATGTTTGGGCACCCTAAAGCCCAATAGCTACTGCATCAAGACCTTGAGATTCCTTTGCTTGTGTATGGATTGTATCAGCTCTTTTGGCCACAGCAGTAGGCCAGAAGGTAGCAATCAGGTATTATTCATTTCAATTCCCAATTCTTTATTCAGTCTTTCCAAGTTGGAGACCCCTCTCCTGTAATTAGAGCTGTCCTCTTGGCTAATGGATGTAAGAAGTATTTGGCCATATTCAGACATACTATTTGCTGCATCCAGATGACCATATGATCTAGATTTTCCTTTCTCATTAATCACTCCCCAGACTTCATGCCACTATTACACCATCAGTAAAGCTTTTACATTTCATTCCAGCAGGTTAATACGGATAAATGTTAAGCACAATGTTAATGCCAATTAACCACTACTAATACCTTTTGCAGAAAGATTCCTTTCTGTGGTTGTGGAGGAAGACGGTATTATCACCAGAATGAGGACAACAACATGACCTTAGAAACTTCTTAAAACTCCAAAATCCTCAAGCAATATAGTCTGCCAAGTTCTAAGGTCAGAATCTTTCACTGAGAAGATATGGAACAAGACAGGCACAGAGAATTTTGCAAAGGTCTCAGGTTACTTTGTCATTATTCAAATTCTTCTTTTCCAACTCTCCATCCAACATTATGGGATGAAACCATCTGAAGGAATGAGTTGGAAAAGTGTGAAGGATAGCTTGAAACTCTTTTTGCCCTCTGGAAAATTCTGAAATCCCTCCTATTTAATTACAACACAGCTTGTATAATGCTTTGGCTGCATTTCTTCCTCTGCTTTGTTTTGTTTGAGTTACTAAGAATATTTGCATGAAAACAGGATATTTGTTATTAAGAGCTCATCGTCTCCTGCTGTGTATTCTCCAGCTTAAGTCATATTCCTTAACATTTATTAGCAAAAGGAGACTATAATTTCTCTTTCCTGTAAATGTGCCTAATAATAAAATGAGCAAAGAAACTAAAGGGAAGTAGAGAGATTCAGGGAGAAAGAAAGAGCAAGTGAGAAAGAGAGATGAGGTGATGTATGGTCTAACTTGTCTTTTCGAGAGACAATGGCTTAAAATGTTCCCCATGATGTGTAACTCTTCTTTTGCATGTCTTATCCACCCTTCCATTCCCAAGCAGTCATTTCTCAAACTGGGCAGACACATGTGAAAGTTCTCCCTTGCCCTCAGAAGGCAAGTCAATAACTGTGCCTCGACCCTCTTAGTTCTAACAATTTTCTCTACAAAGAATGCCAGCCTGCAGGAGGAACATGCAACATGGGAAAGAAGTACAGCTGGCACCACAGATATGGAACAGCCAAAGAAAAGACTGAAGTGCTTGCCAAGAAAGGACTAAGCAAGCCTCAAGTGCAATCTTAGGTTTAGCTTCATACTGTCTTCTCATTTATCATTTTCCTTCAAAATGTGGTTTTCATTTCCAAGATGTACTAGATTGATATTCTCACATGACTGAACATGTTTACAGTTTTGCAGGCTTTTTTTAGCTGTAAAATCTGTAAAGATCTACAAGTAGTTGGCTAGAGAAAATAAGTGACGAATTATTCTGAAGTGCTAAGCAATAGTCCAAAGCATTAACATACATAACACACACCTAAAGGATTTCTACTTACCCTTTGCAGGATAAGAATGGAGACTACATGCAGTCACTAATCATTTTCAGGGGCCCAGACCTATAAATGTGGGGACATTTTTCTTCCAAATAGGAATCTAGGCATAAGAAAAAGATGTAAGGAAAGGACTGGAATTGATACCACAGCTCTGGCATACAGTACAACCAGTATTATATGACCATATCTTCAGAGATGTTAAGCAAACAAACCCTACCTAAAAATAGCATAAATACTGCCCTTTCAAAATTAGGTGATAAGCTTCATAGAGTGTTAAAATGCATCTATGTAGGCTGGTCACAGCTGGTATAAAGCCAAGGATACACTTACTAAAATTTAATAGAAATATTTTAAGTGCTATCTAAGAATTAATTATTTTTATTGGTTTCACAAGAAACCTTTCTCTTTGCTTTGACTTTCTTGAAACATTACTTTTTTCACCTAAAGTTAAATTCCAGCTGATTTGTTATTCTTGACCCAAAAAACATATTTTTACTGATATAGGGATAAATTCTGCACCTACATCAAATTTCTTCCCAGTATGTGGAAAGTTAACATACACAAAGTGAATCCTAAAATTCTGCCATTTAAAACTCTCACTGGTACAGGCAGCATAACAAGAGAAAACAAGAAACTTGGCTGTTCCCTATGAATCCAGACCTATCAGTAACATTAATGGCACCTGTTTTCTGGTGATGTTCTTTAAGCTTCTTATGTCAATATAAAGTGTTATAATGGACAAATCCGATATTAAGGTTTCCAGCATGCTATCTCTCCTGATACCCAGTACTAACTGTAAACAAACTCATTTTAGGCAAACATGAATAAACCCACCCCCTAGAAAGATGAAGTGGTAGAAATAGACTCAAGATCTGAAATGATGAGGTCTTTGTCTTTTTGTCCCCCCACAAAAAAATGTACCACAATTTCCAGAAAATGAACATGGTGTTTTTTCCAATAACATGAGTTTCATTCTTTTGGTTTCTTAGGTGTGAAATCAACACTTTAATAAGCAATCCTAGGTGATGGGCTCAGTGCAGAAAGCTAAATTCGTTACTTTCTTGAAAATACAAGTACTATAAAGTAACAGAAGAAAACAAAAAAACAGGTTAATTGCCCCTAATACACCTGAAATATATATATATATATATATATATATACACTTCTACCGCTGTATATACATATATACATACCAAAAGACATGCATATGCAACATACATACAATTACAATCCATGTTCCAGGTATTTGGTTCTGCAGCACCCACTATTCAGCATCACACCTATTTCTTCTGTCATGTTCAGTTAATCAAATGTTCTTGCTGGGACACAAATCTCAAATCTCTTGTCTGGAAGAGCTGATCTCCTACACAGGGAGACAGCACCTGGGATGAACTTCCTTGAGAAGAAAGCCAGCTAAATGGACACAGAAAGTGTTGTAGCAAATTCAGCTATCCCAATACAGACAGCTGGGTCAAGACTGTGCTCTAGCTTTGCATCTTGAAAAGCTTGAAAATACCATACTCCCCCAGAGGTGAACTTTGGGATGCCTTCTCTTATTCCATCTGCTTCCTTCAAGAGGGCTGAGGACAAGACCTCTACTGACAATTTTTTACTTTTAGGGGTCCTTCCATGCTCACTAGGACATAAACAGAGAGGTATAGGCTAAAAGAACATGAATTATTCAAATTTTAATCATAGACTTGACTACCTGACAAACAATCCCAGAATTGATAAAGAATCAAAAGGTATTATATCATGTTTTAGACACAGGTTTCAAACCATTTGGACTTTACATTTATAATAAACTACATGCTTTATATTTTTTATATAAAACTCCATCAGTAACAACTCAAGCCAAATGCTCACTGAAACCAAATTATTACCATGACTAGATGTGCAGATTTTTTAACCATATTAGACCAGAATTTGAACTAAAATTATAGTACTATTCCAAAATTGTAACTGTCAAATTTTAGGGAAAGGAAATTTGTCAGTGTCAGATACTTGTTGTGAGACTCGTAATTCCACATTTATACTACTAAAATATAACATACTTACTTTCAGAAGCAATGCGACTCTAAAAGTTCATCTGCAGATAGAGATTTAAAGAACTTTAATAATCATTATCTAGGATAATCTCAGCTTTAAGAACTCTTGCTATTTTCCCTTGTAAGGATAGGAATTACTAACAATTACGTCTGATGTATCCTGTTGGAAATTTGTGACCTGCTTTATTTATGTTAAATAATATTTGTATGTTTCATATTTTTTCTGGATTCACCTACACATTTGCCTTGGTGTCATAATGAGGAGAAATTAAACAAAAAATATTTAAAGAGTTCCCTGTTCTCAAACCATTTAAGTTACAATCCTGAATATTTTCTTATTACTTGGCTCCAGCAAAAGATGGGTCATGGTGGCATGGAAATAGGCATGATATTTTATTTCAGGAAGATTAACAACCATCATAACTAGAGAAAAGAGACTCTTTTGTATTGTGACATATGTGGCAGAGATTATGTCTATGACATAGGTCAAGATGTAAGGACAGATATTTTTGCCTGTGTGCTCACACAAAACCTCTGGATCAGCATCAAGTCTTCAGTATTTTAAGACCAGACCTGACAGCATGATCTGCTTGTGTAGACTCCTGTTCTTGTGTGGCATCTCATTAAGTTCAAAGGGGCTGTGCATTGGATAACAGTTCATTGTAAGATGAGAGTTTTGATTGCAAGACCTTTGAGGCAACAAGGTTGTTTAATTTTAAGTTTTACAAAGTCCTGTGCACATCTATAAAGCCATCTAAAAGCATAATAAATAAAGTGGAAACAGAAGCAATAAAATAAATGGATGTCAGTAGGAAAACAGCAGAGTTGGATGCAGCAACCAAATGTGTCACATCAGGCAGCAGTAGCAAAATACCTCTTTCGTAAAGTGCACTTATCTTATCATTTTTCCAGGTTTGTGTTACTTTTCTCTGCCATTCTGCATTGGCTAATCCATGTGTGCAAGGTAACTCAACTGCTTGCATCTCAGCCTTTTTTACTGCATTAAACTTAACCAGTTAGGATTTCTTCTTGTACGTACAATTCTCAAAGTGACTGACAATATTTGACTGTAGAGGGGACAGACAAAGTTTTCCCTTGCTGAAAACTTGGTTAACCAAGAAAAGTGGCTTCTTGAATAGTTTCTTCTTGGTGGTTTTACCACCTATGTATTTGCATACAATGGAAGACATAGCAAGCAAAATGAATCTGTTTATAATGATCAGGTAGATAGAGTCTAAAATTCCTCAACAAAGGTCAAACCACAACCTTCAACATCTTTCTGAACACCCAGCACTTAGTCCAGTAATTCAGATCCACTGCCCCAATGCTTCTCACAACAGTGTCAATCAAATACATAAAGAACCAACATCAGAAGTTTAGAAGAACCCAATGATCTCTACATATGAGTGATGAGTGTTTAAAAGTCTGAAACCTGAAACACTATTTAAGCAAAAAACGTCTGGAAGCTGGCAGAGCTCCTTTAGTAGCCAGATGAAGAAACCTGAACTGACCCATGTAAGAAAGGAATGTCTGTTCTGTTTATATTATATGAGACCAAGGGAGACAGATTCTTCCTTCAAATTTCTTAATATTTGGAAATGCTATTCCAGCGTCTGGAGTTTTTATCTCTAAACTATATCTAAATCAAGGTGTACATATATGCCTCAAATCAGATTCTACAAAAAACTGTCACTTTAATAGAGAACAAAATATCTTATTTTATGGTTTTCGTTCAGGTTTCTTTCTTGTACCTTTCCAACTAGTGGAAAAATAGAGATAGAAAAACTTGAAGATTGACTTTCCTCTTTAAGATAGCTTCAAATTTCTTAATCTTTCAAAAATCACTTTAAAAAATGGCAATATAGATCCCAAACTCTGGGGGCAAATACGTAATCTCAGGGCTGAAACTAGAGCTCTCTAAAAACAATCTTTACTATGGATGAGCACATACAACTATATTACTGTACACTACAGACCAACAGAAAGGTTTTCAAGGGTAAAAATTGCTGCTAAGGATGCAAGTCCACACACTAAGCACTTGAGGAGCAGGACTATGAGTCTTGCTGATTTTTGTTTGGCTGTTTATTTGTTAAACTTTGGACCAGGCAGATTCCATGGCCTGAAAGCCCTATAGCAGCTGGAGTGCATTAGCTGCAATGCTGGGGTGTATCTTCCAGCATAGTTTCATCTCAAAGGAATCCAGTTCGTCTGCTCTGAGATCACTTGCCAATGCATATCAAAGCAAGGTAAGTGTGGACAACTGGTAGATTCTCTTCAGAAGAGCACTCCTGAGCTGAACTAAAACATGCAGGTAGATTCTCCCTGTGAATATGCTTAGGAAAACACATTGCCATGTGCAGACTGGCAGAGATCACTGTCCCAAAGAACCTTTCCTGGTGTTTGGCAGGGGCAATGCCATCACTGATATGGCCTTCCTATTTAAAAGAAAACTAATAAATCACACAAATTGGAAGCTAAGATAACATTATTCCTTCCCTACAATACAGTTTTTCCATATGCCATTTTGTCTGGCTTTACCAAGTCTGCTATGTAAATGTATATGAAAACTAGAGATAGTCCAAGAAACTGTGAAATTGATAAACTGGTCAGTTACATAATCCTTCTGTTCAGTTATGATCATATTATGGAAAACTCTGTGAAATATTATACTATTTCCTCTATTGTTTCCTTTCAAACTTCCTTGCAAACAACACACATTGGCTCCAGTGTCATGGCAGGATATGATGCACTTATCTTGATTTACTCAGTCTAATCAGAGAAAAAAATATTAAAAGAAGTCTTTATATTCAAGCAATCTGACATGATGAAGTAGATTGTCTCCCTGTAAGTGTTAGTGTATAAAACCAAAGGTAACAATGATTTTTTTAAAAATTAAAGAAAAACTGAAAAATTCTCCATATGGCCTTTTCTGTAAAATCTAAACATCTGCTTAAGATCCTGCTGCAGTAACACAATATGTCTGCAGCTTTCATAGTTATGAATAAATGCATCTTAAAACACAATACTTCAACATCCATTTCTTCTCCATTTGCCTGCCAAATTCAGAGTTCAAAAATCTCTGACCTGGGTCCTCTAATCAGTTTCTGGCCCTCCTGCCTCCCTCAGGAGCTGCAAAGGTGGAGGGAGCTGGCCATGGATAGCATTGCTCCCTCCTCTTGCAGGACTGCCCTCACTGGCACATGTATGCTAGATCCAAAAATATGTTGTGCTTCCCTATTGCCAGCCCTGACAGAGGAAAAGGAGTTGGAGAAAATGGGAGACACTGTAGGGCTGTGGCCAAGGCAGCACAGCTCAGGCAAAGGGATTCGCTTGGAGGATTGAAATGTATCTGTACAGCTCGAACTTCCTGTGAATTTTGTTTGCTAAACAGAATCACAGGCAATAATGATGTCTGGAGTAAGAATCATCTTATCAAAAGAACACTTTGATCTGTCATGATATGGTCAAATATATCCCCCAAATACATCAAGCGCTTAACAGGTATGAAAGCCTGAAAGTTATTTTCAGCATACTTCATTATATTAAAAAGAACGCTTACAGCAAATAGAGCCTTGAATCCCTGTAATGCTACAGAAAAAAAAAATTCTACTTCTTTGTGAGCTAGATGAAAAGTCAATTTAACTCACTGTTCTTACAATGAGACAAGGACTGTGGTCCTTTGTTGCCTGGGGCTGTGATGCAAGTTCGTGGAACATTCTTGAAACTCAACTTTAGTTATGTCATGATTACTTAATTTAGAATTGGCTTAGTCAGTGACATTTCTGTACATTATTTCATGGTTCGCAGCTATGTAGCAAAGAAAATGAATGGAAAGATACTTTATTTGATGTTTCATATCAACACACCTTGTGCCTATCACAGTATTGAAGCAGCTGTTCTAACAAGAAACACCTTTAAGTTTGGAAGGCTTTTTAGCTGAGTCCATTTTGTTTATTCCTGATAAATTATTTCTGATTAGTTACTTAGTATGAATTATACAGTTCTCAGACCTTCATGAAAGGGCTAACCCCTCTAACCTGCTATTTTTCAAGAGGGTGGGGGTATTTCTTTATTGTATTCCACTTCATTCTCTTTTGTTTCATTTTCTCCTGATCAAAGACTCTGCCAAATATTTCAATGCCCTTCTTGGCAAGTAATAAAATAATTTGGATGGAGTATACTGCAATTAGAATTTTTTGGCAGGTTTCATATTTTGGATGCTGATGAGAAGAGTATCAGTTTTAGCATATTTGACCAGTTCATTATTTCAGATAATTTCCTGCCACACAACACCACTGCAACAGATTGTGTCTGTATGAAAAACCAATAAGGTTTTCCAAATTTCTGGTTTTTTCAAGTGCAGATAACATTAAAGAAATCAGTTTTTCTCCCCCATCTGCCACTCACTGTAACTTAACTCATGTTATGTCTCTCTCTAACCTTCTGTATCAGAAAACTATTTCTTGCACTCCAGAAGGTAATGTCGTGTCACTTGTTATAGAAGGAAAGGTTGTAAACCCCATAGACAAACACCTTTGCATTGCTGTCATTAGAGGTCAGATTCAATTATTCTCTCTTTTATTTGGCTTTGGTACCACAAAAATCCATGTACATCCCACTAAGACAATATTTTGGGGGGAGCTGAGGGAACTGCAGACAAAGGTTGTGACCTTTTGTATGTTTCTGCACTCCACAAGTCATACATTGTTTTTATTGGATCCTGTTCTAAGTTTGTGTCAGCACTTCCTTTATAAACCCTTATTTTGTTATGGATTATAAACTGTTCATAAAAAAATCCATCCCAGACTAAAAGACTATTTTGTTGGGGTGAGGGGGAGCTAAGTACCAGACTTGATGATTTGGCATTTCTAGATCCTAAGATTGCAAACAAAACACTCCTTGTGAGAGTTCAGAAACAATTTTTACCAGTCAAAGACTTGTTCTCTTTATGCTTTACAATTAAAATATCAGGCAAGCTGTTTGCTGGAGTTTTTATTTCCCCTATATAGCTTTTCCAATAAAAGCTTCCAATGAAACCATCAGTAACAGACCACAATGCAAGATATGCCATTATGCACATTTCTCTCCCTTCTAGTTGAAGTCCTAGTGGTTTGTTTTATTTCTTCCTCACAGACTTATTACCATCTAAGAAAAAAGTCTCACCAAACTAAATCAGGGTGAAACAGCACTGAGGGGAAAAAGGGGTCAAGAACCAAGTCTCCAAGGTTAGGGAGAGTTGTTTTTCCTTAACGTTCTTTCTAAATTGTGGTATTTCATAATAAAATAAAATTGCAGGTTTTTACCTGTCACTATAGACAGCATTGCTCAAGAATCATCACCTGGCTTACCAGCATCCTTAGTTCTTTGGTTCCATCTCCAACACATGTCAGGATTCTTTTTTCAAGTGGAATAGACTTTCATAACAAAGTTAGGAATAACTGAGACAGTGACGCTTTCCCCCTGTCCCCCCAACCCCCCTTCTTTGTTCTCCTGTCCTCAGAAAACATACATTTGGTTTGGGATGGCAAAGCTTGGTCTGTTATTCACCATAACCAGTGATCTCTTCAAATAACTTAATTGTCAATGATTACATCATAGAGCAAGCTGGACTCTCACAGCGCACTTCTCCTCAAAGAGTAGCTTTGCTATTTGTCTGTCTGTCTTCCACACTCTTTCAAGCACCACTAATAATGTTCAAGGAAAATGCACACAGCCCTCATTATGAACTGCATATTCCCCAACCACCAAAATGTGTCTGACGGACAACACAGCAACACACAGTAGTCATATGCAACACCTCCAGGAATGACCTCTGTGAGGCCTCAAAGAGGAGGACAACACATCTTATCAATCTGAAAATGTCAAAGCTAATAATAACTTTAAGGACAAAATTTCATTATGGAAAATGCTACATATGGAGAGAGCTGACACTGATCATGACACCGTTTTATAAGAAACGAGAAATAAAACCCACAAGAATTCCTAAGGCTGTTCATAGAATCGCACTGAGTTCAGCTTTGTGGAGTCCTGTGTTGCAGGGAGAGCCATTCGTGTGGTCCCTGCTCATGGCATTTTCAGGATTCTCGTAATTAATTTGATATGAGTGTTCCTGGCAATGTTGGTGGCTGAGCACTGCAGAAGCTGGATAACACTTCACTGATGATTTGCAGAAATCTTTGTATGTTTATATCTTCAGCAGACCATCAAATCCACAAAATACTTTGGTCAGTTTAATAATTATCCTGGGAAGCAAAGTAGTGCTTCCATTATCAAGATTCTGACTTCTGCCTAATGACTTCAACCAGTTTTCATTCTTCGAGGTCACAGATGTGCTTGAACATTATGCAGAATACATCACTTCCATAATGGGATTGTGACTTATTCTTGATCTGCATTGCTTTCACCACCACATCCACATCAGCTATTTATGTCAATCTCAATAACTAGTCACATGTATGTATGTCTGCAGTGGCTACATGAAGACTTTCAAGAAAAGTTGTTAATCTTGCTCATTGTATTATGCATATTCTGTTTCATTAACTCTAATTCACATTATTTGCTTCTTAAAAATTTTATTTTTTTTTGTTGTTGAATATTAACACCTTCATTAAAACTCACATATTTTATTTGTTGACCTTCTGTAAGAGAGTCGTTTCCATCAACAGCATTCAGATCTTAGAGAGTTGGTGGAATCCTAGATTTAAAATCAGTGCCATCACACACAATCGGTACAGAAAAAAATCCATGAATGTACAGTAGATGTGTTCAAAAGGGATAAGCACTTCAAGTTTAAAAATGCATGGACATACTTACAACATTTTCCATTGAAAATACCAACTAAAGTTAGACTCCATGGAATGCAGAGAACGAAAAAAATACAAAAGAATGTCAAATGAATTGCATAACTTTCATCCATGTCCTCAGCTATCTTGTTTAATGAGGATAAACCAGGCTCCTAATAAAATCCATGAGATTTACCTGTCACATACCTGCAAGAATTTGGGCCTCTATTCTTTGTATAGGTTCAGTTCCTGATGTTTCACTTTTTCCTCCTTGCAATATGTTGATAAACAGTGTAATAAATAGAGCTGGAACTGCAGCGTTCTTGAAGTTTTTCCTTTTTCTTCAGTTTTCCTTAAATCCAAGGCCAAATATATGATTCAAACAAAACAATTGCACAAACCCTTCTGTATTTTTACTAAAGAAAAGGCAACCCTCATAACATAGCCAGTCACTAATGACAATTGGAAATGTAAATCACAAACACATTCTCCAAAAGACTGAAGATGGAGTCAAAACTGCAGCTTGCTCTCCTAAATGAAGGAAATACTTTCTTTTCCTTTGTTTGATTTCATAAGCATGTAAATGACAGAGGTCATTTCTAGTGCTCACTTCATGCTTCGAGGAAAAGAATTTTCCTCAGCACGGAGTGCTGGACACTTAGAATACTGAATTTAGCAAATGCAGAGAATTAATAAGACCCTCATGATCTTAATAATGACAATTAGAAACTAAATGGAGATTAATTTTAGAGACAATTGCATAGCTAGGGGCACAAAATATCCACTCACTGTTGCAAAATAAACAGAGCACACGAAGGCAAGTTATGTCCGAAAGCAAATTACCTATCTATGCACTTTAAAATTTATAAATGAGAATAGGCATACAGTACATTAGGTCTATACCTGGGATAAATAAGCAACAAAGTTCACATGCTCTAAGGAGTTGTCCCTTAGAGACGACTGTGTCTAAGTATTTGTATTTAATTCCACACCTATTTTAGATACTTTGCCCTTAGACCACAGAGGGCAAAGAGAGAGAATATCAAATCTATCATGGCCTGCTAAACCACACACACTAGATAGCAAATATTTTAGTATCTTTCAGGCAATTAGTATATACTGAAGTTATTCCATGAGATCTCCAAAGAAATGAGCTAAATGCTGGTTCACTGAATTCCATGACATCAAGAAAATCTGGCATCAAGCCCAAACTGGTTCAAAAGCAAACTTTCAAATTGAAAAAGGAGGACAACCCTCTGTAATTAGGATGATGGTGCAGTCAAATGTAGATGACCTTCACTCAGTCACTGTAGCTGTGAAACATTGTGACTTTACCTAAAAATCACATAGTTCTGAACATAAAACTGTATTTCCCAGGAACAACTCGGAATACTTTTGTGTGGAATCTGTTTCAATTTTCAAGTCTAGAAGGAGTTAGTTCAACCTGGTCCTTATCCTATTGACTGCATAACACGATTTTGCATTTTTAGGGTGAGATCGAGGCACTTTAGTGAAGGCATACCACCACACACCACTTTTCCTCTTGCCTCCCATCTCAAATCTGCCTGTCTTGTTCTTTAAAGAAAGAAGATCCTATCTTAAACCTTCAAGAATTATTGTAGATTAAATTTCTCTTCACTATCCTCGTTTCACTATATTTTTCTTACTAGTTTTTCCCTCGTTGTCTCTTCCTACACTCACTAGAATGTGGCATGCAGCTCCAGTGCAGTCCCTCTCCCTCATACTCTGTCCAGAGGGAGAAGCATGCTGTACAAGCACCTACAATGTGCTGAGATTTGCAATCTCCTTCCCTCCTGAGGGAGTTTAGTCCAAGGCCAGACTTGCATGCAAGTAATTTTTATGCATTTTATAAAGCAACTGTACCAGACTTCTGTGGCAAAAGGCCAAACATAGCTCTGTCTCATTCCAGTCTCCATATAGACCATGGTATCAAACCCATTGACGATAAGAGGGTACATGTTAAAAGGTCCAAAGAGAAATGTAAAGTATAAAGGTGTGGCCTTCATAGGCAGCTCTGTTCCCCAGCAGGCAAGGATGTAAATCTCTGGTTGCTCAGCAGTTGAAAAGAGTGGCCCAGGATCAGGAACCTGAAGACCACTCTGCCCCAATGCCTGCTATTTTCTACTGCCTGGCTGTAAGTTTTCAAAAAACACCTCACCCTTGACAGGCATTAATTGGAGATTAGTCTTTCTGACCTGAGTCAGAACTTCAGAGAAACACCAATATCCCCTGTAGCTGTAAAAGACTAATGTGAAACTGCAGACCTGGGGAAAAAATATACTGGACTGAGTACGGGAAGAAATATCCTGGACTGAGTAGAAGAAAAATTACAGAATTCTCTTCAGTAGATCTTGTGTACCATGGGGTTTACATCTAGCCAGGCTCTTCAGTAAACATATTTGATTCAGCAATGACAGTCAGTCCCAGGAGTTGCCATCCCACTGCTGAAGACAGTAACATTTGTTGAATATACTGAAAACTGCCTCACAGTAAAAGGAGGTACCCCCATCCACTGTTCCAAGCAATCTATAAGATTCTCTTTTCAAAACACTGGATGTACCAACCTTTGCTGAACAGGGAATAAGAAAGTACTTTTCCCTGCACACATGAGGGTAGCAGGAGGCCGAAGCACTACAGGTATTTCACAGGCAGGACTAGGTGGAAGCAAAAATAAAAAGGAAACCAGCATCTCTATGCTTCTCTGTGTCCTCAGTCTATTCTACCTACTGCCATGTCATCAGCACCCTACAGAGTGCTTTCTGCAATAATAAAGAGAACCTTTCTGTGGCACATACACAGACATGCTTGGGACAGTGAGCAGCACCTGGAGTTACTGCACTGTCAGGTTGTGTATGGATTCTGGATGCCAGATAAGCATCAGCTACAGCTCACTGAAATAACAAGCTAAGAATTTTATTTAGAAGAATGAAAAATGAGCAATCTCATGGCACTGAGTTCTGGGGCCCAAAGCACTCTTCCATAGTGTCTCTGCTCCATTTTGGCCCTGCCCTGACCAGCGCTCATGTTTAGCTGCTGAGTTGAAAACTCCCTAAAACTGTAAGCCTGAGCAATACATGAGGTTATTTGACTTACACCATATGATGAAAAGACACTGAGCCAGATTAGATAGCTTAGTTTACAAACAATAAATGAGGTCATTTGACCCAGAAATCTTTTCTTAAAAATTTTTCTAAGTAAAACATATGGAATATGGACATAAACATATAAAACATGTAAACAAAAGCCTTCCTCTGTGTTCTCAGAGGTATTTCACAAATATGCACTTTTTGCACACAAATGCTGTATTCATCAGAGCTGGCATAAATAAAATTGGCAATATTGTTTGAAAGGTACCTGTGGGTATCTGTGAGGGTTGTTAGCTCTTTCCACAGGTGTATTTTAAACACAACTGTTTGCAAGTCGGTTTAGCCTGGATGTATTTCTATTCAATCAGAAAAATTCTGAGCAATGCAGACAGTAGAAGTTCTTTCCACATTTGGAGGAAATTATGGGGCTTTTGCCTTATATAAAACCAGTCCATCTGAAGTTTCTTTCAGCTGTTTGTATTTTCCAACAAAAATATATTCCCTATCTTTCAATACTCCTTGCTGAGAGAACATCCAAAACTAGAGAACAGTTCGGTATTATGTTTATGAATTATCTGAGAGCACACTGCAAATTATTACAATTTTAATAACTGAAATGATTTAATGGTCACCAACAAATTGTGCAACTGGTTACCTAATATATATCATGTGACTTTCTCTTCCTTGATTAGATTAAGCAAATCTGAGCCAGGGGCTCAAAATGTGCTTTTCAAGAGTGTTCTTATGAACAAAAAGGTACTTTCACTAATATTCACAGAAGGAAAATAAAAGCCCCAGGTCAGGAAATCACTAAAGCATGTGTTTAATTCCTCCCCTCCTTAAGAAAGGACTTAGGCACACACTTAAGTTGCATTGCTTAACTGCTGTCTCAATGTTTTTCCGAACCAGAACCAACAAAGAGGCAGCCACAGTTCAGTTCTCTTTAAACCCTAAAAATGGTTTAAAGAGAATGAAGACTTCAGATTTATTGCAACAATCATGCCTTTTTAAAAGTAACTAATTTTGCATTTTTCTAACCTCTAATAGTTTGTATTCAGTTAATATTGACTTTCAGCCCTCTGTCCTTTAATTCTCATGCCCTCATATGTTCAAAATACACTTAATAGAATAGCCTCCATATGTCCCATTAGACAAAATTTGTGTTTTAAAGCTAGATCCAAGAGTAATTGAAGTTAATGGAAATATTTAATTGTTTTCAATGAGAGTTGGATGAACAACTGATAGTTTAACTCTGGACACTGCCTTTTGAACATTCTCACTAAGGTGCTGATCCAACTCACAGTGAAGTCAATAGAAGGATTTGTGTTGGGATTTGGATCATACCTCTGTTCTTCTTGGAGTCAAATCCCCTTTGTCAATATGCACATGCACAAATACACAGATATAAATGAAAACAAATGTTTGGCAACTTGTGACAGAAAGTCCAAATCTGCATCTGTGTATTTGGGCCAAACCAAAATTGTTACGCTTGACAAAAACATCATTATGTTGATCTGGTTTTGGTTTTTGCTTACTAGCAATTGTTTGGTGAATATAAATCTAACTTCTCATATTTTATTTTCCTGCATACATGTATTCTACTGTCACTATACACTGTAAAATGAGAAGGATTTCTATGCAAAACTCTCTGTTCAGACTTGTCATAACTTTGACAAATATAATCCTCTCAGACTAGAACTTTCCATGCTTGGTCTCCATCAAGAGCAATTCTGTTTTTGCCAAGTATGAAGAAGTTTGCTTCAGCTCCTTCTTAGTTTCCAAAATACAAAAGGTTTCTCATTTAGGATCGATCCTACACTCAAAACAAAAGGGATGTGGGCTGGATTCCCAGAGGTGCGGCACTCTTGCAGTTCTCATTGGCTTTCTAAAATCAGCTTCTGTGTTTTTAAAACAAGAATTCCAAGGGGATGAGGGAATACTGACTTGGACACAATGAGCCAAACGGAGCCTTGGCTAGCACAGTCAAAGGGAGTAGAGATGATGCTGATTGCTTCATCTGCTGAAAGTGTGTGTTACGTGCCATATATACATAATGCTATGTGCTTAACAGAGCAGTTTTCATGGTAGCATACCGGGACAAGAACAAGGTAGAAATGTGAGGGAAGATGAAGAGATGGTAAATCTTGCAAACCTTTGCAGAACTGTGTGTTCAAAACAACTGGAGCAGCCTTATCTGAGAGATAGATAAACGATTCCACAATTTATGCCAGTAAAAATGCAGGCCATTCCATACCCCTAAACAGACTGATTTTTAAAACACATTCACAAAGTAATTGGTTTAGCTCCTTGCATCTTTTCTAGAATGGTGCTGACACACTTCCATTTTAGGCTAAGATGATCTCTTCTGTGTTGTGTTACCCCTCCAATTACCAGCTCAGACTACTCATTAAACATTGAGTTACTTAGTTCGTGTTCTCCAAGACATTGTGTTGCTGTAATTTTTACTGCATGAAGCAAATACCATCACATTATTTATCTCACCTTGTTCTCAAGGTATCAGGTAGCCACCTTTAAAGTACATCCATATCCCCTAATGGTGATAAGTACACAAGAAATACATATGTATTGAAAAGTAACACTTAAACTCTAAAAATCAGTGAACAAGCACCAAAACACTACAGTGAGACTGGCCTAGTAATAATCCTATACTTTGAAAATTATTTGTTTTAATTAACTCATCAGCAAGGTAACACAGAAAACCTGGTTATTCATTCTCTGGCTGGCATAGTCAAAAGATACTTCCCTCAACAGGTCCATTTGTCAGAGCAAAAGGGCTTGGGTTATTTTCTGTGTGTTTTGCTTGTGTTTGATCATTTGTTTTTAAACAAAGCCAAAAGCGTGCAGAACCTGGAAAATCTTTGAAATAATAATTACCAAATTTTATATCTGCAATGAGAATTTGGAATTATATTACAAGGTAACAGAGTGACCAGAAGATATTTGATAAAGGGAGACTTCTTCAAATATAGGAAAATATCTCCTTAAAATATCTACATTAACTAGTGAAGAAATATAACACTAGCAAGGCAGAGTAGCAAAATAGAAGCAGGTTCAGTGAAATGGCAGCACCAGTGAAGAGGCCAACAGATAACACTGGCAGAATTACAATTCCATACATGTTCTCATCTGACATGCATGATCAATTTCCAGTTTATTTTGTCTGCTTCAGTTATTGGTAATTGGCTTCTCTTCTTTTTCCCTTTATCACAGTAGGGCTTTATCCCAGTTAGGGTTTCAAGATATTATTATAGTAATATCATTACAGTGGTGACAGAAAGACTAAAGTGACTCTCAAATAAAACCTGTAACTTGAGAGTAGAAAAGTCACTCAAGAGAAGGAATTCTACCTCCAGAGACAGAAGATAGAATAGAATAATTCAGTCAGAAGGGAGCTCCAACTGCATATGTGATAGGTCCAACTGCAAAGATGATAGCGATTTGAAGGACACCTGGTTCTGGAGAAAGAAAATAATATAGATCATACCAAAACCCTGTAGTTTGAGTAGCTACCTATAATTTATGGAAGAAAACTGCTTTCCTAAAACAGTTCACCAGCCTGCTGAGATGTTGATCTAAGCTTTGCTTGTTTTATAGACTTTGCTACTGCTTTTAATGACATAAAGAAAACAAATTAAAATAAAAGAGAATACAACAAGTCCACTTTCAATAAATAGGCTGTGAATTACAGAACAGCAGTAGCTCATTTCAAAGGCTTGAATGGTAAATGCACACATGCTGTAACAGCCTCAGGGGATGACAGATGCCAAAATTTCTGGATGATCTGTTCATTCATCTCCAGGCAGGTACTGACAACAGCTCCTCTCAAAAGGGAAGACTGTGTATTCTGTTGACATCCACATTAGATGACTGAAATCCCACCAGGGTGGCAGTGACACACAATTTTTAGCTTGAAGATCAGAGGATGATTTTAAGGCATTTCTCCAATGCCTGATTTACAAAAGGCAGCAACATCTTGGAAGAAATAAGTGATGCTCTTTCAAATACATCTGTAAATTCAGTTACCAAAGTTGTGCCCAGCTTTGTAGTTTTTCCAGACTGGTTGCTTTTCTCAAAAAGCCAAAATATATAATTGAGGGAAAACAAAAGGAAAACCTTTTTCCAGAATCAGTTGTTCTGGAAAGGGTACATTACCACTGTAAAAAGAATTTACACTTCATGTGTTTCAAATCTTAATTTACTTGATAACCTGCCACTAAACTCCCTACCATGTACTGAATCAGATGTGTAACTTTAGTCTATTTCCTAATTTAAGTCTGAAAACTGCTTTCTTTACCCTCTTGGAATTTCAATAGAATTCAAAAGCAGGTATTAGAACTCAATACATTTCTTGAGGAACTAGCAGTGTTCTTTGTATTTAACCCTATGGCTTATGGGCTAAATCACACCAATCTCTGTGGGATGAAGATTTCAGTCCCGAGCCATAATCTTGCAGCACTGGAGGGGCCTGTCTTTACAAGAATGAAATCAAGCACACATAATGTTTGAGAAAGTTCAGATTGGTAAAACTTGGCCGGACAAAAGGACAAGTCTTCAAACTGCTTTACTTAGCAAGATTTGGGAGAAATGCGCCGACTGTACATTCTCTACCCTCATTATATTCTTGGAGTTTTGACTTCCTCTGTTGCTCCCTAGCCACAGATAGGTATCTAAACACAGGGAAGGCAGACTGTTTTCACAGCTGCTGGAACCGTGTTATACCTATGTACTGAGGGCCACACAGGGGGAGCACAGTCACTCGACTATTAAAATAATAAGATGTTGCTTAAATCAATAGGTTTTAATTGTCCTGCTTAGCATTCAATTCTGTACCAAGAAAAAAAAAGAAATGCTAGCAAAAGGAGAGTAGGTAGACTTCTTTGGAGGAATCAGAACAGAAAAGAATGCAACCTTATGAAATCACCACCACTTTGCAGCTCTTTGTCTACACCTGACAGGGTATACGCGGCTCTGTGTTTCAGGATGTATCAATGCCTCCCAAAACCTAAGCACCTGGTAGGGTAAAAGGGCACCTCAGGAATGTTTGGGGTTTTTTGTCCCCTTATGAAGTATTATTAAGAAGATAAAGAAAAAATAGAAGTCCAAAATCTGAGATTTCAAATTTTTTTTCAAATGGGAGACATTTCCCTTTCCCAAATGGATACTGCACTTAAAACATCTATATTTTAGTTGAGGGATAAATTACCTGTATTTGATATAGTGCTCAGTCTATTTCTAGCATATACAGGGTCTTGCTTCACCATCTTATGCTGGCTCATACTGGCCAATGCCATTTGTCCAGTGGCCTAAAAAAGCATTTATTAATCTTTATTTATGGAGGTACAGGTAAGCATCCCACAAATGATCTTCAAATCGGTACTGTTGGCAGTGCCAGATGAGAAGTCAAGGATTCTGAAACACTTCAGATGTTCTTTTCCAAATCCGCAACCTCTGGAAATTCATGTAGGTCGTCCGTTACAATGAATGGAGTTTTGCCAACAAGACAACTGTTGACCTGCCGGTTAAAACCAAAGAAATGCAGCCTGGATCATTCTTTTATTCTTCTGATTCTTTTGCAGATTTAGAAAGTGTAGCACAACTGCTTAAAATAACCCCACCATTTATTATTCCAGGAGCAATGTTTTCTTAATAATACAGTCAAAGTGTGTCTGGAATTTAGAAACACAATTTATTTTCCCACAACGTGCCAAGCAATCAAAAAAGTTACATTACATATCCAGAACAAAAAATCATGGTTGTTACAAAACAAGAAAAGTAAATTAAAAAAAAAATACTGCTAAGACTGAAAATCTATAAAGTAACACTGACCTTTTTATATACCTCATAAACAGCTTAGAGAAATTCCTGCTTCTGCCAAATACTCCAGTTTGCAATGGTGTTCCAAATTTTCATTAACACAGCAATCATGCTGACTGAAAGCCAGTGGCTCAAACTGTTCACTCCCTTTTACTTTTGGGAAAATTAAAAAAAAAAAAAAAGAAAAATTAAAAAACAACTGCATAAGTTTATTTTATATCACTATAACACCTCTAGATAGTGAAACATCTGTAAGTCACACAAGCCTCTGCATTTAGGGGCTTATTTTGCCCTTCGATGCTTACAGTATTTAAACAGTTATACAGATGAACAGCATTAAATATCTCTGAGAAACAACAGTTTAGTCCCTGACACGGGAAAATATTAAACATTTTAACTTTAAACCTCATTTAAGGTGCCTCAGACCTGGTACCTATTGTTAGGACAGCACATGCATGGGTTGGCTAACAAGGACAGTATATTTAAGACAGTTCTGAGAGTAACTTGAGGAATAAGTGTGTGTTTGTATCTGATTTCTCTGAAAAAACTGCAGTGAAATATTTGAAGGTTAAACTCTGCTAATCAAGTTTCGGTTTTTGGTTTGGTTTGGTATTTTTAATACCCAGTTCAAACACACTTAAAAATTTCTCAATTTGTCTACCATGACATGAAAACAGAACACCATAAGAAAGCCTTTTAATTCCTTAGTAATATAGTATAAAGAGGAATTGATGGTGTGGCAAAAGCAACAGATAAAAGTATTGACTGTGTAAGATTCAAACGTGGATTCTGATTTTACCAATCCCAAAATTCAAGATAAGTTGATCTAGGATTTTCAACTAATAAGCAGATATCCTTTGAAAATACTTACACTCTCAGTTTTGGAGATCATGGTGATTACCTTCTTATCTCATTGGACATCTTGATATATAAGACAATGAAGAGCAGAAAAGATAGTTGGTGGCTACCACTGATGCTGCTCATGTTGGAATAAAAAAGAGTGTGCTAAAATGATCATTACTAAAGCAAACTAGGAATAAGACATGATTACCTAATTCTTTCTCTAATGCATAAATGAGAACCATATCAAAACAAAGGCAATCCAAAAAATGGAAAAGAGGAATAGAGAGGAAAAGATAAACTCATTAGTTCAATGCTTTGCCAATTCTCTTCCCTGTAATATATAGATGGAAAACAAAACTCATTAAGGGAGCTTTGGGTTGGTGTATGATATTGAGGTGTCACAAAAAAAGTCTATTAAATCCTCACCAAATATTGTTTCAGCTGCTTCGGAGCTCACTCTGCAGTCACAAAATGTTGAAGGTACCTGATTCCTCATCAGAAATGTTCAACACCTCCTGGGTCTGGGTCCTGTTACAAGAGAAACAGTTTAAAGGAACTGGAAGTGAAAATAATCTTTGTAGCAGATAATGTGGACAACATAAGCTCACTGCCAGAAAATATCGGAAATTAAAGGGAACCAAAACTGCATCTTTGTATAAAGTGTGCTAATGATTATGTCAGAAGACAAAGGATGCCAAATAATGAAAAAAAAGAATAATCAAATTTAATTGAAAGGTGCAGTTTTAAAGGGAAGAATTTCATCTATAAGACTAGTAAGAAGAAAGCATGAAATCCATAATACTATATAAAATTTATTCTAGTCAGCAACGCATTTTAACAATGCCATATGACTCAATAGTGGAATAATTCCTAAGATGTGGTTAAATAAGCAATATTTTATTATTTTAATATTAAATAAAATTATGATTACTTGTTTTCTCAGTTATTTCTTTCACAAAGGCAGTCATCAAGTCCCAAATTTGGTATGTGTTCATATATGACTTTATTATTTAATTCCATACTCATAAAATTCACAAAGAATAAACCTGATGAAATACACATGCATCTTACTAAGTGAAAGGGACAAATGAATTCATTGTCTATTGAAGCAGTTTTATAATATCAAAACATATGCTGAACGAGGCTGCAAGCTATTAAAACAAATCATGCAGGCTTTAATTGCAACCTAAATCTGCATTATTAAGGTAATAAAATGACCCTAAAAAAATATTATGGAAGTCATGTTGTCCCTACAAATGAACACAGCATGGGAGAGTGATACAATAAAACACCGTAACATTAACATGTTGTACGTACCACTGGGGCTTCTCACAGAGCTAAAACAATGAGACGTAACTCTTTTCTTCCATAACTGTGGGTAAAATTCTCCTCTTCCTCTAATTTGCCTTTCTTGGCCACATCCAGTAGATTTGCAGAATTTCTACTAACAGGAATCATGGGTGCAGCTGGGTTCATAAGTGCCACACACAGAGCAGAACAGCAACACAGGAACACAGGGACAATACTACCAGTCTGTTCGGGTTTTCTGTACACATCTGTCATTCTGTCTGCACACTCCCCATGTCAAAAATATTTAGGTCAAATTCAGAGTGACGAACGCTCAATGCCCTGCTCAGTTCCGAGGGCTTTCCCTGCTGCCCTCTGTGTGCTACAGTGCTTACTGTAATACTGACATCAGCTTTCCCACCATGCAGGGTGATGGAGCTTGTGTGGGGCAAAACAACTGTGCTGGTCCAGTCTCCTCCCCAGCGTCCCTGGAGATCTCCAGTTTTGGGGGATGTCAGGGCACACACATCAGGAGACAGATGCAGCAATACATCAACTAACTCTGCTCCACTGCAAAAATAATCCTAGTTTAAACAATAAATTTTGGCACTACCATGTGGCAGCAAATTACAGTTCTTGATATTATCCATGGAAAGAACATAATTCATATGACATCTACATATGAGAATTTGGAGGGTCAGCCATAAGTGTGGGTTTGGTTTTTTTTCTTCTGGGCAAGCACTGATCTTTGAATACATGATCTGATATTATTTCTTAAAATAATCTTCTATTTTAGAATACTTGATATGTGATCATGACATTTATGATCTGTTGCAGAGCCTATGCTGAAGTCTAGAAATATTTTAACCACAGTATTCACTGCCATTTCTTAAATCATTACATCCCACATTGATTCTGACAATGGAAGAAAGGATGACAGGAGCTCTAAAACAGTTGAATTGGAACAGAAGGCCGCAGTTCTTACTTAACCGTCTATTTTCTACAGACTATGAGGTAACACAAATAAAGGACTCCTTTCCCCTCCTCTGTAACCCAGACCGGGAGATATCCAAATACTTTGGTCCAATTTAAGTACACAAAGACAGCTCCTCAGGAGTGTCCCTTTACAAATAAATACTCACAGGTCTCCATACCTTCTGCCAAACCCCACAGGCCACCAGGTCCTTTCTGGACTTTTCCTGTGGACTGGTCCTGAGCACAGGGTCTAACAGATTGCTACCCACTCTTTATCTTTGACCACCACCAAGCACGAATGGAACTCTACTACCTTTCCAGTCTGACCCACCAAACACAATCCTGAATATTACCCCTTCTCAGCTGTAGGACAGTCACCATTGTAGAGTTTCCAGTAATTACTGGAAGATGCCACTGGGGTTAACAACATCAGTTCCCATGCTTGTTGCCACTCCCTATATCATCTCCTGTGGAGCTATCTCCACATTTTGCTGAAGTCCCCCTGTCAGTCATCAGAGAAAAGCATCTCTCATCAAGCAAAGCACACCCGAGCTCCAAATACAAAATTATCAAGGCTGGAAGACACCTTCAAGGTCATCTAGTCCAATCATCAACCAGCACCACCATAATCACGTCTAAATCATAACCCCAAGTGCCACATCCAGATATAGTGACACCACCACCTCCCTGGGCACCTTATTCCAATGCTCGACTATTCTTTCAGTAATTTTTTCTTTCTAATATCTAATCTGAACTTCCCCTCGTGCAACTGAAGGCCATTTCTCTCATCTTTTCACTTGAGATGTGGCAAATGAGACTGACCCAACCTCAATACATCCAACTCTCATGTAGTTGTAGAGAACCATAAGGTTTCTTTTCTCCTGACCAGCTCCCTCAGCCACTCTTCACAAGACATGTTTTCTAGACCCTTCACCAGCTTCCTTGCCCTTCTTGGAACATGCTCCAGGACCTCAATGTCCTTTTTGAAGTAAGAGGCCCAAAACTGAACACAGGACTTGAGGTGTGGCCTCACCAGTACCTGCAATATCAGAACTCTAAGAAAGAGATTTCTGACTTCCCCATGGTTACCCACGCCTACAAGGGCAAACACAAGAAAAACAGATGAGAAGATGGGCATATATCCTCTCAATCATACAGTATGAGATTTAAGCAGACCCCTTAACCTTGTTGAACACACAGCTGAGGGTCACCAGGGTTTTCTGCCACCTCACAGTGTGTGGGCCTAAAGTGTCCAGACCTGAGTAAAACAGGAAGATAATCATAGTTTCTGCAGCCTTCTTTGAATTATGTTGATTCAGCTGATTCTTTGAATTATGTTGAGCTCCCACTGAGATGGGTGGGACACACAAAGACACTGTACATACATCGTAGACACTGTGCTCTTCTTTGATGCATTTATGAGAAATATATGAATGCAGGAGAAATGAAAGAGAAAGAAGGCAAGAGACTGTGAAACTGTGACTGGCTGAATAACAGGTGAGCAAACCACCTGAGCAAAATTTAAAACTACTACATGGCAATGGTCCCAAAACTGCATACCATGATACAATTATAGTCTGTATCTTCCCTGTAATTTCAGGATACTGATTATATCTGAGTGAGAGCATATGTGGATAACAACACAGTTAAAAAATATAGATTGCAACCTGTCCGTTCTAAAAGGTGTCAAAATTCTCAGCAGCTTCACTGAAAGCACAATGATTAAACTTAAGGGAATAATTCAAATATTTCAATTTCTCACAGTAGCATATAACTCAAGTCAAAATGTATTAGAAGGATGAGCATTTAACAGCTCTTATACTTACATTCATAAATAAATGACTTGCAAAATTACTCCAGATTTTGCCAATTTTTTTTCTATTGAAATTGTCTTTTTTGGCTATATCTTGTTGATTTTTCCTGTTTCAGTCACAGACAGTAAAATCATTCCACAAGATTTTATTATTATATTTCAATATGTTCAAATTATCCTACTTGACTTAGCAATGAAAATAGGTAGAAAAGCTCACACACTTCACCATCTTCATTGTAAAGTACTGGCTTTTGAAATTGTCTCTCAGCAAACTCTAAGCCTTTTTCTGTGTAAAGTCAAAAAGGTTTGCTTAAACCACAGGTGACCACTTCAACCAAAAGGTAGCTTTACAAGCTATTACTTCTCTTCCTCTTAGTTACCAAGTTTCACACCCATGTATGTTTACAATTTTTTCACCTACTACTGTCTAACCTGAAGACAGAGGAATCACAAGTTCCCCGCTGTTAGCTGGCTTTGCTCTAGCTCCAGGGGTGATGTAAAAGGATGCAGAGTTTAATATGTTGGTGTGTAAATTACAGCTCAAGATCAGATGCAACAAGGTCTCTGTGTAACAAAACGGCAATGCGAGCACCACTGTAAAAGGCACCTTACTGAAACTGAAATGTGTAAATTAATTCCTATGTGGGGAAGTAGCAAGGAGTAGCAATGGTACTGCAAATTCTCCCTGCTGCTCACTGCACATTCATTTTTTTAGGTAGAAGACTCTAATTGAGTGCAATTTTAGAACTCACATACTGTAATGGTTATAGCACCCTCCTAGAAGGGGAGATATCAGATTTCAGCTGGGAACTGTAACATGGGTCTCCTCCTTCCATGTGACTGTTCTGACATGCCAAAATATAAACTGTCTTTGTGTGACATTTAGCCATGCTCAGTGCACGCCTGCCAGATGAAACCCTGAAGGTGAGGTGTGTGAAGCACCAAAGCTGTACAGAGAGTCCTGTGTGACTTAAGCAGGAATTAGAGGCAGCTGCCTTCAACTTAGGTGGCTGAGTGCACGTCTAGTAACAGAAGCAGAGATACTACTGGGAATTTCCTAGAAAGCTTTGGCACCTAAAAACATTACACACCTCTGAAGGCAGGCAAAACTGCATTTCTGCAGACACAAGACCATGTAACTGTTGAACCTGTCACCCTACTTAATTTGCTTTAATGATGGCCGATCTATTAAGGCATATATATAAAACATATGAAACCTCATTTTATACCTGATACCTCTCACAGTGCTAGGTTACAAAATCCTGTTCATGTCAGCCCTGCATACATGCAGGAGTAGGACAGAACAGATGGCAATTTCTAAATTTCCAAACTGTTATTGCCACAAAAGTATGCAGAATATATTCTTCTTTATTTTTTAAATTGGTACAGAGCAATCAATAATATAGAAAATATGAAAATGATGGCTGCGATTAACTTAGTGCTTTTTACCTTTTTATTTCTCAAGGTATTTACACAGCTTAGACATTTAGAATATGTTTTCATTTTAATCTCTAAATACACAAAAACATTCTGATGCTCTTTCCATTCATTAGGATCTTGGCAAAAATTAATTTTTCTTAACAACAATGTATCTATACAGCCCAACATTTTATTCTTTGGAGAAATTACTTCAGAAAGGTCTTAGCAGCTATAAAACATACTCTTTTGTCGTATAACTTCTGTGATTCTCAAAGCAGACCAAGACAACCACAGAAAAATATTACTCACTTCCTTCTCGTCACTCTTAATTGGGATCAAGTGGGTTTAGGTCAATCACTTTGGTTGAGAAAATTTATGAAAACACAGATCTGTTCATACATGATAGAGGTAATAAATGTTTTTTACAGACAGTCATTATAAAAGCCTTTCATTCCTCATCCCTCACTGCATCACTGTGAGAAATTCTGTGGAGGAAATGAATGGAGGGATTGTAATATTGATTTCCCTGGGTTTTCTGGCATATGCTCAGGGCAACACAGAGCTCAGTATCAGTAACTTATTAATCATCAAACACACACATACAACAAAAAGCTTGTTTCAGTTTCTAAATTTGTGTTATTTGACCAGATGGTAATCTCAGCCTGACAGGTGTGTCCTGAAAACTAATTTAAATATCTGTAAATAGTGGCACCATTCCTGCATTAGGTGATTAATAACTGCTGATCCTGTCACTCTTTTTTTAACATCCTTTCTGTCCTAACAAATGTTAAACTCGAAAATTCAAAGGAAACTTTAACAAATGCCTTTTCAATCTTACTTACTTGTCTTCATTAATTATCCAGCAACTTCTTTCCCACAGACAGCAAACAGCATATGTAGGTTGCGAAAATTGTAACTCTTATTTACAGAGCTACATAAATCCAAGTTTTGCTTATCAGTATAGCAAACATGAATCCTTGGGCTGAAGTCTTTGGATATCTATCCACCCCTTGGTGAAATACCAGACAGTTCACTAATTAAAAAAAAAAAATAATACCATGAAAAAAAAAGTTTTGCTTTTTTCATCTCTCCATTTAAGACCTCTTGCTGTGTGAGAATACTGGTCATGCTAAGCTTCATATACAGCAAACACTCGAAGGGAAGGAAAGGGGAAGAAAGGAAGGGGAAGAAGGGACGGGCAAGTTGTGCAAAACAGACTGACTGTGGGAGCAGAAAGCAGGGAGAGCAGAACCAGGCTTTGCAGACAGAATGGCAGAAGTGGAAGGAAAGAACAGTTGACACAAAAGGACAGATATCGCAGGTGATATCCCAATTTGTGGGAAGGAGCAGGAATGGAAGAGACTCTGGAGCAGAAGGAGAGACCAAAGCTGGGGAAAACACATAGACTGGAAAGACAAGGAGCAGACAGAACTTCGAGAAAACAGGCTCTTCCAACACCCAAGACTGCAATCGGGACATCACTTCTCTGGGAAAAAACATGTGCTTCCATTCCCCTCTAGTGGCAGGTACACTTTAAAAAAAAACTACCCATCAGTAGCATTTTATTGCTGTGGTGCTCAAGGTAACACAATAACCTAGTTTAAAACTTGCCAGTGACCTGTGTAGAGTTCATAGTGTTTGCTTTACCCCCTCATTCTGCCCTATTTTGAAACACGTTAAAAAACTTTTGAAATCATGATTTCAAAAATTATATAGATGTTAAATATGCAAAATCAAGTGAGAGAAATTAGGAAATTAAGCCTTTCTTTTAATGCCTTCCAAAGGGCATATCTAGGATAATTCACTTTTCACTTACACAACACATATTTTCCAAAGAAGCACCAACCTATGTATTTCTAGACTGTCTGGTTCTCAGGAACAAACAGATAATTATTATATGCTATCCCAAAACATATACTGGTAAATTGCCACTTGGCATTCTGACACTATCCTCTCTGTGCCATGATATCTTTAATTTGCATGTTAATAAATGTCAAAGTATGTCTCCTGCACTAATCTGATTTCCATTTTGTGTGCGTGTATGAATGTATATTTTTCTGTATACATACTTCCTGTATGACACCAACCAAATTATTCATCTGGAAAAGTCATAAAAAGTTAAATTCATTTTACTCGATTTGTTTTTTAGAGGAGTATGCATTCAACTATACACAGGGCTCTCATTATGGTAAGAATTAAACATTGATCACATCCCATCACATACAAGATTGTTATAGATATTGTATGTATCAGACAACCACACCTCTTCAACATGTCCACTTGGTTTCTTCTGACTCCAGATTCTATTTTCAGAAATATGATTGCTTAAGTGGAAATTGAAGCAAAAAAAAGGAACTATGCTGCTTAATATACATTATATACACTTATTTTTCTATGCATTATGTTGACAACTTTATTAACTCACTTCAAAGTGAGTTAATTATTGCTTTGGAGTTCCATGAAAGATGAAAATGAAAGTAATTTTTTGTCATCACTAAAAATTAATAACTGTTGTCATTCTACAAATGACCTGATTTGAAATTCAAACCAGAGTAGTCATGATTTGGAGGATTTATCAAGTGACCCAAAATACAAGATCACCTCAATAGCTTCATTAGGAACCCTTTTTTTTCATATTGTTTATAGAAACCAACCATAGGGATATATTCTAAAAGTTATCAAACCTTATTAATCCTATTCCCCTTATCTTTAATTGTTCTTATCCTGACTTTCATTGTAGACTTCTAGAAACCTTGCCTTCACATATCTGAGTAATGTTTGCTTGAGTTTTGATCCCAGAAACTTTTTGTAAACAGTATTTTATACTTCAGAAAGTATATAACTATATACTTAGAAAGTATATACTAATTTTTTTTATTTAAAACACTTCCTTTCATGAAGCACAAGAAATAAGTGGCAAAGGTTGCACCTGAAGTTGCAGCACAGCTAGAAGGTCTAGCTAAACTGTCTGATTTGTTAAGTTCATGCTGCTAAATCAACTAGGAGAGAGAGCTTCAAAGACAAATGTGGTAAATGGTTTGGAAAGCCCGAAACCACCAAATGTCATTTATTTTTTTAAGAAAAGCAAATATAAAGGAGGTTCATTCTTGCTGAGACTACTATGGCTTATTTTCATTTGCAATGCAGGGAAAATGTTCTCTGCTTTTTAATGGCATACTCATAAAGTTTTAATTAGCAAAGTTTCAAAAACATGGCAATCATGCTGCTGAAAATCAGCCACAATTTTGATTTACAAGTCTGCAAAGGATTACTTGGTAGCAATCAGAATGGATTGCAGTGCTTAAGCTCAGAAAGCTCTAATATGTTATAAACACAAGCAAATGATGTAGTAATTGCTCTTGATTGCACTACTTAGAAGATTTTTAGAGCCAACCCAAAGAGAAGTTGACAGTACCTATGTGTCTATGGCAAATAGTACGTGAGAAGATAGAACCCATGCAGGAAATTATGGACTGTTTTATTTTTCCTAAATGCAGGTGATATTTAGGAGACCTGAGAAAGTCACCTCTGGGACAGAACATCATTGGGTCTGAGAATACATGATCCTGTCACTACAGAAAAGGAGCTGTGCAAGAAGAGTGTGGGTTACCACAGGGTCTGCCAAAATTAGCAGAACAATTAATGCAGATACCACAGTCACAGAGGGGTATGTCATTAGCAAACAAGAGAAAGGGGATGGATGAAAACTGAGAGGCATTTGTAAAACCTGTTAGGTTATGACAGGCAACTTTTGTAAAAGTAGTAAATAAAATAGTACCTATGCTCATTATTTATCAATCTGAAAAAACCCACAGAGCTAACAACGAATGTACACAACTCTTCATTCACGTCTTGAGTTACCCACTTACTAAACATGAAGGACTTACATAGTGTGGCCAGTTTCAAAATTACAAATATAAACTCCCTTAAGCTTACACTGTATGAAGGTGATTACTAATTTAGCTCTGGGTAATGACTTTTATCATTTCTTTCTTCATTGAATTTCTAAGAGTTTGTACTGATTTAAAGGTAAACCAGCAGGAGAAATGAAACCAACTCCAAACAAGATTGCAAGTCAGAATTACAATTTAATAAAAAATCACAACAAGTACAATGATGCAGAGGAAAAATACATTTGACCCACAAAGAAACAGATGTACAACCCAGCACCCTGGGGCATGAACAAAATGGAGATCATCAGCCCCTGTTTTAAAGTTTTAAAATGTTCTTGTTAGCCGGTTAGCAACATTCTGTAGCAGAATAGGCATTATTCCATTTCTATTTCATTTCTATTGTTCGACTGTCATGATTGGTTGTTATATCCCTGTTCCCTTATTGGCCAGTCTGTGGTGCAGTGCACCCCTCCCTTATAAGGCCAGCCACCCCCAGTTTCTCCCTTGTATGTTGCGGTCACCACCCGTCCCTTTCTTATGTGTCATGCTCCGCCCTACTCTGCCTGTTACCGCTCCCTAGTTCCAGAGCCCTCCACCCCAAACCTGTAAAGGTCCCATGCGCCCCTCAATAAATGGTCATTCCTGCTTGCGCCTTGAAATCGGAGTGGCTCGTCATTTTTGTCCCTATCAGAACGCGACAGAGTTTGACCCATGTTTTATGTAATTAAAGGGGTTTGTAGTAAAAAAATTGTTGATTTTTCCCAAAATGGGCCCCTCAGTATTGCTTGACCACGGAGCCCCAAAGGAAGTGGTACAGTATATGCTGGTGTTGTGCTTAAATTGAACAATATTTGTCCTTTTCCAGACTGTATTGGTCACTAATCAGACAAGTAACTGCCCCAGACATATCCATGTACATGTAATGAACACTGCCATCTTAACCGAGAGCTCACAGCCACTTACTGTATTAAAGCAACAGCATAGATACCTATTTCCATAAATCCCTCCCTCTGTTGTGGTGCCTGTGACTGAAACAACCCCTTTTGGTTATCAGAGAGGCACAAAAGCCAGGGCTTGGGGTGAAATTACAACCACACAGGATCATGGTGCTGACCTCACTGTGTACACAGACAGGCTCTGGTGTTGTTATTGCTGCTGCAAACAGTTGAAGTCTCAAATTCTTTAGCTTTAGGAAGAAGCGTATTCCTAAATTGACAATTTACGTTTTCCTTCAAACAGTTTTAGATTACCAGCCCAGAGGTGGATTATTCTACTACACAGGTTCGCATATGTAATAAAAGATAAAAAGGAAAAAAACTGCACAGCAAAATAAGTAAATTGTGTTGTGAGAATGCATATTAATAATTTTCCCTATAAATTATTCAGCTATAATACCAGGCTTTCAGCTGTAGCAAGAATATAAGCTTTAAAGTATCCAGAGGTTTAGTGAGCTAGACTCAGTCTTCTTCCAGTCTCCATTGTCTTTCACCAAATCCTGCTTACCTTGCAACTAGACACCTGCAACACACAAACTCTCTGCCCAAAATTTGGCTGTATTTATGAGGGTATTCCTTCCTCAGAAGGGCATCACAGATAGGCTAGGCATAGCCACAAATTCAGAGAAAGCACAGCAGTTCTAAAAGTACTGAAGGAGGTCTAATGTCCACACATGTTAGATTTAACAAATAATTGAACACAAATTCTAAATCCCTTAGCTTCTGGTATTTCAGACGGTTACGTCTGCAAATATTTTACAAGTAATTGCAAATACTGGATTACACACACAACAGAGAATGGTTATTGTGCATACCAACTTCAGTGGCAACACTACTGTTTTACTCAGTATCACCACATTACACCTCTAGGTATAAAACTTAAAGCTGATAACACAATTTAGTCTGATCAAATTCCTAATGACATGGTAATCAATTCTGACTGTTGCAAAAAAAATTTTACTTTGGAACCACATGCTACCCCAGTCAGATAAAATTACTGTTCAATTTTATTGTCAGATTTGACACCACTATTTCTTGAACTGAAATTAGAATCCTTAATGTTTCTAAAGAAATATTTGAAAGCAAGAAAGAGTTATACCCCAGCAAACTCCCAGGCAGAGGAGCTCCCTGTGGTACTGCTAAAAGAATTTTAAAATCTCGTTAGAAAGCATTTCCACAGTTCTTTGAGCTCTAATCCCAAATGGAAAGAGCCAGATAAAAGGAATGTGGATTTAATAATTTTGTGTCATCCATACTCTTTTTGTATAGATAGCTTGCAGTCACATAAAAAAGATTAAGTTGACCAAGTGAGATCCTCAATTCTACAGTAGCAGTATTTATCTGCTGGGTTATGTGTTAGCTCTTGGCTAAGTGTGCTGAAATCTACAGATTTATTTTCTTTTAGGACAAATCACAAAGGAAGAGTCAATTATATATGTCAATGTTCAAGGTTCTGTTCAAAGCTAATATGCATATCGTGAAAAGAAATGCAAAAGTACATTTTCCAAAAAAAGACATTGCTTTTTAGAGAAGGACAATTATTTTGCTTTAGTTAGTATCTGCAAAGATCAAACATGTTTTAAGGATATTTACAAGTCCTGAGAATCTTATTTTAGACAAATGTTTAACTAAATATTTACGAAATGAGAAAGAGACCTTTACTGTCTAGCGATTTTTTTATCTTTTTTTGGTCACCAACAATAAGTTACCATTTCAAGACCACAAAAGTAGCACTCCAGCTTCCATTTGATTTGCATGTGTACATAAAGCAGGCCTATTCCTCAGTAGCTTTATTTGAGGCTGACTGGACACAGTCCCAGAAGGAAAATGAATGAATCAAATGAAGACTTCAAACTGAAGTCTTGTGATCTTGTTTATAATGATTATAATCTTGAACAAGCAGTCTGATGGTGATGAACAAAAATGTCATAAATGGGTGTATTTAAGCATTTGCATTAGCATTTATATGGAAGTGCCATAATCTCTTTTTAAAAATGTAGTCATATTTATCCTTAAATCCTGTTTGATCCATGTTACTGTACACACTCAAAAAGGGAAAGAAACAGAAAGAGGGTTATGTCATATGTTATAGTATTATAGTACTATATTCCATTTAAGGAAGTTTAAAAATTACTAAGTATTGCCTCAAAAAATTAAAGACCCTTGTCTTTGAATTAAATGGATAGGTGTTTATTTGCTCTTAAACACAGAAATTTTATTTTATCATATAAATAAGGAGCTATTCCCATTTTATTTAAAACAAAACTAAGATCTATTCCCAGTCTGAAGGACTTCAAAGGTGCACCCAGATACCTCAAACATGGGCAAAAACTGTTCTTTTGATAGACTTGTACATTTTGAGGCCAGAAGTACCATTTGATTATCTAGTCTGATTTCCCACACAACAGTTAACATGTAACTTCCTGTACTGACCCTCACCAAGTGGTTTTTTCATCAAGCCTTTATTTTCTGATTTAACTAGATCATATGGCATGTAAAAGAACCAGCTTTAATTCATTTGATGTTGACTTGCTTTTAATGGTAGTTCATGCAGAAAAGAGCCCAATTGAATTCTGTGAGTACCAGAATGGAAACAAGATGTTCAGCACAAGGGCCCAACAAATACACCTTAGAGCTTTACATTTTCCTTTTTTTGTAACTGCCAATTCATAGTCAGTTTATCTTCTCCTAAATCTTTAAAGTCTTATTACACCTTAGTCCTTTGATATTGATGACAAGTTTCAGAACCTTCTCAGAACATTAACACCAGAGACAAACTCTTCGTTCAAAAAGCCTGAAGAAGACTTGATCAAATAATTTTCATTAACAAGTGGAACAGACAATATTTTTCTTGTCACTTGAAAATGCATCAAGCATTCGTTTGCCTGCCTAGAATCAGCACTGTTAGAAACAGAGCACTTAAATTGAATCTCCTCTCTTTCTGCTCACAAGATCACCGTGTTCCAACAAGGCTGAGGACGTTTTGCCTCTGAAACCAGTACAAGAGGTGACTTGAAATCATGCCTGAATTTACTCAGCTCTAAGTCCACAGAGAAGTGCTTCTGGTGGCAATGCCACAGACTCCAATTTACCTTTTCCTTAATTTCAAAGGCACCTGAGCAGCTCTAAAGTCCAAGGTGAACACCTGTCTTGATGTATCATTTGTCTGAAGGAAAAACACAACAAACAGGACAACTGAGAGAAATTTCCTTTCTCTCCAAAATTACAAACAGTTTATTTAATTTCCCAGTGCCTGGAACTTCAACAGATCTGATTTATTATACTGCTACACAAAATGAGACTGATACATCAAGTCCCACAACTGACCTCTGGTTCAGAAACATCTGGTCTAATGACATGAAAAACTTTACTACATCTGTACATAGTAAATCAATTAGTCATAATGGGACTTGGCAGCCAATAATATAGAAGTATGGCACACAAAGTAAGTAATGATGGCTTTTACTGAGTTTAAAGGTACTTTAGGACAGACATGGTTCAAGGGTCTTCTTTCCTAGGGTGTCACCATCTGTGTAACATTAATGATGAAGACAGATCCCAGGTCCCGCTTACACAAACAAAATATATTTTAACTTTTTTTTTTTCTTTAGGCATGAGTTCCTTATGCTTTGATTATATGATTTTCTGTTGGCTCTCCACAGCAGTGATAGAAAAATCTTTCTACAATTACAGGTGACTCTCATGTTAACAACTGGCAGTTTACAAACTAAGGTTTGTAAAGTCAATCTCTTCTTTAATCCCTTGGGTGACTCTCATTTATTTTTTTTATCTGTCTCTACAGAGAATTTTTATTGGGATAAGCTGAATTTGCCTAAAGCACATCTATTAATTTGACCTCATTTTACCTTATGGTTTGTATCCTCTGACTTGCTGGAGAGCAAACAATATATAGGACAGCTGCCCTTTTACATTTCATCTGAAACTACCGCAGCCTGTGCTCCACAGGTATCACCAGTGACCAGAACAACACTCCAAACACTTGTATATCCGGCACCTAAACCCTTTTTCCATCCTTAGTCAAGAAAACAGGTAAGTACCACACACAATAGGAAAAAGCTCACATATTGTACTGACAGTCTCGGTTTGGAACTCAGCAGGAAAATATCTAAGGTCCCTACAGCAGTTCTGAGGATGGTCCTTGTACCCAGAGTCCCAGTGTGAAGTCTCTTCAAAGTCCACTTTACTCTTAAGACCAAAGACTCTTGTTTACCAAACAACCCAGTACTAAGATACATGTAGTATATGGTAAACTAGGATTAGTTTTCCTCCACAGCAGCACATTTTTCACTTTTCAGGAGAGTACCTTACTCCATGGCTCCACGGGAAAGAAGGAGAGTTTACTCCTTTAATTCTTCTGTCTTGAAGTGGAGAATTCAAGACTTGGAGGTGAAACCTGAACAGAAGCTCATACAATTGAATTTTCTAGGGAAAAAGACCTGAGGTATTTTTAAAAATATTTACTGGTCTGAGCCTTTTAAAGACCTGACCTGTAGGAAAACCCTGTTAGGGGGCTCAGAGTTACACACACAAAGCAGGCACTGAGACATCCACCACAGTTAAGTTCGTCATGAAATGAGGTGTAACTGGTAAGGTGTAGGCTATGGGGAGCCTTGCCTTAGGATGTGTTTTGCAATCTACTGTTTTTGTGATTGCACTGTAGGAAAGTTGAGTTTACTCATTAGACACAAAGGAATCCAGAATGGAATTTCTGTTGTCTAACAGGCCATTACTTACACCAAGAGTTTGTTTCTGTGGATAAGCTCTTGTTCTGTGATTATTCCTTCACGCAGATTCTAGATGAACTATTCCTCATTTATTCCCCTCAAGGGGGGTATTAGTACAATGTCTTTGCTGTATTTGGTCCCTATTTTAGATAATAAAATCTCTAGATCCCTAAATTGTTGCCAAATGTAGATAATTGGTTTAAATGTCTAGGAGGGGTAGCATTTTTGCATATTTGTTTTTGTGGGAGACCTACCAACAGACATTCAGTAAATAACAAAAAAAAGAGCAAACCTCTAAGCAACCAAAGCTTTAATTTTTTAGGAAAGTAGGCTAAAAACCAAATTATTAAAATTAAAGAACTTATTTATTAACTAAATTTCTAAAATTTATTCAGGTATCTCCTGAATCAGGAGCTAGGCAAGCAGGTGTTTGCCAGGATCTCAGCTCCTGCCTTCCCCTGAAGAGCCACCAGTTGGCCATCCAATGCTAAGACATCCATTTACAATGGGTAGTCCTGTCCATAAGCAAATATTTAAATACAGCTGGGTTACACCACTGCATTGTAACCAAGCCTTGTATTCCCAAACTGCCTTGACACCTTTTCTGTCCTTTAATGACTATAGTTGTTTTTCCTTATTTTTATCTTTCATTGCTTCTCACCCAATTTTCAATCAAAGGCTGTTTTTTGTTTCTCTCTTCACATTTTGGAGCTAATTCTTCCTTTATCTTTGTCCCTTATCCCTTTTCCCAAGCAGCCTTTTTAAATGCTTGTTTAGGGACAGCAGGGCCTCTAATGTTACTCCAGTTAATATTTTAAAAGCTTGTTCAGTGCCCTCCTGCATGAGCCCATCAGCAATAAATAGCACTATCTAACCATACTAAGTTCTCTGTTGTGTTTACTTTTATTGTTGGAGCCTAGAATTGAAAATAGGAATTTTAAGAGTCCCTCCTTGATGAGTAACTGATGTATGTTTAGTTGAGCTAGTGCAGTGTCCTTTCTTTTGTGGTTCATTTGTGTTTTCGTAAGATTAGAGGAAGGATCTAATTAATGCACCAAATATCAGTTCCAGCTGCAATGTGCTTTTTTTGCTATGACTTAGCACTTTCTGGTGCTGTGTTGTATTCATGGCTGGAAAAAATAAATTACTGTTTTAAATAACTATTAGCTCTAAAGCATAAAAAAATAAGCTAGGAAACATCAGGCTGGAAAGAGGAATATTAGCTCTGCAGCACAAAAACTGGTAGATTTTTGAGAATGGAATTCAAAACACAGTGAGCTACAGTAAGATTCCCCAACAGCTAAGGCAAATACACAGCTCTTATGTGAGCAGTACTTTCCCCACTTGTATTTAATTTTGAGCTATACAAATTGAAAAACTGCTCCAGCTGACTCAAGCATACAGCTACTGTGTCTGTGGAGTTTCATGCTGTTTGCACTAGGAGGTGAAGCTGGCAATGGCATCAGACTGTGCTTTGATGCGATCCCACTTAAGTTACAATAAACATGCACAAAATCCTGTCTTACCTCAGCTCTTCACAGATCCATCAGGAAGAGATGCGAGTATTTGCTTGTACTTCCAAGACTCTTTCCATCAGATATTCTACCCCAAAGGCTACCCTGCATGCTCACTGTCTCCAACCATCTCTCTCAGATGTACTAGTTCTTTTCTGAAGGAAGAAGCAAGTCTGAGCATTTCTTTGGCTTGTTTTCAGCTGCAACATGGGCCCCTCCACACACTACTCTGCAGTTCTCTTTTTGTACTCAAGTTCTGACTCCTTCTTGTATATGCATACTCTTCCACTAAAAAATATTCCCTATATGTACTCAGAACACAGGGAAAATTCAGAATCCAGCCTTCATGGTGCTCTGGGCATTTGCAGTCTGGGCAGAGGCTACTTAAGTAATGACAAATTAAAGTGCTCTGTCATTTTGCTAACTCATGCTTATCAGTTCCAATGACATTTCCTTTAACTCGCAATACCATAACATGCAGACTCACTTAAGAGTAATACACAAAATTCTGAATTTTAGAGTTTTTAACTTATATTATCTCTACCCCATTCCCATGCTTATGCAATTACAAGAAAAAAAGAGTTGCTATTAGCATCATGCTTTAATTTAGTGGTTAAATAATAATGAAGAAGTATACTTAGATACTGCAATAAGGGAAAACAAATACATAAATGAAACAAACATCTTCACCAATAAGTTAAACAATGCTCTTGAGGCAGATTCTCCAGCTGCCAATTGTAAAAAAGTGATCTCTTTCCTTGAAGACTAAATTCCATCAATGGAATACAAGGGGAAAGATGATCCTTTAGGTAGAACATGGTTTTCACCAGAGGACACTGATAACAGCCGCAGTCTCAGAGGGAAGGCAGAAGTTGGGATTTGATTCAGAGAACATCCTGGCAGGCAGTGGGAGCATCACGGCTCTGCTACATGGTAGGAACTGGAAGAAAACCAAGTATACCCAGTGATGGGGAGATGTGAGAGTGAATCTGAAGCTAAAAACTTTCTTAGGCGAATTTAGCAGAGTTCCAGACATTCTCTTTGTACCTTTATATTTTTCTGTCAGTACCTTTTTCTCTTTGCCCAGAGGTGCTGGACCAGATACAGCTGCTTAGATGACACTACATCTCACTTGTCTCTCAGAAGACAGTCACAGCTCAGTGAGGTGAAAGACAATTACTTCTATCACTGCACCATATTATTCCTGAAATTTCAGACCTTTCAGCACTCTCCAAGTTATCCCAACTCCTTCACCACCCAAAGAAATTTTACCCAAACAAAATATATAATATCTGGAGTTGGCAGGGACCCACAAGGATCGTTGAGTCCAGGTCCTGGCTCTGCACCACACAGGATAACCACAAAACCCAATTTGGACTGTCTGCCCATGCCCCAATTTTTCATCAGCCTTTTTCACTCCCATTTGTGACCTAACCCTAACCAAATGCACTTGTTCAGAACTCTTTAGTAAAGACTTCCATTCCTACCATCTGTACTCACATTGGCTTTAAAGCAGATCAGTTGATTTAAAAGTAGTTTATTATCTCTGTTCCTCTTCTGTCTGCTCAGTAATTTAGAAGCCTTGCCTTGCTAGACCCTCTTATTAGTTCCAGGCCTCGACTATCAACCTATATTAACATCAACAACAATCTCTCCACAGCTTTTAATGGATTTTTGCTAAGTTATGCTGAACATTAACTGTTTCCTTCAGATGTGTGTATCTAAGTTACACTTTGCAAGCGTTTCTATTTCCTTAACACTGTTAAAGGCTCTTGTTCTGATTAGCAATCTAAATAAAATTTCAGCTTCATGTTGCTGTTTTTAATTTCTTGGCAATTTTTCTCACACTTTCACACTTTAAAAAGTACAGATGGTGAGCAGGAAAATATTCCAGAGGCTAGACATTTGAGAGGTCATCTGGCCAGAAAATCAAAGGCAAGAGAAGCATTAGAATTTAGTGTTAGTAAGGCCTCAATGACAACCTGCATGATTTTCAATATTCAAAAAAACCCACCCCAAAGTCCCAAAAATCTTGCTTCTTTTCTTTGATACTTCACCTTAAACAGAGAATTTTATTTTTTTTCTAAAATGAGAACCATAAAAACACAATTCTTGCACAATATACTACACTTAAAAATCACCTCTAAAAAAGTAACCTATATTTTTAAGACATGATCTTTACTTCATGTTTATTATTCTTTCTATATCACAAGGTCACCTTTAGAAAGCACTGACTGCCCACTCACTACCACTATCTCCACTTCTACCTCTGTTATTAGAGAGAGAGAGTTCTTGGAACCCCAAAATTGAAAATACAGTGCACAGAGGAGCTAGAGCAAAGGACACAAAAGCTGGCATTGGAGGACTACACTAAGCTCTGTGTATGTCTCTTTCCTACCTAGGATAGACTAGAAAAAGCAGGAATGTTCTTTGGCTTGCACCCAGTCCCGTGTTTCTCAAGCTGGGGCTGACCAACCTGCCTTTCCCTACAACAGGCACAAATCTTGTGAGTCAGGAAAAGAGGGAAGCAGCAGTAAAGGGCTCTTCTCCCCAACCCTGAGGGATCTCATGGGACTGGGAACTCACCTGGGAAGACAAATACTTTTCCACCAGGAACTCTGTGAGGCAGCAAACTCTAGCAGTGTGTTACATCAAAGGATCTGGGGAACTGCACTGAGGGCAATCAAACCCAAAATTAGAATACTTAGGTGCTATTTCAAGAATACCACTGGGATGACACCTGCTTACCTTAGCTTAGTCTATTTTTAACTTAATTCAGCTAGACAGCAAACTTTGATGAATGCAGATCTGTTTCCAGAAAAACTAATATAGCATTTATGAAAACAAGGTAATTTGAAATACTTCTCTGTTTGGTTATTTGCTGACTTAGAATAATTTCCAAGGAGACATTCTGAAAGTTGTCCAATGGCTTCTGGCATTTAGAAGGGAGGCCACGCTCACTTTATATGGGTCAGGTCTGCCATCAGATATGTGATTTTTATTTCAGTGAGATTCCTACACTGTCTACCATCACCCAAGAACAAAACTAATTAAGGCCTTTGTGCCCAATTATTGGTTCTATTAATATGTGCTGAATTACCTATCTTCTTCCTGAAAATGTATTATATCTGTACAGAAAATTAAGACTATATTCACTGTCAGCTGCTTCTCCGGGGAAAACAAAAACCCACAAAGAAGCCTCCTCCCTTCAAGCCTTTTATATTCCAGTGTAAATGAGAACTAAACCTGACCCTTACTGTTTGTGCACAGTTGAGCTTGTTATGATGAGAATAGCAGTCCTGTGATTGCCACTCTTGAGTCTTATTTTGAATAATTTTATTGGTGTTCTGGTTGTTGTCTATAAAGATGAGGCCACATCTGGTCAAGTGTGCACTCAGTTGGTTCAAGGCTTCTATTCCCAAATGAACATTGTAATATTCAGACACTTTACTGACCAGTTTCTTTTTTTATAGACCCTGGATGTGGAGAATTAAATAGTATTTACCTCCCAGAAGCTGTTCCCTTCTAAGACCATCTGGGTAATGAGAGTATCATTTACACTACATAAAACTGTGACATCTGGAAAGGAAAAGGCCAGTCTGATAAGATCACACATACAAGCAGAATGAACCAGCTTTTAATCAGCTTTTCTCAGTTTGTGAGGTGGCTTTTTTTTACAGTTTGTTTTGGTTTTAAATAGTGGAGTTGAGTAAATGAGTGTTTGTTTTTAAAAAGAGCAGAAAAGTAGATAAATAAAGGATTTTAAAAAAAATCAATTCACACTGCAAATATCTTAACTAAAAATATGAGTACAATGAACAATCACAGTCAGGATTTCTTTAAAAAACAAGTATGAACAACTCAAGTATGTAGTACAAATCTAAACATCATAAGCATAGAGGAAAGCAGATCTGTATTTCAGTATTAAGAGAAGATGATTTGTCATGTCATTACCACTGTTTAGGCTTCCAGTACCATTTTACTAACAGGATTAAATTATTAAAACCCCCAAACAAACACACAGTAAATACAGTTCTGCTAACCCAGTAAATTCACATGCATGCTCAGTTACTTGCATTTATCATCCCAAGAGCAGGCGTTTTCTGCAAGCCATGTTTCCCCTTTTTATTTTATTTGAGATGACTCATCTCAGGCACAAAATAATCCATCTCATTGTGCCCATGTTCGACATCGTTTTTTTTCAGTCAGACCAACTAGACAGTAATGTGGAAAACAATCTAATATGTGTGTCTCCTGGGGAGATGCATTAAAGGGATCAAGATCAAGGGTACAAGAATTACCAAAGGTTCCCATGATAGACAAAAGCACACCTGCATTTATTATATCTGTGCCCCCATTATGATCCAGCCAAATTCCTAATTCTTTATTGTTTCCTCTTATGCAATGAAGGCACTTTGTCTAAGACTAGTATTTCCAGGAAGGCTGGATGGAGTGCAGCTGTCCTTATGTCCTTAGGTGTTGCATGGGATGAAGTTACTTCCCTGGTCCAGATTAATCACAGCACACAATTACTTAGCGTTTTTTCCAATAAAATGAACAAAAAGCATCTTTGAGCCTAATTTTTTTATTCACACAAGAGTCAGGACTCAAACCAGAAATCTACTATGCTGGGATTCTGTTGCCTAAACAAAAGTGTCCTGTACATCTGGGTTGCTGAAGGACATTGGAAATGTCTGCACAGGACACCCATATTCTCCTGGAAGTGCAGTTGGAGGCCCTACAGAACACTCTAGAGTATCTCAACAGTTAATGTGGTATAGACAAAGGAGTTTCATTTCCAGTGTGTTTGCTGCTTGAGGAAATTATTACATTTTCACCTCTCCAAACAGTTTTCAACCATATGCACTTGGATGGCTGAAATCATGAATTTATTCTTATTCTTTTGCTTCTGGGAACACCAGGTCAGTACTACATAACTTTGCAAAATCAACATAGCTCTTCTAATTCCTAAATACAAGTTTCTGCTATATTGTCTCTTTGGATGCAAAACTGGGCAGATTCTTTATATAAGCTGTCATCTCTTTTTCTCCAGTGTATTTTTCTGGAGTTGTCCTTCAGATATTAAATACCTAGCTATGCTAAACTTTTGTTCCTTCTTATCTAATGACAAGCACAATACCAGAAACCTTACAAGAAATGTCACCATCTCTATCATTTTGTTTCTACTTCTGTTCAGTATCTGATTTATATCAATACAATGTAATGAAAATCATAATTCTTAATTAACTAGATTTATTTCAAATCTATTTTATTCTAATGTTATTGATGCACCTCACAGAGGACTCCTTCTTACAATATTTAAGGGCATGAATAATGCAAGTAAATAGTTCCAGGGACATCAGTGAGACACATGGATCCAGTTATATACAGCATAAAAGAAGACAGGCATTTAGGAACATAAATGGAACACAGAGATACCTGACAAACTCCTACCTAATCCTTAAGTGTCCATATTCCTACCAATAAAGAAATTTTACAGTAAAAGGCTGCGCCTGTCAGCAGTAAGCTACTTATGACTCTCCAGCCAGCTGTTGTACCCAAGATTCCCACCAAAGGCATCTACACACTCACAGCCAACGACTCCAAAGTGAAAAGGCAATGGGAGACTCATGGCAGACCTCAGCAGGGCAGCGACAGGCCCACTGTTAGGCAGCCTGCATGTTTCTTGGAGCGACTCAATTTTCTCTACATGTTTAGATTGTGTATCAGTTCTGATAAACACAGAATTGTGACAAGGACTCCTGTTTGCACATCAATGGCTATATTTAATCCCTAATAATTTCTTAAACATCCAGTCCAAGAGATCAGGTTTTATGAACAATGAAAACTAATTTCACTGACAGATCGAATATGACTGTGACTTTCTTGCAGTTGTTTAAAATGTTTAAAAGCCAGAATAGTTCTTCCAGTTGGGAAAAGTAAGGCCAAGCTGTACCTAGGTTTTCAAATATTTTCTTTAAATAAAAGCCCAAATAAATTTTTCCTCAGAGAGTCTAGAATAACTGTTCCAGAGAGTGAACCAGTCGTACAATCACTGTGAAAAGACCTAGTTCATGGTCATACTTAGCACTGCCTGCTTATAAAGAAGCAGCCTTTTCGTCTGACTTGGTTGGTTTAATGCAAGCTACGAGTGAGAGTGAACAATTCAATGTGACTTGTATGTAAACTCTCTCCCTGATCATGAGGCTAATCTACATTTCACATCTGAAATGAGCACTTCATGGTGTACTCTTATCTCTACCCTTGGGTGGATGGTACTGAAAAGCTGGATGGACAAAAAAGGCTCCAGGTCCATAAGGTAGCTATGTACCTTACACCTTCAGCACATGAGGAGGAAGAGAGTGACACTGTGTTCATGCCATTATTCACAGCAGTAGTCTGAGTAAGAAACTGTGTTCTCCATCAATAATACATCTAACATTAAGGAAACAAAATTCAACATATACTTGAATATTTGATGGACCATCAGTGGCCTGACTGAAGACAAGTACAGGACATAACACTGATTTGGGCTGTGTTTGGTTATATCCCATGCAAAATCACACCAGAAGAAAGAGTGTGAGTGGCTAGAACATGGCAGACACACACAAGGGTCAACTGTAACCACAATTATGTCATTGGATCCAGGAGTATCTTTGGCTTCAGGCACACATCCTGGAAATGCCCTAGCTTGGTAACACAGAGCCAGACACACATCATTCCCCCTTCATACTCCTTTCATACCCCAGTTTCCACATCAGGGAAATTCAGGCATACCGACTGGGTTTAGTGAATAATTTTTGCTGTGAGAGAAAAGTTTCATTGTGAGAAAATTAGTAACTATTTGAGAGTTCTTTAGCTCATTCAGAAAATGCTGACCAGCTGCACAGATCTTTACAGGAGCTAGTTACTGACAACCTGTGCATTAGACTGCAGGTAACTATATGTATTATACAGGCAAATTACTGCCCTTTTAAACTAAAAATGTATTATATTGAATCTGCACAGGCACAGATATTTTCACCAAAAAAAGAAAATCTAGAGAGATCTAGCTACAAGAGGTCTCACACCTTAAGCCACTCAAATAAGTTACTTTAGTTTAATACATTTACTGTTCCTGTATTTCCTCATATGCAGCTACTAGAAGAATACAGGGTAAGCTCCTGTGCTCCAGGGGATTGGGAAAAGGAGTAGGATCTTGGGGAAGCCAAGGCGGCTGCCAACTGCTCAAGGTGCAGGATTTTGGGACTGCAGCTTTCTGGGAGTACAGGGTGCACAGCCTTCTTGCCTCCCTCCTTACTGACAGCCTCTGCCATGACTGCTGTGGCCTGAGCAGCTTTAGCACACAAGCGGCCTCTGCCCTAGGGAAAAAGAAATAGTTTTTCCAACATAATTGCTTGTCTTCAAATACTGAACTACATAACTAAGAATTTTTGCAGATACATTACTACTTTTTTCTGTGTTTGCTGTTCCACATCCGCTTGTTGATTTCAACATGCTGCTGATTTAGCTTTACCTTTTTTAGGCAGGATATTTGGCACTGAGCTGACCAAAATCTTTGGCAGTGTTGCTCCTTGGAAAATGGAAACCGCACTGCCAAAATAATTGCCTAGGATAACGATAGATTCAGACTCTGGAAAAGACATAATACTTTCAGATTGCCAGTTTTCACCTGTCAATACACTGTGCACTTTGGCTAAATACTGCCTAAGCATGACTCCAGTGAAAACAGAAAAACTCAAGACCAAAGCTCTGACTGGGAAGACAAATAAGAGTGTTCTGTCCCAGTTGAGAATGGAGGCCTGGAGTATAAAGTATATGCTGAGTATACTCAAAATAGCTATGTGCAAATAGAGGAGAAAAAAAGGCATACTCATTAAGTGTTAAGCTCAATATTTTAAGAATTCCTTCAACTTTTATGGGCTAATTTAAGGTAGCTAGGGTTTGCTTCTTTGAGGTTCTGTGCAATTTCCCTGTCATTTCAATGGGATTAACAGGTGCCTGACTCCTAAAAATTAGGAATTTCTGTGCCTCAAATTATCTTTTTTTCCCCACTATATGGAAGTTTATAGCTAAAGTTCAAATTCTGTAGAAAGTAGAGCTTGACTTTTCCTTTAGGATAGTCTCCCTTCAGAAAATCTTTTATTCACAGAACATAAGGAAAAAGAATCCATGAAGTTATCTGCTGTCATCTCCTGTAAACGTGCTCCTGCATCAATACCTTATTCATAAATTCTGCGTGAACCAGTTAAAAGGGACTGTTCAATTCCTCAAAAGTGTTAGAATTTGAGTTCCTAGTTCAAGAAACATTTTCCTTAGTCCTTCATTAGAAAGGCTGTGCTCAAGTTAGCTTTATTTCTTTCTCAGCTCTCCCATTGGTAGAGGTGCAGTTGTCATTTTCAGGCACACTCAATTTTTGCAATTGTGTTTGAAGATGCTTTGGAAACCTTATGACAAATGAACTGTCTCCATCACTTCAGAGAGCTGGAGTTCTCAAGTCAGCCAGCAACTTCATTGATACCTGACAGTTACTCTGAACTGGATAGAAAGACTCACCCAGAACTTAATCTCTCCTTTTCCTTAATTATAAACTTCTTTAGTTATGAAATTACTAAACAGGAAAATTACTCTAACGTCGAAGGTCCTGGAAAAGACATCTTTTCTCAATATGGGCAATATTCTAAAATGAAGTCTCCCATGTAAAATACCTTGGGGGGAAAAAAGTTGAATTTAATTTTCAAAGAAGCTTAAATCCATTACTATAGTTTGCTTTCACTTAGTACCTTTTCAGCTTGAGCCCAGACAATGCAGACTTGGTTCTACCTTCAGCTGGCAGCAGAAATATCTGGGATGTACAATGACATATGAAGTGATCTCATGAGAGATCAGCCAGCTGAATGCATAGGCATACAACCTTCTCCAAAGGCAACCTCTGTGAGCTCAATCCTGCAAGGTGCTCATCTCATCTCCTGCTGACTGCAATGGGAATTGAAAGCAGATGAAAAATTGCAGGAGATGATCAATATCCTCAAAACATAGGCCCTGCAAGGACTCAGATTTGAAATGCCTGTTTCTTACTGAAGATGCACAACAGAAATAAAGTTTTCTACGGCTCTGAGGAGCTGTTATATTGGAACAGAAAACATGGCCAAATCTTAACGCTTATAGTCATGTTACATCTTCCTAAAACGTGGGAGCCAGCAAGACACATAAGCAAATTTTAAAACCAGGTTGAAAGCAAATTTCATAAATGTACTAGCCAAGAGTGATAGTTAATTTGCCTGTGATTCAAATTACAAAATCATGTCTCTTCAAAGGAGCCATGAGGGAAAAAACACATAATTCACCAAAAGACAGTGTGCCTTTGACTGGCAGGGACTCCATCTAATTGTGAGGCTCAGGGACATTCTCTGCTATGGCATGAGAGTCAAATGCTGCTCATATGTCCCTCTCCTTCCCTCAGGGCAAACCATATCAGAACCAGGAGTCCTTTTTCCAGAAGAATGCCCTGGTCCAGGGCTCATTTAATTATTGTTCCCTTGTTGGCCCTTCTTCAGATTCTTGCTCTACTCCTAGTTATATGCAGCATTACTTCAAGGAAAAGACTAATGCCTTTCTACTTTTAGTCCATTTGCCACCATTTTATTACTATATTTTAGTCTAGTACTTGAAACAAAACGTGGTTTGAAGACCAGAAAACACAGATAAATCCTGAATCTCCTTCTTTTTTTTTATTATTTTTTCCCAACAAAGTGCTCTATCCAACAGCTGTTATATAAAAGATTTGCACTATAATTATTTTTTATTAAAATTACTATGGCTACCATGTTCTTAGATAAACTCTACATTTCTGCCTTCAGTCAGCTTTTTATTTGACAGCTTTATTTTTTTTATTTTTTAGTATTCACGGTGTTAAATTTGTATCTAGTCAATAATTGTTGGTCATATTTAAGAGATTTTAAATTTTTGGTTTATTTACTGGGTTTGAAAAGTTATGGCAAACAACTCTTAAATATTACAGAGGACTTACTATTAAGAAGCTGTCTAAATAAGCAATTGCTCATACACATTATTTGATGGCAGGCCAAGGATCCACTTTATAAATTCATGAGCCGATACATTCAAGTAAAAATAGGTAGCTAAGCAAGGTATATGAAAGAAGAAAAATGACATATGAAACCAAATAAAAAAAGATCCTTTCAACAAAAAACACTAAATATGTATGACTATTCCAGATGTTTCCTGAGATGAAACAAAACATGCAGCAATTGTTAACAGATTGATGATAGAGGATTAAAAAGGGATGGAAAAAAATTCCAAGGCACTGAATATATGTGACACCTGAAGGCTTCAAGATTAGGCTGGGAGCCCGAGAGAATTGAGGTTCCAGGACGCTGATCATCCATCAGGTATATGCACAAGACTAAAGGAAACCCACGAGCAGGGAAAACATTAAGGACCAGTCATGAATGGGAGGTGAATGAGTATGTCCGAACATATGGAAGAATTACCACACTTGCTTTGTGGATTTATTTTTACCTCCAAGAAGATAAAGAACAAGATCCCAGAGCATTTAAGTGCATGGTGGCTTGGGATCCAAGGTTTAGGATTTGATTACAAGGCCCACAAAGACTGCATTTTTCACCTCTGCAGTAATAAGAACCTAAAGTTACATGCGGCTGAATTGATTCTGTAACACACAAAACCCAGCATATGATATTTTGATGTCTTTGTTTTAGTCCTGTAGTTCCCATTTGTAACATTAAAATATATAAAACCCTCTAATAATTTTCCGTCTTTGTTCCTTACTCTTGAAAGTGTTTAGCTAAACCAGAAAAAAACGCACGCTCCATACAAGTCCCCATCACAGGTTTCAACATAAAATAATAGGCTTGCTTGTGTCTCCTAACAAAATACTGTGTAAACACCCAAAGCAAATGTGTAGAACCACATCTCTGGGCCAGGTCACTGCCTTTTATGAATTACAACATGTAGAGGAGATGCCCAAAGAAACAGAATGATGTCTGTGCCATCTCTCTTAAAATGGACTAGAGTTTTGATTGTGCCTACAACATCATCTACAGCAAGTCAGACAAACTGTCGCTCATGCTATGACAGTTCATATCATCAACAGTCCTGTGAGATCCAGAAATAACCCACTTCCCTCTCGCTCCCCAAAAATCAGCCATGTCTGACAGAAGCCTCCAGGATTCCTTCTGCAGTGAGGACTAGGGGTGCTGCTCATCCCCAGCTGATAAATACCATCATTGGTACTTATTTTGAATTCTGGCACTCTAATACTGGGGGAATACCAGACCCCACTACAATCAGAAGTGTGAGATTCAGCAAGACTGTTGTTTCCATATTCTCTCTCTTTGCCATCATGGTAAGTTGCAGCTGAGTGAATGTGTGGCATGAAGCAATTTTCCCAGGAGGAGATTACATTCTGCTGTTGGCATTAAGAAAGCAGAAGAATAGGAGGATTGTAACCAGATAGGCTGAGTTTAGAAAAAGGAGTAAATCTGTGCCTGTGGATCATCTAGGTGAAGGGGAGAGAATGCAGAAATATAAAAGTACTCAAATTAGAAAGAAAACACCTGAGAAGATAAGTCCAGCAACCTGAAAAAGCCATGCTTAAGTTTGGTGAGGAAATTAAAACAGATTTGAGTGCAGGCATTTCTCACCTTTCCTCCTTCCTTCTATTTATTTCCACATTCACCAAGAGTACCACAAAGACAAAAATGACACAAATACAATCATTCCAAGTATATTTGTCCCAAAGTCCTGCAAGAAGTGAATTGCAACTGTGTTAGAAACAGACCAGATGTCAGTGCTTCTTTCCTTCAGCCTGAGAAGAAGAATAGAACAGAAACAGAAGACTGGTGCAGAGAACTGCCTCAGATAGTGGGGAGGCAGCAGAACCAGTACCAACAAGTACAGAATGAGGCAGAGGATGTGCTGAGTGACTTAATATGTCCAGCAGTACCGAAATTTCTTCGATCAATAATTTTGAGCCAACAAGCAGATGGATCTCACACGAAGATCCAACTCTAACAGCCTCGGTCCAACCCAGAACCCGTTCGTACTCTTCCAAAAATGAAATAAATTAAAACCAGCAGCTATACTGAAAACGAACTCAAATTCTTCTTCCAGAACAAGCAGGTCCCTCTGTTCCCAAATATATTTTTTACCTTATCATGGGAAATGATATGATATGATATGGGATTTATATCCAAGATAAGAAAGATAAGTTCCAACCATGTAGGGCCAACTTGTGAGCATAAATGAGTGGGGAATGAGGTGATAAAATACTACTAATATGGATAAATGTAAAATATAGCACAGCACACAGAGGAAAAAAAAATCCAAAAAACACCTATCCTAACTTCTTCCACAAAAAATGGACTCAGAAGGAGTGATTACCAGTCAGGAGCAGAAACCTTGGAGGCAACATAGACAGTGTCATAAAAATATCAGCTCAGTAGCTTAGAAAACCCAAACCAAAACAAATAAAATTCCAGTGGGCAGCCTCACCAAGCCAGAACGGTACTTGACATTCTAAGATAAAAAATGCAACTTCTTTTATATCAAAATTTGTTTCAGAAACATGCTTGAAGAAAAATGAAAATCCTTCTAGACTAACTAGTGAAGACAGAGCTGTTTCTTCTCTTCCTTACACAGGAGCTTGACTTTAACCCACAGGTGAATATTAGTCATCCTTTATATAATTGTCACTGTTCAGATTCTCCTCTTATTTTTTTACTACAAACACCTACTTCTGGCCCCAAAGATAGGATAGTGCCTAAGTGATCTGACCTGGTTGAACTGCTCTTAGATGCTCCTCTCCCCTCAGCAGGGAAACGAAATCATAACCTTTCACAGGGATGTCCACACGGCTTTCATTTATCTGCATTTTCTCCTGCCAGAGCAAAAGCACTCCATGGTAAAGACGGGTATAGACTTACCCAGTTTCAGAAAGAAACAGAAAGGAAATACTTGGCTGTTCTTGCAAACCTTTCCAGAATACAAGTGAAAATTTTAATATAGTTTTTCACAGTGAATAGTGGTGATGTTTTCTATTTATGCTTAATTCACTGGAGATATCTTAAAAGCAGCATACCTAAGCCACTAAATCCCTCCACTTTGTAGAGTTTTTCCAAGAGTCTTACCTCATTCTCACAAGTGAAAGTAGATTCAAACTGAAACTTACTCGTTTTACAAAATTATGCATAACCATTATCTACTTCACTCTCTTTGCCAGGGTATCTAAGCACTTAAGAAAAGAATTGGATTTCTCATTTTCTACAATTGTGTTTTGTGAACTCTGGTCATTTATTACCAATTTTCAGACATAGGTAGTGTCTCAAACACACTTGAAATTAGAACTACAAGAAAACTAATTTATTAGCATGATAAAATATATTAGGTGAGGCTGCTCAAAAATCCAGTGAAAAGAAAAATTATTCTCTGCACTAAGAGAAGGAAAAGAGATGGCCTCGGGGAATGAGAAAAATGAAGGTGAAGGCATAGAATTCTTTATCTACTTTGTTCTTTTATAGGTTTCCCCCTCCGCCCCAAGTAGTGGAATAAGGTTTCTTGACATTTCTGGCATAAATGCCTCCAGTGACGCAGGAGGAGAATTGAAACCTACTAACTAGAAACATCAAACACTGACACAGATTCATTGTACAAAAAAATGAGTTAGAATCCCAAAGAGGTTTGCAACAGCCATGCTTAAAACCTTGATGCTGCTTTGTTCCTTATTAAATGGTGTAATTCTTGTCCTTTCCTGCTCTGCTGAAGCCATTATCAGTGCACCTCATCCGGGGCTCTGCTGGCTCTCCCAAATCCCACAGCAGATTTGGTATTTACTGGCTGAGTAAATTCAGTAGTGCTGTATTTCCACTGAGGAAAAAGGAAAAAAGTAGCCCAGAGAATCCAAAGCAGAGAGAAACTGAACAGAGTTGGCCTAAGAAGGATTTTCTCAGGATATTTTTCAGTTTCATTGCTAGAGATTTTACTTTCAGAAGGTACAATTAATGATACTTTAGTCTGACTAAATTTTACTGTCTCTTTCCAGCATCTCCAGTTCAATTTGTAACCTACTGAGTAACCTTGTCACTTCTCCTCTCAACAGCCTCTGCAGGAGTGAGAATATCATTTATCTCCTGTGATCTGAGGTCTCTTGATCTCCAAAAGCTGGATGCCATCCCTTCGGAAAACTTGGGTACTTGCCAAATGTTATTAAAAAACAGGCCCCCTGCTGACCTTTCACATGAAAAACAGCTGAGTGAACCAAGTGTCATTTTGTGGTAAATCTAATAAAAGTTCTACTGGTTTTTTTTTCTTTTTAACTTTTTTTTTTAATTTAAATGAGAATTATCTCTTTTTTCACTGTCAGGCCTAAGTAAAAGCTCTAACATTTTGGCCTATGAAGAAACTTCAGAGGAAAAAAACCTGCCATTATACTGAAGTGACAACATAATTTTTTGGGGCATTTAGTGAGACAGAAAATATTTACAAGATAATAGTAATATAATTAAATAAACATGTGTTTAGTCCATGTATTTAAGTTATAACCAAGATGATAAACACTCTAAAAATTTCCTAGGGGGCCTGCAAAAAAGAAAATCAACAGTATATATCTTGCTATCCTTAAACCTTAACTCTTTTAGAAATTTTGTTATGGTCCCTGTATTTAAAAAAAAAACCCCTAAACACTCTTTCTTTTCTTAGTTACAATTTCTGCCCTTAACTCTGCTCTCAACTCCCCTCCTCACCCAGACTCTTCTTGCTAAATCAAAGTACCACACACACACCTTGGGCATCCTTACACTCTGCTTCAGCTGCCTGTGAAGAAAATATATTTTGCTGTTGTTCCAGGGAAAATAGAGGTCCGAAGGGATGTGGAAGCCGAAACTGAGACACCACAGAAAACTTAACCCAAACAGCAGTTTTTTTACCAAAGATGGCCAAGAAAACAGGAAAGAAACCCCACAGAGAGAGAGAGAAGAAAATAAGCCCCCAGGTGCAAACACCTAAATTTCCCAGGTGTCCCCCATGGAGTTGTCTCACCGACCCCTGGAATGCCCAGACCTCCCTAGCAGTGGCTGCATCCTCAAGGGTCAGCTGGCTCACAGGTGATGGCGGGAGTCCCCACCAAGGCAATGTTGTCCTGTCACATGAAGCGAGCGAGCCCCAAAACATGAGCCATCTGCCCTTTATGTACTTGGCCAAATGACGTTTACCTGAGCGGCATGGCCAGGGCCGTCCAGGCAAAGGTATTTGGCACTGCCCCTAATGTTACATAATTGATACTTCTCTGCAATTGTGTGAGTCTATCCGCACCTGCACAGTCCGTTGCAGAGGGTCTCCCTTAATTGAGTCTAGGGGTTTACTTCATCCTCCTCCCTTTCTCCTTCAAGTGCCCTTGGAGGGCCGTCAGCCAATCATGAGAGACCAATTAATTTTAGTTTACACAGAAACCTCTCTCTCAAGGCTATAGACCATCTTTATCAGACTGTTTTCCCATAACGTGGCATGAGAAAACCCAGCTTCTCACAGGTGGCTGGGCCAAACACAGACCAAAAATACCCACATTGAATTCTACCCGAATACAGCTGTTAATTCTGCAAACTTACAAAACCTGTAACCTTACAAACTCCCAGGAGGAGTAGGGCGACCTTAGTTCAACAAACTTGCTGAAAAGGAGGAAACACTCATGCAGCTCTATTTTCAGACCTTCCTGATCTGCAAGCTTTAGAGATGTGTGTCTAGAATATCTGTGTAACATCCCAGGCAAGTTTGTGTCTTTAAGACACTGTGTTGGAGCATGGGAGGAATAAACTTTCCCCAAAGAATTCACCTTGATTTTACACCAACACCAGTACAAATGGGACCAGAGCTTTTGGCAGCCTATTATAATATGAATTATATTACAATATATGACATATATTAAAAAATTAAAATATAGTTTATATAGTATGGTAGCTCCACAGAGGAATTTTATCAATCCCGTTTAACAAAGATTTTTTTACAGAAATTAGAAGAGCTCTGAACAGTCTGCCAGTATAACCATGGCATACAGATTCAACCCTCTGATATGACACTTATTTTTAATATCTTTAGTATTTTAGTATCTGTCTCTCTGATGCTATTATCATAAATTTAAGCTGGGAACACTGAAAAATTTGCCCTTAGAGATGTGTTGCAAATACTATTCAGTTCAAGAATGCCTGCCTGAGATTCTTGCCACATAGGGTGCTGCCTTTCTTTCCCCAAAACCCCTCTGCTGCAATGTAGCTAAAGCTGCATTAATAGCTCTAAAGAAAACTTTCCAAAGCAGCATCTTCCCCTTGCCCATCTAAGATCCTTCCTTGCAAACTCCAGCAGCTCAACTGTCTTTCTAAACATAACTCTGTGCCATTTTTCAAAGCCCAGTTTTGCTCATATTTTGCTTGTCCAGACACAACAGGTCTGAATTCATGAGTTCTTGTGGGAGTTTCAAGAGTACACTAAAACTACTTTTTATAAAATATTTCCCATGACAATCAAAGTCCCTGATTTCCTCCAAAATTTAGATAGCTACATTTCAGGAAACTGAATGATTATTTTTTGAAAAATAACTTGTCTTTATAAATTGCACTTTATAAATTGCAGCTATTAACACTAAAAGCTTTCTTTTTGTTGATAATCATTAATGCAAAGTGATGCAACTAAGAATTAGATAAAGGCAGTTTAATGCTTACTTAAAAATGCAATTATCTAAAGCAGTGAAAAAATTAGAAAAAAGTTTTAGTGGCTTTCTTGTTTTCATTAAACTCATTATCTTTATAAATACACTGCAGTATGGAAGAAACCTACCACTAGGTACTTGGTAGTTTATTATTGTATTAAATTATTTTAGAGTCTGGCAGGATATAAGGCCATTATAATTACAGGTTGTATGTTTACGTATTTATTTATGTTGTCATAGTATGCATGTTTGTTGAAGTTAGCTCACATTGTGAGCTCACTTATATCAGCCTCACTTATAGTTGCCACATCAAGTACAAACTTCAGACTAAATCCTGAGTAAAGTTTCATACCTTCTGGTCTCAGAGGACAGGGAGCCCTTGTCAGACCTCCTACTGCCTTTCTCTGGGCTGACCTCAGGAAACGTGTCCTGCTCCTTGTGCCTCAGTCCCCACCCCATCTCCCTCTTGCAAAATATTTACAATAGGATCCTATTCACTTATTACTTCATGAAGACATTGTGTATTTATTTTGCCAGCAGAAATCCCAAAGTATGTCTTTATTTCCTAAGAATAATCTTTTCAACAGCAATAAAGAGGAAGGAATACTAGATCAGCAGTAATGAGAAGAGCTGTCAGAAGACATCAGTGAAAATATTCAAGGTACCTCTGTACTTCTAAAATATGTACTTCCACTTTTATGTAGCTGTTCTAGCTTAAAAAAAACCCAAAACCCTCTTTATCTGTTTGATATTTATGTTTTCTTAATAATTTAACAGAGATTTCAGTGCCTGGTGGTGCATTACAGCCCTGCACTGAGGTGATCTCCTCAGCTGCACAGTCTGGAGGAGGCTGTGGTCTGCTGGTATCAAGTTGGCTCTCCAGCTGAGAACACTTCTCTTCAGTGCAGTATTCCTTTTCTCCTTGCAGCAGTATCATTTTCCTCATCATTCAGAGGCCAACAGTCCCCAACTGTTCAGTCAGCTGTTATTAAAATACCAGATTATGAAACTTGACTAATTCTTCACTCTGTACATCCTCTCCAAAAGAAAGCAGACATAGTCAGGTAAAAGAAAATAAATGCTAGAATCAGTGAATGTTACAATCAGTCATTTTAACTCAGCAATAAGACCTGTTCACAAGCTTTCTTTCCCTGTGCAATAGCCTAAAGACTCTTTTTTACTTTTCAATTTATTTTAGATTATTTTCAGTTAGATTATTCTTAGTCTCTTTAGCTCATTAATTGGCACCTCTTACCGCAACACATGAAAGCCTCGCAATTTCCAAAGCACTTTGTCTTCCCATTCCAATGAATTTGAATCCTTTATTAGTCACCAGGCATTGGGGAGATCTGCATTCCGAATCTACTGCCTATGCACCCTCTATTAAGCAGTCATTGGAGAACATTTACAAGACGCTCTTAAAGCAGAGATCAAAACCTAAACTTTCTCCAGCCCAGGAGAGCAAGTCCCTCTGGTCCCTTAACTCTCATATGATTATGTCCAGCTTCTATAGAAAGGGGAAAAATCTCTCTTGCCTAGCAGTGTATCCCTATAAAAGGAGAAAGCACAGGAGAAGACCCTCTTCCCGTTAAGAGGCCACACATACTGGCAAATACTGTGTAAAGAGGGCAGTACCTCACACACACTTTCCTGAGGGCTGATGCCCTGGTGTGTTCTGCCCAAGGCTCAGCAGCACCTCACCCCAGCTGACTCGAGCACCATGCCCAGGGCAGCAGCACAGCAGTGTGCTGATCACTCAGCTGACTCCATGGATGCAGTAAATGCTGAGCTGCTCACAAAAAACTACACACTCAGGGACATGTGCAAGGGCAAAGCTTGGATAACCAAGGAAATTTTAGCTAGGGAAAGTTTTGAAGGTCATTCTTGCACCCTCCTGTGAGTGAAATCAGGCCCACCAGGACTACTGTCTTCTTACCATAATCTTACTCATATCTCACTGCCCAGCTGAAATCTGTGGCCATTTGCAGCCCATCAAGCTCTGTTCATATTCTCATAAATCCCAATACCTTCTCTGAAAGAGTGAGCAATGAGCTTCCCAGTGCTCAGACTGAGACATCCAGCTGATGAAAACAACAGGCTGAGCACCCAAGGGCATTATTTCATAAGTCTGAGATATGATTTAAAACTCACAAATTATACACAACCCCTGCTGCAAACCAGATTGACAGGCATCTCCTCTTTCCAAAGGGCCCAGGCTTTATCTGGCATGCTAGAAATTCTAGCATGCCAAGTGTAACACTTTCAAATGGTGTTAAAGCTCAAATACTATGCACTTAAAATAGGTTACACACAGATATATATGGAGAGTGAGCCAGAGGGAGAGAGAGATGGCTCATAAAACAGGCTCAAAGTACTTCATTCGCTCCCTTAGATGATTTTTTTAATGTAACATATTTCTCCTCCAAGAAAGAGGGTAGAAGAAGTAATTACAAAGAGGACTCCTTCTAACCTGTATATATTACTTTCCCAGTATAACCTCACAAAGCAGTGGGACTGCCTGTGCCATCCCTCCAAGGATGTCCCCTTCCTCACATGTGCTAGTCCTTTCCAGGCCTTTTTGCAGGCACAGTGATTCCCCTGTGATTCCCAGCTAGGAAGCTTTCCCAGCTTCTCTGCCAGGAAACAAAATTGCCAGGACAGTCAGGGTGGCAAATTGGTTTTCTTGCTCCCAGCTAGTTCCAGAGCCCATGGCTTGGCTTGTGCCATTAAAATATGAGAGGGAGGGAAAAAAAAACCAAAACAACAAACCAATTTTGAAGTTGTACCAAGTTTTCCTTCTCCTTGCCCGTTTCTTTACCCCAATACACTGCAAAATTTTCCTTGTCACACATTGGCAGCTAAAAATAATTTAAGCTAAGATTTTTTCCCCTCCCTCTCCACCCTCCTATATTAGTTTGTAGGAATTAAATGACTACTATAAGACAAATGACATATTAGGACACATTCAGTTTTTGGCAGGTGACCTAACAGAATTTTTCAGCACAGTTTCTGTTCTGTCAGATCTTCTGCATGATAACTATTGAGTAGTTTTATAACAATATTTATTCATTAAGACCTTTGCTTCATCTTTCAAATTGCTTTCTCTTTTTACCTAAAAAGTACTTATACAAGTTAAATGAAATAAGATGAGCAGATGTCTCTCAGCTCTTCTTAAAGTACCTGAGTGATAGTACTAAGCAGCAGTGGTCTTCTTGGAAACCCTGCTAAAACTGAGTTATGGCTCTAACCCTTGAATCTGATTAATTAGAGGCTTTATGAATATTTCTAACCAAATAGGGCCTGTTGCAACCTTTTTCCCCCCTTGTGGTTTCATTTTAATTAGTTACCATTAGCTATATCTCTCATCTAAAATGAAGAATAAATAAAAATTTAAGGAATCTTACTCTAAGATTAATCCAGTAATTTGTCTTGCAGAAAACATTCTTTTTCCCACACCTCACACTCTTCACCTGAGCCTTTCTGGCTATATGGAGTTCCACCCCAGTACAATCCCAGCACACTGTTTCATTAAACATGTGCTGTATACACATAAAACAAAGACATGCCCCTGGACTCAGAATTAGTGACAAGGACAGAGTTTAACAGCATCTCTGCAGTGTGCTCAGAGATTCTATAGGGTTTCTTCAAACCCAGGCATGTCATACAAATCTTTGACAGTAAGTTAGACCTTGCTAAATACCTAACAAGAGCAACAACAACCAAAAAAGAAAAAAATAAATCACACAGTATAAACCACTTATAATTGTCCTTTAGCAACGAGGAGTCTTTACTGGAGGGGAAGCAGACACTACACTATCTCCATGCCTGCTGCTGGAGCTTCTCAGCTGGGACAATGTCTCTGACAGAAGCAGACGCTGAAAACAAATATCAAGCCCCCAGACTTTTTCTCTAAGATGTACTGCTTAAATATAACTTAGAGTTGTCATTTTCAAAAACCTGAAGTGGGAAGACATAAAAGAAAATCTAGACATCTTCTGATAAATAAAAATAACTGTACAGAACAACTATCCACTCCTAACTAGTTCCTTTCATGCCATTTGTGAACACAAACCACTGGTTCTCATCAGTAATCATGAACTACTTTTAAAGGATTTGTGAAAGGCAAACCAAAAAAGAAAGCAAGTATTATATGGCTTAAATTCTCTATAAAGGTGCCCATACCAACAATAGGAAATGTTTCCATCTGTATGCTCTGATTTAATTTCTAAGCTTCCTTACCTCTGTGGTCAGGTACAAATTCCTTTCCAATTCATTCTCTATTTAATTCTACTATTTCCTCATTCCCTCTACAAGTAAATAAATCCTCTCCATTATAGAGGTGATGCTGGTGGGGCCAAGGCACACTGAGTATTCTAACATTAACTACAGGAATTCTCTGAACCAAGCACTCCCTGAGACTTGCTCAGTTGGTTAGAGCCTGGTGCTAATAATGCCAAGGTTGTATGTTTGATCCCTCTATGGGCCACTCAGTTGAAAGTTGGACTAAATGATCTTTGTGGGTCCCTTCCCACTTAGAGTATTCTGTGGTTGGTCTGATTGTTCTGACTTTTAGAGCAAATGCAAGGGAAGGTAACAGGCAGGCTCAGGCTGTGATGTTTAGTATGTACCTGGTCACCACTCTTCCAGTAGTGCACAGGAAAGTCTTTCACATGGATTTAGCTGACCAAGAGAAAAAAACAATAATCCTGGTGAAGACAGCAGTGGACATATTCACTTCTTGCTGCTGAAGGCACCTTTCTGAAGTGAAGAGAGTCATGTTGGCATGATGAGGTGGGATTTCTGAAAGTCTTCAGGCACAGTTTGTCCAAATCACTTTTGAAAACCTGGCTGGCAAGTGTAAACTCTACATTAGCAGTATGCTGCTAAAATCGCCTTGAGGGTTATCAAACTATCCATCTATCCTTCATGGAAACTGGGGGTGGAAAAGAGCTCAGAGGTACTTAACTCATATCTCTGCCAACAGGATACTGCTCCATGCTGTGTTCTGAGAGGTTTGTCCCGTTTTTAATGACTTGAGTAAAGGAGCTCCCACCACTTTCCTCCAGGCACTATTCTCTATCATGGACGATTTCACTGTAAAGAAACAATCCCTGACGATCAGCCTAAAATATTCCCTTGCTGACTTTTCTATTCATTTCTATTATATGTAAATATACATTATACACCGAAAGCCAAAGTCCTTCCACTTACATCATACAGTCCTTGAAAAGTTAGTCACATTGCCTCCATCCAATGCCTAAAAGAATTTGTCCGCACATTCTGTTCTTCAGAAAATCATCTTGATGGAAGTAGCAGCTATTTTTGCATGACACACATTAAAAGAATAAAGGGCATGAACTGTCAGGAACCTCATGTCAAATGAAAATCTGCAATTCTATTTTAGGCCCTTTTTGAAAGTTGCAAGAGAAACAAAGGGCCAGAGTCCATTGGGATTTTATAAAGCAAAAGGTGCTGAGGGGTGTGTAGATACCAGAATGATGTAATTTATCAATAAACAGATGTGGCCTCTGTGCAAATTTTCCTCATTGCAGGAAGTTCACTCCTTTGTAGCGCTGCTGTGTCTTAGTTTTTGGAGTGCATTATCCATAAACAAAACCGGCAACAATAACTCATTGCTAATGTGCAGAGCCCTTGGCTCCTAACAATAGTATTTAATCAGGGAGTGTTCTGTATTTAAACAGTCTTAAATTATGAGCAGCCATCTTTAAGAATAAGGAACTGCTGCAACTCCATGGCACATGTGGCCTGGGGATCCATAAATTCATAATCAAACATCACCACTTGCACAATGGTTTTGCTAATCTTTTGTTTTTCCTAGATATCCCGTAAAAATAATCTTTTTTAAGACAAGCCTGTTCCTTTCAGCCTAACATTCCTTTCAAAGCAGTAACTAGCAAGGCAATTTGGCCTTAGGTTTTAATCTTGAACATTTTGATTATTGATCAGATTGTTTAGTGCAGTTTTCTAAAATATTATGCCATAAGTAGTTCTGGAAGGAGTTGTGTATACTTCAGAGTTAACATCTTCATATGTGAAATAAAAGACGAAATTGAGCCCCAATAGATATTAAAAACAGATGATTTTTTTTTCTGATTTTCACTGACAAGTCCTTCAATTACTTTGCTCTTTATTTCTGCCAAAATTACTAGTGACATTTTATTCATTGGCACAAAAACTACAGGTCATTTTCAATAAACCATGGCTAGCCCCATACAAAGAGATTAAGTGAATTCCCTTTTTTTCTCACAGGAAACATTAGGGTTGTTGAGAAATAGAAGGGTTAAAATTCCACCACCAGAACTTCTCCAGCAATTACAAATGGAAAGCAAAAGAAATCAATGTTAATTACACCAGTCCCTCATGATGGGGGAAAAAAATATTTCATAATGAAAAAATATCTTTTTCTCCTTTTTTAACTGGAAGAGAGAAGTACTTTATTACCTTCTTTTATTCACATCCCCTGTGATGAGGAAATGCTACAGAGACCTCAAAACCAGAACATCTAGTATGGGTAACCCTAATGCAGACCTCAGTTTTGTCATCCTTACCTCCTGTCACATCTCTGATCTTCAAGAAAAACACTGCTATACCAGAAAATGTCGAAATAATGAGAGACGCCCATAAAAGTCTGGAGAGGAGATTCACTGACCTTGCTCTCTTGATCTCTCACTGATCACCCTTAGGGCTGTGACCCAGGCTGAGTCCATCTTTTGCTGATTTGGGTGCCACTAATTAAGGATTTAGAATTCACAATGGATAAGAAACTTGAGTAATTTCTACTGAGAGACAGAACCTGGCAATGCAGGGCAACTCCCAGACACCCCCAGTTCCACCCTTCAGGTTTATGATTCCACCTATTTACACTTCAGTTGACACCAGTGCAGTACAAACCATACCAGCAGCAGAGCTGTAAGGAAGGATGGAACGCTTTAGACATGAGGAATTCCTGTTACTCAGCTCCTTATGTCTCCAGATCCCCTAAAGAAAAGCAGACCAGCCGTTTGACAAAAAACATGCTGCCTGAGCTACTGCATTCTGTGCTTGTGGTGCCATAGAGATTACGCATGCCCAAATCCGCACAGTTTTTCTTCTTTTTTTAAATCCTAAAATGCTTTCCCTTATGGACCTGGTTTGTCCTTCTGACCCGTGGAGTGTGGCGGTTCTGCAAAAACAGCCCTTCAACAGTGGCTTTGTGAAAATCTAAGCATGGCTCATTGCATCGAGCCAGCAGTTCCTCTGTTTATTTATTTAACTTTGCTAATGCAAACTAGCCCCCTCAGAGCTTACCTGCAAGTGGAGACCGGGTTTTTTGTTGTTCTTGGTTGTGTTGGATTTATATTTTTCTTTTCTAGGTTTAAAAACAAAAAGAAAAAAGAAAAAAAAGGCCTCAGTTAAAATTAATCCCTCAAGTAATACTGCTGCAATTCAATGTATAGTTGATATGTAGATATCATTGGAACCAGAAACTATGATGATATGGTAACTATCTTAACAGTTAACTCATTCAAACTAATTTCTCTGAGAGTAGAATCTGAAGATCTGAGTAACAGAATCCTAGAGAAAGGTCTCTGTCGTTCTTGCAAAAGTGAACTGCTTTGCTTGCAGATAAGGGACAAGGTAGATAAAAAGAACTGACCTGAAATAGTAAAAGCAGCAGAAACACAAAGATACCTAAACCAGAAATATGGGATAAAATTACTTTTTTATTAACTTTGCAAAGCTTTAACATGCCTGTTGGAGAAAAAACATTTTAAAGACAAATATCCAAGATCAGGCAGAAAACTGAAAGCGTAATCTGGGGGAAATTGTCCAGCAGGTCACGCGTATTTTGAGCTTGTTGAAGTAAATCTGAAATGTAACTGTGAAATAACATTAAGTACTTCTGCCACTGCTGTTGCATGTGAAAGAAAATATAACAATGGTAGAACAGTTCTCCCAAGTACCATTATAGGTACATTTAAGAGATGGACTCTTACCAGTAAATCCATCAGTCTTCCATATTCCTCCCATATCACCGGTATCAGTGAAGTTAGACATTGTAGAAGAAAATGGACTATTGAAACAGTACATAAAACCCATCTCACAGTGTTCAAGTGTGTGGTGGTAAAGGTTTGGTTTATGATTTCATTTCTCATGCTTTGTAAGAAAACCACAAGTGGCGTGTTTTGCAATGTAAACTTTTGGGGTTTTTTGAGGTAACTAACTTTTGGAGACAAATTGCATCTATAAAGGAGGACAGTCCAAGACAAAATATGAGTCTATTCCCAGGAAATCGGAATTTCTGTTCATATTGAAAGCTTTTGGCAAGAAATTTCAATATTTTGCTGCAAAGTAAAAGAGCTCTTCAGATTATTACGGAAAAGCAAATGGCTGATGACTTACCAGCTTTCAGCAGTACTTTGCCAAGGACATGGATTACCAGCACTTGGATCCCTGCTCAAGCCTGATGTACCTCACAGTTGCAGGCCCCTGGCAAGAGCTCTTACTGTAAGTCTTTTCAGTTTCAGCTCTGACTGCTGATATAGCTGATATTTACCCTCATCTTCTAGGAGGAGCATATCACTGTGGATTCTCCATCCCTTGAGGTGTTGAAGGCCAGGCTGGATGGGGCATCAAGTAGCTTGGTCTATGGAAAGGGGGGCTGGAATGAGATGATCTTTAAGGTCCCTTCCAAACCAAACCATTCTGTGGCTCTATGAAAATACATGAAATATGATGAAGGGCCATTGTGAATCATGTAGGAGAGCAAGACAGTTTAAGTGGATAGTCTCAAACTGGTGACCACACCAGTGTCACAAAACTGTCATTAAAGGTGAAAAACTCCATTGGTGTGACAAATTACAGAGTTTGGAGCAACTGCAATTACAAATCTGGAATTCTCATACAGAGGCAAAAATATCAGCAATAGTGATAAAAAAATTTTTCAAAGTAATAAAATTCTAGCCCATATTTGTAATTGTAAGTATGTTTTGTTGCTACTGAATGTCATTGGTTTATATTGCTCTGATTCAGTTCCTACTGGGCCAGGTGTTATCATCTGGCACCAACGCTGTAATTCATGGCCACTGTGAAAGCCTAGGGAAATCCCTAATTTATTTCAAACATATGAGAAAATATTTTGGAAAATGGCAGCCTGGCTAGTTTTGTCATTTTGACAGGTCTTTCTCATGGCCTTCTTTTATCATTATTTTATCTAATAGTTAAAAAACCTTTGTTTGCTTTTCAATTCAGGAAGCATGAGCAAAATGATGTTGATTTTTCACACTGGACAGCTTCAGCTGAGCTCCAGCTTTAGAATTATGTGCTGGCAAATGTCCCACCATCTCCCAATTTATTTTTTTTTCTTAAGATACCCCAGAGTAAGTGCTTTCTCAGATTATTCCCTCCCCTTGCATCATTTAATCATGACACCCATCTTTAGTTTGGATTCCAAATCTGAATACAGACCCTCAAGTCCTTAAAACAGTGAACAGTATGAACAGGTACAATCACTGTACCTGTGTTTTTCTCTCAAATTGCATGGAGGTGGTGTTCAGATCAACATTTCTATTCACAGTTTTTTGGACCCCAGTAGTACTCTGAAGAAACCACAGCAGCTGTATGAAGGACTGAAGATGGCTGTATCCACCTTCTCTCTCAGATCTTCGATCTTGGATAAATAACTTGACTGCAAAAATGAAACCTGTTCAGCTGAAAGCTCATGGGTGGCAATTCACTTACACAGCCTGTGACAGAAAAAAACATACATGTTACACTAAATTTGAGGAGGACTTCCCCATACCTCTACCACTCTGCACTTCCAGGAGGGGTCTTGCACACTCAAGGGCTTCAAGGAATGGTGAGCAGAGGTCACCCAGGCAGCACAGCTAGACAGTGTTCAGGCTGCCTCAGAGCTTTCCCAGACATCTAACAGAGCGTTGCCTCATACATGCCAGGAACAAGTGGAATGCTAACAGAAACTGAGGGCAAAAAGTGATAGGGTAAGAAAAGAATTTTACAGCAATTCAGCCCTGACAGTAGTGCAAGTAAAGCCATCATCTCCTCCAGGTTCCAATACATCTCAATGCTGAAACCATGTTTGTCTTTGGCATCTGGCAACGTCATTTAATACGTTCTTATGGCCCTGCATGCACTTAAGCATGCACTGTATATTATTTTATGATGTTTGAATTGGAATCATACTTTCTGGGTACAAGTATTCATGTTTTTGCAGATTCTTGTGTAAAGCTGGGAGAATCTGTTTCCAATTTCATGACCGTTTATCGCTAATCCAAAATGACTGCAGCATTACCTACAGACAGGAAGCTGGATGAGGTCTTGTGTGTTTTGGATGCATCGTGCTCTTCCCAGGAAACTCTGTTAAACTAGTTTTATTCTTACATGAGAGGAAGACAGAAATTACTAATAGACATGACTGTGCCCAATCTATATATAGTTTAACAAAACAGAGGTAAAACTGAGATGGGTCTTGTAGCAGCTCTTCATCTGTATGAGCTCAAATAATCATTTTAGCATTCCATTCAGGTTTCTGATTTTACTTTCTCAAAACTCAAACGGCATAAAAGCATCCTGCACTCATTAATCCAGCCAACCTTCAGGAATTTTAGAGGTTTTAGTCTAGGCCTAACAGTTAGCTTTTCCTGAAATAACCAAAATCTTGCTTCAAAACAATTCTTCTATACAACTCACACTATCGTCTTGAAAAAGGTTACTCTGAACCACAGTTACATTACATGCCAAAGGAAACATACAGTAGAATATTTCCTTGGGGAGAAAAAACGATGTTGATGAGAGGAAAGAATAAGCTGTCCTCCAAAACAACCAGGAACAACAAAAGAAATACATATTTATCACTTTACGAACTTCTAAAACTTTAGAGGTTCATTTTGGCCGGCAGCTGATTTAGAATTGTTCTAATAACACTTGTGAAAAAAGGCTTTCTCCTGAGATTTAAAGCAGTCCAGGGTTTTGATGGATAGAAACACCCATCCAATTACTCACTTAATAATTCTGGACTTTTATGTTTAACCATAATCATACAGTAAAGGTGAACATATGTTAAGTTAACCATTTCATGTTGCCTTTTACAAGCTTCACTGAAGACCAAGCAATTTCAGTCAACTGAGTCCAAATGCCTGTGTCTAACCTTTTCCCTACCAACAATTCTGTATCCAGATTTTATTCCCTGAGACAAAGCTCTACTTACGCTTGCTCTTTGCTCTTGAAAGCCTTGTGATCTCAGAGGTCTTTTCCAACCTAGTTGATTCTGTGGTACTGCTTTCAGTGTTTCTGCTCATGATGGAGATCTCTGGAGAATAGTGTTTCTAATGCTTGCTTAGTCTATAGATTCTAATTTGGCTTTTTCTTCCTGTTAAAAATAATTCATGTTTATTTGACTAACATAATTATGGCTTACACCATGCTTTGGTGTTTCTTTGAATGATTTACATTTTTTTATATTACTTGATAAATGTCTTCAGGGTTTTGCCCTGTAATTTTATTATTGGATTTTTACGTATTTAGTTACAGTAGATTATGATTTCCATGGCTAAGTTTTTAACTGTCAAATCATTTAATAGAATGGAAATTTGAAGATCTACAAAGAATGTATGTCAAAGTATGTTCACAATCAATTTCCAATCCCCCAAAAATAATTAAATTTGTAGGGAGCTAAAAACAAAGCTATGTTTGTCTCTTGCCACTAGAGCTCTATAGTGTGAATCCCACCAGAATTCAACAGCTGTAAAGCCACAGGCACTACAACATTCTGAGGGGAAAATAACCTGTCTGAGGCAGCTCTCACAGCTCCCAACATCAATTCAGTACAACCTCCCCTCTCCTCAGAAACAGCCTGTCACTTGGTCCCAATGTTTTTCAGGCAGAGCCTTGGTGATTTTGTCTAGGAAAACATCTGAGAACCACATCTACCTGAGCAGAAGATACCTACGGGAGTTAAACATCCCAAAAGGGAAAACACCTATCCATCATGTTCCCTAACGGAAAAAGTACTTTAGCATGAAAGAGAAGTAGGAAACAAGATTTTCCAGGATGAGAAAGGGGGCACAGGACTATGAGAATGAATTACCTTGACAAACCAGTGAGGCACATGAGGATCCGGAAATCACATTAATAGCTGTGCCCAATATGTAGTGAGTAAATAAAATGCTCCACCCCTTCTGCCTTTCCTGCCTGAGAAATAGGGGACTTGATTAATGTTCGCAACTTCCATCATATAACTAGTACCATGTAAAGGTGTCACATCCAGGGGAAAGGGAAGTGAGAAAATGCTCGGCTTGTGGGAAAATATTGCAGTTTGAAATACCTACAGGGCTATCAAGGACCCAGGAAAGGTCTCATGGCTGAAATGAAGGATGAAGCATCAAAAGATGCCTGCTCCATTTACAGCTGTCAAGACCTCTTGGTAAGACTTTAAAGAAGCTACTCAGCTTTCCTGTGCCATAATATCCTCAAGATGTTTTCCCACTCCAAATTATTCTACAGCTTGTTGAGAAATAGACTTAGTCCTTTCTGTTAAATGTTTCACGTGGAATAATTGAACAGCAAGCAGAGAAAAGAGAGAATGTGAAATCATCAGGCACCTTCCCAGCATGAGTACGTGCTGAGCTACAGTTCTTCTGCTAGTGAACTTTCCAAAATCTTGGATGAAGCACTAATATATGCAGGCTCTCTGTACTCTTTGGGACTCTGCACACGTTAAATGGCATCCATGGAATGGACAGAAAGGAGTATCTGCATTCTCCACAGTCCAATGGTGAGGCATGGTCACAGAAGTGTGTCTGTGATTGGCTTTAGACAAAAAACCAGAATCAGCATCCTGGATGCAAGACAAAGTGCTGAGGAACCTGATATAAAGACAGGAGCTGCTGCAGCAGCACAGCCTTTGCTCAGAGATCCACAGTTATTTATTTATTTATTAGGTGAGCTTGGGGTGTGCAGGTGGATTTGCATCCCCCCAGCAACTCAAGGGGGAGAACGCTTGGAGTGTGGTGTTTGACACAGCAACTGTCCCTGTGCATGCAGGCTTTTAATGCTGCCATGGGCAAGGTGTTTCTGGGCACAAGAAGCCAGAACGCTTTTGGCACCGAGGAACTTGGGCACAGCAAACCAAGGCAGTTGGATATGCTGGTGCTGGACAGGAGCAGAGCATGACTTCCGAGGAGTGGAATTTGAGTGCTGGATATTTAGAACATAAATCACAGGACTTAGCAGCTTTGGCCCAAAATGGCCACATAACTACAGCTATTCAGATTTTTTAATTTCTATTTTTTTAGTCTTTAAGAAAACCGTTTCTCTTCAAATAGTGCAGACTCGTCAAAACCAAATCTTTTGTACGAATATATCAATTTAAACTTTGTTTCATGTCCAAAACACAAATAGCATTTCAGCCCCTATATTTCTTACCATTACCCCTCTTTCCTATATTTTAAAGACAAGAAACTCTTCTTAGGAATACAGATTTAAGACATGAGTTAAGAGGTCTTGAACCTCAGTCTCATGCAAAGCAGAAGTAAGCTGTAAGTTTAACCTTAGGATAGAAGGTTCTTGTTCATAATTTTTTTTTCTTAATTGCTATTTTTATCCAGAGGCAAAGTAGGAAAAATTCTACATTCCCATTTTATTTTTTTTTCCCCCATGGGCGGGAAATCTATTTCCTGTTCAGCTTTAGGCACAACTTACTCGCCCCACACCATTTGGCTACAGGAGGACTTTCTGTACATTCAGTTATTCTCTCTATTTTTGTTAAGCTACTATCAGGGAATTAGTGCCCCAGGTTCATTTTTGAGCAACTTCCAGAGTTAAAATGTGTCTGTCAAATCAAGTGCATTGTTCCCAGTTAGTTATATCCTATATCTGAAGGTAGAGCTTGGCCCAAGTACTGCACATCAAGGAGCTGTTAGTACTAAACCATTTTGGCTTCCCATTTCAGGACACAAACCAACCGTTCCCACAGGGTTCTAGAGTAGTGTTACACGCAGAAACCTGCTGTATGTTTAAAAATGCCCCAACCACATGGGCTTCTGAATGCATTGAAAAGATATAAGACCAGATACACCAATAAGTTCCAGCTGCTTTGCAGTCCTTTGGCAACACAAAACAGCTGTAAAACTGGTTTATCTGGATTTAGCCAAGCCTATGGATGCTTTGCATGATCAGAGTATGGAAAAGTCAGACTTTGTACTAAATCTAGTCAACAGAAGATATACTGCTACTACACAACGCACAGGGAGATAACATACAAACATACCTTCAGCCTGCCATACACTATTATTCTGGACTAAATCTTGTCACAGGATGCACAGAAGGGGAGGGGGAATCTCCATTTTACACTTCTCAATTATATGTCTGAAAAATGCTGTGCATACATGCATTGTCTCAAGACAATGAATAACTACATTTTAAATGTTCCAAAAGTATCAGTTTTTTAAGATACTTTGAATGCATTTTGTTATACCACATATTTGAAATATTATGAAAATTGGCAAAGTTGTCCCATTTTTAAATGGACTATTTTATATAGGCAATATATATTTTAAATATACGTGCAATAAATTTTAAGCAAATGCATTACAAGTATATAGAAAACCTATGTTTTTTTCCATATGTGAAGCAGTGATCCCTGTTAGAGCCATTTTACTGTTCACTGCAGACAGTTATGTGAAGCAGACTGCATTCATTTTATTTTTCTCCTAGAAATCTGGAAATTTTTTTCAGATCCCTCACATACCATTAGCACGATACCAAACTCTATTACAGACGTCTTGTAGGTGCAATGTAAAAGCTATTTCTTGGGCTCTATTGACAGAGCTGTGTGTTTCAACACAAGCTCTTAAAAAGCTGGAAAGCAAATTAGTCCTACTTGGGTTCATGTCCTCAGTCCTCAGAGATCCACACCTTTATATTCTTGACTTCATCGCGTTGCATCTGAAATCTACTCACAGTTTCCTTTCAGTATTGGAAATATCTACATCAGCTGCAGAGGACCATAATTATGATAAGTTGGTGACTAAACCAAGGATTACTTGAAAAATCCTCCTACTGTTGGTGGAGTAATTTCATTCCACAACTAATTTGTTGTTGTTTCCCAATTTTCAAGTGTTTTGAGTATTCAAAGAACTGTCACTTGTAGCTTAGCACTTGGGACTATGGATTTTGCTCAATTGTAAACCAGCTTGTTTGTTAAAAGTAAATTCTCAGCTCAAGGCAAATTTATTCATATAGTAAATCCAAGGCAAGCAATCTGTTCAGGATGCAGAGTTCCTGGCCTTTTTATGGCACTTCAGGTGCTCAGAGAACAAGAAATTAAGAATCAGAAGAAGGACAGACCCATTCTCCAATCCTGTAATGTTTTGATCCTACTTGTAAAGAAAATTATTGTCCAGGGGCAAATCTATTTCTAGAACATTAAAAGGTTTTTGACCGTCATCTCATCCCATAATTGCTGTTTTATTTCTGCAGTCAGCTATTTTAATATTCCTTTTTCCATGTCATTGCAGACTAGATCTGTCCTCTTTTGACAGATCCTAAATAGCAGGGTGTGCAGAACATGCAGTCATTTTATAGCTTTTTCAGATAATAAATTTTACTCTCCCCACACGAAATTGTTTAAATCATATCCAGACCCAAGCTCACTTAGGAAGCTCCTGGCTTGAGACATTAAATAGTATCTTCCCCACTGCTGTGGAAAGAACAATACTCAATTCCCCCATCAAACCCCACCTCAACCACAGCCAGTGGATGACACCTCAGACTTACTGAGAAATCTCCTCTGAGGGTTCAGGCTCTTTCCAACAATTTCTGTGTATGTGCATCAACTGAACATGAAGAAGCCTGGCATATGAACAGACAGAAAAAGTTTTGTGACTTCAGAAACAGTCACAAGGACACAAATGTGGTTTTGGAATCACCAGCTCAAAAGGTGACAGGGCCTTTAATTGCTGACATGGCAAAATACTTCATTATTTAATAATTCATGAATTGTAGTCCAATCAGCAGCTCAGAACTACAGTACTTTTCCTCCAGCTCTCAAAAAATGCTGTCTTCTAAGATAAATGCTGAAAGTTGGTATTTTCTTTTTCCTCCTTTTATTTCAGTGGCATAGAAAAAGATTTCTGAAAGTCCTACAGTGACTTCAGATATAATCAAAGAAAAAAAAAAGAAATTTAAATGGTGACTCCAGCACACATGATGGTAAACACATCCTAACTAGGCAATAAAAGTAAGTGAATACACAGCATTATGGTGTGTGATACCAGCGCATGACCGCAGCTGGGGAAGAGTTTGAACTCTAGCTTTGATATATATAAAAACTCATGCCATCTCAGCTCCACTGTTATTTTATCATGCTAAGCAGAATGAGTTAAGACAGGGGTACAAGCACATGCCAAATACCTCTGTTTTCACATGTGGATTTACTCTTATGATTACAAGTCACACTGACTATGGTGTTGGAAGCCAATGCATCCCGTTGGGTAGGAGAACTCTTGGAAACATCTCCCAAAATGGGAAAGTTCTGTGAAGTTCATGTGTCTTTGTATATTTAAATGACAGGTATAATATACAAAAGCCCACGCATATTTATATATCTTTACAGAGAGTGTACATATCTGCAACTGTATGGACACACATGATCAGTCATTATATAAATTTCAGTCATGTTAGTCATATGACTGGATGCATCATAATTAATGAGTAAATAATTTTACAAAACTTACATTAATCTGTATCAGCACTGCATAAACTGTCACAGATCAGAGTTAAGATAATATGTGAATTTTTATTTTCTATTTGACAGTCAAATATTGTCAGGACAATTTTTTTTTTTGAGGGACAAATGGCTTTGCCTATCATCTTGGGGACCTTTACTTAACCAAGTATGTTTCCTAAATTTACCTGAATATAAAAAAAAAAAACAGTTTCCAGACTTCCTCAACTGCCTCCAAAAAAATGAGTCAGTTGTGGTAATATTTCTGAACATACTTCAGAACAACTTTTCTGGAATGAACCTTCTTCTTATGAACTAAATATATACCAGGACCAAAAATTAACATGTCTTTCTCCTTCTGCTTACCATCACCCAGAGTACCCAGAGGCTGTATCAGAGATGAAGTTCACAATGAAATGCCAAGAAAGCCATATCATGGTATTCCCATCCAACATGGAAAGAATATCTACCTCTCACACACTGCCACTGATTCTGGGAAAAAAAACAAAACAAACCAAAACAAACAAACAAACAAATCCACAAAAAAACCCAAACCAAACCAAGACAAACAAAAAAAAAACAACAAGCAAAAATTCATATATTTTTCTAAAGGGTCTAGCTAACTCTGACTGGTTTTTATCACCACCTGCAGTGAAAGCTCTCACTAACATTGGGGAGGATAATCCAAGCAATACTAAGTACTTTGGAAATTCCCCCCTGTATTATTAAGAAAGCACATTTGGGGGAATATTTGTGCAAAGTGTTTTTCTGCACACAAATGTTTGGGAGGGAGCATGTGTTCCTCTGAATGCAGCACCTGAACAAATATGTTTGCATATAAGTCTGTAAATATCTAGATTAACATGGATCAGCAGTGGAACTGCTACTTTGACCACCCCTTCTCTAAAGCAATGTCTTTGAGTAATGTGACCAGAAAGGAATGAAACGTAAAGCTTGTAGGTCAGCCAATAAATCTGGCTTGTGTCTTTGTCTCTTCCTCAGGCAGGAAAGAGCCCAGCTATTTTTAAGTGTGGTGTCCAGGTACACAGCCAAAAACAAATACTACTTCTGGAGAAGAAGACAGGAAAAGGTTTTATACATTCTAAAGATTTCCCAAGGCTTGCTAGTTTTCTCTCTCTTTGTCCTTGGTGTGTCACATACTCTCATCCTAGGATAATTTACTTCCCATTGATTTTTTCAGTTGCTGCTTTATCCAGTTAACAAACAAAAATGCCACTGTTATTTAGAGCACAGGTTTAAAAAAACTAAGCAAAAAACCAAATCCCAAACAAAACAAAACAAGCCCACAAAACTAATTAATTCTGTATTTTCAAAAGTCAAAGTAATTGAGTAATACTTCAGAACATTTACAAACAATCCCATAACCCAAGTCTATTCAAATTCAAAGGAGTAGGTATTGTCATTAGTATTACAGTAAAAAATAGAAAGAAAGGTCAATGAATATTTGTCCATAAATATTTTATTTCAATGATCTGTTCAGGACATTTTTCTTTCCTTATGTTATAAAATTGTTCAGAAAAATAACCTGATTTCACCTTATAGCTGCACAAGAAAGCTTTACATACACAATGTATCATTAGAAATTCTACTGAACATTCACAAAAACAATTAATTTCAAACTTTCAGATTTTTGCAATTATCTTTCATAACTCCTCGGCATTTATATTTTATCTTTCTTGATAATCACTTAAAAAACTTTATAACTAATGTTTTTAAAGCAACATCAAACTTTCTGTTTTTACTTCTCTCCCTTTTCTCTTGGTTTTTTTTTTTTTTTTTTTTGGGGGGGGGAGGTGGTTCCAACCCTTAAGGCTTGACCAGAGCTTTTGGAGACTACCTTAGCAACTATCTTTCCTAAAAAGAGAAAAGAGTACATGATTTTTTCAACACTGTATTTCTATAGTAATTCTATGCTATAAATTGAGAGCTAGTTGCAGCTATTCTTCTGAGAGGTTCAGATGGCAGACAGCTCCAAACATGGGCAAGTAGCATCTCAAGTTGAGTGTGAGTTGCCTACAACAGAAATATCTCACATCCAGTCAGGAACTAATCCAGATCCAACTGATGCAACTCTTGAAACTCTTCCCACACAATTTGCCAATTTCAATACATTAATATGATGTTATAGTTGCCAAAGGACGTTTCGAGACATGAAACAATATAATTCTCTTTTAATCATGCATAAAAAGGGTATGTATTCTCTAATGTTTTTGTGATGGATACAGCTGTATCAGTACTAAAACAGAGGAAAACATCATGAGTGCATCTTTCAGGCATATGGGGAACACAATTAAGTGACAGAATTCTGTGTGCACAACAACTGGGTGGACTCCCTGGGCAACAGACCTAAACAATACTTTACTCCAGATCCTTTCCTTTGAAAATTCTAAACTTTCTTAACTTTTTCAGCACAATCATGTTCAAAATTCATGATGACAGTTCCATGACTAGGTTTTCATTAATCGTTGAGATAAAATGTGGAATTCAATTGAATTCCAAGGAACACGGGAACCAACAAGAAGAAACAAAATGTGCCAGTTCTTCACCACAGGTTGATTTTGAAGGTCATGTGTTGGGACTGTTTAGCTACAATTCGTCCATGAGGCCACATTGTGACCTCACTCATCCTCATGCACTGTCCCCAGGTGAAAACAAGTCTAACTCCAGCAGGATGGTGTAGTCCCAGCCTATTGACAGTAATTTAATCCCTTTGCCGATGATTTTCCCCAGGCCATCGGGAGCAGGTCACAGCAGTGAAAATGCAGCTTGACAAAGTCACAGGCAGGTGCTAATTTTCTTTGTAGACATCATTGACTTCTGCCCTTGCAAATGTGCCAAAGGAAGCAACAATATTTCCCCCTATACATTTTGGAGGTCTTCTCCCTATGCTAAAGAAAAGGCAATGAGCAGAAACTGAAGCAGAAGTTGTTCCACCTGAACACGAGGAAGAACTTCTTTGCTGTGTGGGCAACCAAGCACTGGTTGCCCAGAGAGGTTGTGGGGTCTCCCTCATTGCAGAAATTCAAGAACCATCTGGATGCAATCCTGTGCCATGTGCTCTGGGATGAACCTGCTTAAACAGGGAGTTTGGATCAGATGACCCACTGTGGTGCTTTCCACACTTTGATTCTGTGGTTCTAGGAAAAGGTCAGTGTAGAGCCCCAAAACTGATCCTTTCTGGACTTGAAGAGGCTGAAGCTATGGTGCCAGAGGGAACAGTCAGAGTAAGCCAGAAGAAGCAGCACAGGAGGCCTGTAGGAGAAACAGACATTTATCAGTGGTCTGGACAGATCACAAGCCAGGCTGGCAGTGCGTGGACAAGGTGATCAGGTTTGAAGGATTTGAAAGAGCAGACTAAAGCTCAAATAGATCAATTAAGATGCTTATAGGAAAAGGCTTTATGACCCTGTGTTCTCTAATAAACTTCTCATTATAAAAAGGTAATGAAATTATTTGGTTTAATAAATCCTCTGGTGTTATATAAAATACAATATTAAATAATGAGAAATGTTCTGCTCGCATTTTTTTCCTTTTGCTAAACAGATCAGTCCAGAAAACTGCTAGAAGAAATGCATTAAAAATATTCTTTGCTTTCATGAAAAAAAAAAAGAAAGGGAAATGTCTCATCTAAAGCACTTTCTACTGGAGGTTCAATCAATCAGCTTAACTCCTGAGACTGCAAGATCTGCCAGAATAATGGTTTAACCCTTGATCTTTTCAGCTGGCTGCCTTTTCAAGGTCTTTCCTCCACCATTAGGAAAATCATTATAGTTTTATTACTATGAATATTTATAGTAGCCCTTTTTGTTTGTGTCTTTCCATGTCTGTTCCATTGTGCCAAGAGTTTACAACCAATGAAAGCATATCTGGCTTTAGAAAATAAAAAATGATGAAATGTGGCAGAGGATCTGCAGTATGGGAAAAATCAGGTGAGAAATGAGCCTCTGACAAAAATGAAGAAGATAGCCAAAATGCCTTAAAAACTGGAAGCTTTTGTTGTGTTGTGAAATGGACTCCTTGTCCTTTTTTCCCTTAGTCATGGTTCTTCTTCCCAAAACTCCCTGAGAAACCCCTTATCTATTTAGCTAAGTCTTCAGGAATTCGTCTTTGAAGGTCTCTGTTTAAGTTTCCCTATTGGTCCTTAATTAACCCTTTCCCATTGGTTGTTATCCCTAGATTCATATTGGTAATAGTTTGGATTCCCCTAAAACCTTTAAATATCCCTAGCCATGTTAATAAACACTCTCTGCTTCCTTTCCTGTGGTGTCTGTGTGGCTCCTTCTGGGGCATCTCGGAGGTCATGTGCAGGGTAGCAAAGGAGGGAGCATCTCCCACCAGCTGTTGCAAGACTCTCCTAGCAGAACAGTGTGGGAAAGGACATCCAAACTTCCCTGTCATAATTCCACCTGGCCTGCAGATTAGCAAAGGCATCTTTAGGCTGCAACTTTATGAAACCTTCATGTCATCACAGACACTCAAGAGCATCACTGCAGTCATTTTACAAGGTCTGAAGAAAGATAGGAGGAAAGAAAGAGATAGGAAATCCTAACAATAGAAAGCAATAAGATTTGTTTTCCCCAGAAAGCTTCTCTATTTATCAGTAACATTTCTTAGTGATTAAATTTTGTAAAAGCAAAAAAAACAGAAGGGTCTGTTCTGAACTCCTTGTACCACCCACAAGGAATGCAAGAAAAATATCAAAAGCAAAGTGTGGAAAGATAAAACAATGCCTTTCCCATCCATGAGGTACAACAGGAAACATAAAACATTTGACTCACACTAGGATACTCCAAGATGCAGTTGTAAAAAATAAAAGTTCCCCAGGAGAGCATCAGCATTCTCAGGGCTAAAAAGCTCATTGGTTTTATTCCAACATATCAGAAGATGATGTGTTCTCTCATTATTTTCTCATCTTTCAACTCTGAGGAAAATGCTTAGATGGTGTTTTTGCCATCCATATCTCCACTTTTGGTCTCCAACTACTGAAATCTTATCCTTGTACTACTGACCAGTTTCCTTGCACTGTTAGCTTTCTTATGGCCAAGACTGGTTCAATAAAGATTATGATTAAGGCATGATAAAATAATTCAGTTTGAAAGAAATTCCATGAGGTTATCCAGTCCAGTACCTGCTCAATTCAGGGTTGGTTATTTGACAGGTTATGTAGGATCTACATCCCCAGGTCAGGCCTGACTCTTCCAGAGACAGACTCTGGAAGAAGTAGATGCTTCAGGAGATAAAATCTGACTCTTGTACCTGTGTCTGTGGTAGCTGAGCTGCTTGAGGTGGCAGCTGTTTGCTGTTTGCTTGAAGGCAGCCCTCCACTTGCTTGACATCTACCTGGAAAATCTAAAGGACTCAGGGCTTTGAATGACTCCCTATTTTTTCATTATTAGCATGATACTCTCCGCACCTCCAAACTACTCTTCTTGAGAGTTTTTAGCACTGCACATTACCCAGGATAACTTCCTGATGTGTGTCTCCTTCCTGGTCTATGCCCTGAGTGCAAGCAAGCATTTTGTGTATGTATTCTATATTTACATACACAGAATGACAAGACAAGGCTGTTAGAAATCCTCCTCCAGGGCTTTAGTGATCCATGCCACTCAAGGGCAATATGATAACACACTCTGAGAAATGCTGCCTTTTGTTATCAAATATACGGTACCTAAATTGAGCCAGATAAATGTACTGCAAAAACTAAGGAACAATCTGTGGTGCAAAAGAGAAGGTATCAAGGGTGGAGGTTTTTTTTGCAATATGAAAGGGATTAAAGCAGCAATGCACCAGAGAAGAAGAAATTACATTAAACTTATTTAGGAAACCCAGGAAGAGTAAAACCAGGCAGTTTAGATGTATTGTATTCATCTTCCAAGTCACCAGAAATTTGAAAACTCTTTATGACTGTTTCAACTTTGCATTTTTTTCTTAACTAACACCTTCTGAAAGTTCACCACTTGAACAGGTTCTTTGCCAGGCTTCTGAATGTGTTGGGGTTTTTTTAGAAAAATAGTCTATACAAAGTTTTCTTAACAGCATCAGCTCACAACTAGAAAATGCATAGAAATGCCATAGTTAAACATACCTATATTTTAAGAAAACAGTCATGTGCCTAAGTAAAACATCTCAGAAAGAAGACTGGTTATGTCATAACAGAAAAGACTCAGAGATGCATGGATGACCAAACTAGTGTCCCCGTGTATGTATGGCAAGGCCTCATGGCATCCTCCCTTGTTTGGTGTTAACTGGCTGTGAGACTTAATACTTTTTATTAACCTATAGCTAACACAACTGTGTTTATCATTTCTCTTTGCTCTATGGGTGGGGTGGAAAAAAAAAAAAAAAGAGCCCCTTCCAAAAATTCTCTTCATGAAGCCCACTGAAATTTGTACTACTGAAATTTTCTAGTTCTGCTATTCAATTGAGATGACAAGGGATAAGTGAGCTCTACTAAAACACCCCAGCTAGCTGGAAATGAGCCTGATTTTGCCAGAATTAACAGAGCCAACTTCACATGCACAGTTATTGCCTAAATTCTTACCAGTTATTGGCTAAATTCAGTTCAAGTTGCCTGATATTCTTTAAATTAATTTTTTCAGTTGCAATTGCCAATACCAAGTCTTATTTTTATTCCAGACTGAGAGCCTGATCTACAGTTAGTAAATGGAAAGTCTGCCAAGCAGCAACAATAAGAACATGGTACAGTATCTGTCCTGTGTTTATCTATTATGACTAAAACAATACCTTGTTTATTATACAGTGTTATTAAAAGTTCTGTATCTTTTAATCTGGTAAACCTACCAGAAAAAAATAAATCTGAATTTCATCTTCTCACACAGAATATTCTGATTCAGGAGTACCACACAGTGGATAAAGTTGCAAAGCACTCTTAATCTCTTCATTCTTCTTTCTCACTGATACTCAGAGCTGCTTTTAAAAAAAAGGAAATTTGTTCTTTAAAAAAAGTCTGAAAGTCTTTTCATGGGAGTTGTATGAACAAATTTTATTTGGATTCTCTGTAAGACTTAGAATAAGGTGCTGAGGCAACAAAATGGCAGGACCTACATTGAAATGTTTTCGAACTTTTAAGTATACTGAAAGGAAGGGGATTCTTTTGTTTTCCACTTGTGAAATTTAAAAAAAAAAAAAAAGGAGGGGGAACTCAGCTAAAATGATGTGTCCCTGAGTCATTACATCCCTCTGACTATGAGGTGAGCTTAGGCTGACTAACTTAGACTTAGCCATCTAATTTAGGGCAGGTAAATCTCATCTTGTCTAAGATGATCTGTGTGTTTAAAGGCCCATCTGTTTCCTGCATGCACATACCACATAACAGCTCTGGAGGCCAGAACTCGAAATATTATGCTATGATTACTTTAGCCACAGCCTTTATATAATCATTTTCTACACAGACTTGACACACTAGATCTTTTGATGCCAACAGTCTTTCACAGTCCTCTCTCAAACGTAATGTGCAGGTAATCCCACAAAACTTGGAGTACTGTATTACTGTCTCATATGTTAATTTAACCAAAGTGTTTCTACAGTATCACTGTATTTCTATATTATTTCCAGGACTTATTGTACTGGATATATGCAGAACTACAGCAAAGAACTATTTAACAATACCACTGTCAAAACAGAGATTGTTTGTGCCAGACCTGACTCTGCTTCTTGGACAAGCTGCTTATAAACATTCTTTGAAAGGAACTGTAGAACTAAAAAGTATTTTGTATTCCTACATTTTTCCTTACAGAAAGAAGTATTTAAGCAAGCCCAGAAGCCCTTCATACCGTTTCCACCACTGACTTACATTCTCTATCACAGGTGGAATGTTGTTTTTGCTCCACTTTTTGATTAACACATTTCCTCCTATGCTATAAGGGCAAGTCACCTGCCTGTCCTTTCTTGCTTTGGGCTCCTATTCCATGTTTCTCCTTTTGACTATCTGACAAAAGGTATTTTTTAAGCCATTAGTTTTATCTGGACTATCTGTGAGGGAGTTTTTTTATTTTTTGCCTCCAGACAAGTATTTAATGAGCTCCTGAAAAAAGATTCCAAGCATATAGGTGAGTCATCTCCCTATGAACTCTGTTCATCATATTTGGCCATCATACACACTGTGGTGTAAATCCATATAACAATACTGTAAGACCACCAACTATTTTAAAAGTATCTATGTTGAATTACACCAGATGAAGGCCCATTCTCCTGAGATTTTCTTAAGCTTTTCGGTCCTCCCAGCTTCACTTGAAGCTACGTTTCCCGTAATATCCTGCTGTACCTGTTTCATCCCTCCACAAACACACAGACCTACAGTAAGGACTGTTCTTTTACTATATAAGACTTTTAAAAAGGCACGGTTTATTTGGACCAAAAATTCATTCATATAGATGAAACAAACCAATTTGTCTTCCCAATATGACCTTCTCCAAGAGAGAGACCACTGAACATGACTCAGAGTTCTTGCTCAAGGTTATAGATTCCATCTGAATTACTACATGTTCTTCAGAAAACATCCAGTCCTGGTTCAAAAGCTTTTAATTTACAAAGAAAACCCTGCAGGTTTGGGAAAATTCCACTCCATCTAACTTTTAATGCATCACTTTAATGTCTGTTTAATGTCTGTGCCCATAAAGTGATTATAGCTTGCCTTGAGCTCAAGCAGTATTAAAAGCCCAATTAGTAATAGAAAAGGTTTTACAACATGCAATTAAATGATACCTTTACTAATAATTTGAGGTTCTCATCATGTAAGCCACATACTTGCATGTCGCGAGCCTGCCAGGGAAAAGGGAAGGACCACTCTGCTAGAGGGTGAGGTGCAAAATGGCCGTTTATTGAACAAGGGGCTCGGCTTATATAACCTAGCATGGGGAAGGTTCTAGAAAGGAGGCGGATTCTAGGGAGGAGTTAGGGCAGGCTTACAACAAATAAGGGTAAAAGGGGATGGGTGTTCCCTAATAAGAGCAAATAGGGGAGGAGTTAGGGAGTGGCCAGCCGTGGGTGGAACCAGGAGACGTGCCGTTGTTATGGGCAACGGCTGGCCTATGAGGGGAAGCTCAGTGCCCGGGAACTAAACAGCCAATCAGGGAGTGGTAACTAGGAGAACTGGGGTACATCAACCAATCGTAACAATCGTAATAATGACTATTCTACACTTATTCTAATACAATCATTAAAACCTGTCTATTTAACTCCAAACCACGGGATTGTCCTCAGATGTACGGAGAGACTGGTTGCATTTCAATGTCATCTGTTTTTCTGACTGTATCTCCGTTTCTTGGTGGTGTCTTCTTTCTTCTCCACCTCCGGTATGGCTCTTTTCGTACCCCGACACTTGCAGATGGTAGTATGATCTCATTCAAAAAACTCCAACTATCTGCTATTCACTACCAATAACTATGTAGAGATATATTTTACTTTTTCAAAATATATATAGATGCACTTCATTTTTAAGTTCTTGTTATACACTGAGATTTGAAATCTCTTCTATTTTCTTTTGACTTTTGTCTTTCTCTGAAAGTTCAGAACACAGATATTAAAACCATAACAATTAAGGGTCTAAGACAGAATGATATATTTCCTCATGAAACTTTAAATTCATAATTTCCTGACCACTCTCACTGTCCTCATAGTCCACATGTGGCTGAGACCTGTGTACCAGCTCACTGCATTCTGGAAGTGTGCTCTTACACCACTGAGCTTTCTCAACAAGCAGTTTCATAAATTCAACATTAAAAGGACATTTAAATGATCAAGGACAAAACACTCTCTGGAGAAACAGGATTAATTTCCTGAGACTTCCTATGAGACTAGCCTTCTAAAGACTGTATTTCTCAGTTTACTAATCTGTCAGACAGCACACATCACATCCACAGCATAATCCACACAGTTATTTATTAAGTATTTGGAGATGTCACCCTTTGCCAAGCTGGCATTTAGGATTCTTTTAGGGTGAATTTAAATGTCTGGCCTTCTTTGTGCCTCCATCCTTAAGCTTTAAAATGGAAATTATTCTCTTTTCCCTCTTTTAACTAACAAGATACAGAGTGATAAAACAATGTCTCAGAAGTTACACAGGACTTTCTCTACATCCTGAAATAGAAATAAAGCTTTGAGTCTTCATTAGTCTGATTCATTACTCTATCATAATTTTGTTGAAACAAGTATTGCCATGAAATACATATTTGGAGATTACAAACCAAGTGACTATTTAATAGCCATGTCAGTGTAAGAGACAGATGAAATTCCTGTGTTCCCAAAGGACCTATGTGACCACTTAACACTAACAGCAGCCCTCCTTCAAACCCTTTATGGATCACCAATTTCAAACAGTGTCCCACTCTTCCAGTATCTCCCTATAATTGTCTTCATCCCAGTTGTTGTATCTGATCCCAGCAGAATATGGAAAGGCAGTAATCTCTGAATTCAACCTCAGACATTTATGACTGTATTCACATAATATATTTGTTCTCAGAAGTAAAGCAGAATCAGAAGCCTTCCCTTTGCTCCCCCCTCAGGCTCAGCCTCCTGCCACTGTTCTCTGAATGCTCTCAACCACTGCACTTTTTTAATAAATTCAAACTCTAAATATAAGAAGCCTAAGGTGATATGGGTTCACTGTTTCCTCTCCCAAAGAGTGTAAGAAACCTCTGGCCGAGGAAAACATGTTTCTTGTAGAGGTTTGGAAATTACAGTTCTGGAACTATAGGCGTGTAGTATTACAGGCTGTTACATTTTAAACATGTAATTTTAAGGCAGTAGCTTCATGCTGTGAGAGTGGGAGTCCTCCGGCCAGGCAATTTCAAGCTATAGAAGAAGCGAATCAGCTCTGGAAGTTCAGCCTCAGAAAAAAAAGTGTTACTTAAGCCTCTTTAACTCTCTATTTTGAGCACACCTAGGCCTTAACAAGCATTTTCTTGCAGTGGTTTTTGAGCACTGATGTTGTTATAGAAACCTGTAGTTATTTATTGCTGGTTTTCGGATATTTGCAGTTTCCCAGTCAGAGGAGGCCTCATTGCAGTTGCACGTGGGAGAGTTTGTAAATTCTCAGTCACTAACAGCTCAAATTATAAGAACCTCCACCTGACATAATTTTCTAGTTCTTCCTACAGCTGTTGATGGCCTGAGTGAAAGGTGTGAACACTGAGAACTAGTTTTAAAACTTTATGTGCTGAAGTCTAACCAGTGCATAAAGACTCTGTGCTGTGTGACAGGAGCACAGCTGCTCCCTCCCACTAATACAATGGCCCCTGATGGGAACTTAAGGAGGCTGTCAGTCACCCTGAAAGTCTCCTGGCCACCTTCCCTAATTTTTCCAACCTTTCAGTTATCATATCTCTTGTTCCTTGAGTAATCAGGGGTTTACCACAGCATTTGTTTCTTAAACTTTGAACTTCATCTGTAGACAGCCAAATTCTTCTCCCACTTACACACCTTGAAGTCAAAGGCATCCTGGATTTGAAATGGAGAGCACATCTGCTGAATGTCTCAATTTGGGTTTTGGTGATGAGAGTACAGAAAAAAGAGACATCAGATAAGAGTATTCAGGAATTAATCAAAAGCATAAGATGTCTTCTTTATAGTTATTCAAAGGCTTGAGGCCATTCTGGAGCAATTTATCTGCAATCATTTGGATGATTACATTTTTTGGCCCTCTGTGGTTATCATTCATCTGTGTACTTAATTGCATGTTAGTGATGAAAGAAGTCTGTCCTATTACATACTCCTCCTTGGTGAGCTTATCTACATGAAACAGCAACCTTTCCTAGAAATGACAACAACCATAAGAAAATTCTGACGGTCTTGGTGTATTCCCTTGTGCATGACAAATACTGAAAATGTTCATTGCCCTTGTATTTGCTGTGTGGAGAAAAGAAAGAAAAAGAAATTTTTACTGTGACTCTGGGAATGAAGCCACAAGTCACATGCCCTTGAACATGTAAAGTGAGGACGTTCTTGAAGAATAATCAAATCCAATAATGTTCACACAGCAATAGCTCTAATCAGAGTTACAGTCCTGAAGGGCCTGAAGCAGAAAAAAAACACAAGTATTTGAGATTCCGGAAGAGCTCTTGAAAGTGGTAATGATTTTTTTTCTGGCATTTTGAACGTGGGAATATGCCTTTTGACTAGAATTCATTTTTCAGACAAAGGCTATATTTGTGAATATTTGCCCAGCACTATTGTAAGGGAGCTTACAACAGTACAAAGGACACGTTCTGATGTACAAACTGCTCAAGAAAAATCCAGATAGAGGGGGAGTCAGTGTAGCCTCACAGGAGGCAGCTGTATCCCTTACCAACAGCAGGAGACTCCAGGATTCACAGGCTCTTGAAAAGCTGTGGCTAGCACTGCTGGTTTACTTTCTTTTTATAAGAATAACAACATGGGAGATGATGTTGCCAAAGAATCATGGTTAATTCCTTTTTTCCTTAAGATCTAACTGAGACAACACCAGCTGTTTTAGGACAAAACAGGAGTAAATATAAGCTATCCTGAGTGAAGGTTTGAACAGCACTTTTTCTACCCTTTCACAACAATCCAATCAGTATGACATTTTAACAAGCTGCATTGAATGAGACAGCTTCAAGTTTTCTTTCTTAACCTGCCCACAAGGAATAAACAGGTACAGGAGACCTATACATCTATCTTGACTGAGGGGGAATGCCCAACACGACCCAGATTTATCACTTCAGTTTCAGAGAAACAGTACTGTCATTTATCTGCTGCAGTGTCCCAGAAGAATTTGGCTGGTGGCCTCCCCATTTATGGACCTTGCATAGCTCTCCAATCCTTTTTAGCTCCATGCAGCATCCTCTGACCTTCCTCTGACAAACTGTGTACAAAATGAAGCTACCACACAACACTGAGCTGGTAGAACTATCTTGCCAATGTTCACTTTTCCTCCTGCAAGTAGAGAGTGCTCTTCACATATTCTTCACTGATCTTCACAGTTTCTAGAGGTATATCAGTTTACATAATTGGATACCTCTTCCACTTTTAAAGATGATGACAGAGAGACTCTTCCCTTTGCAGTGATATATACAGCACTGAGCAGCTCTGGATTCAGCTGTAGAAAAATTGATGGGGGCTGACACCCATTTTTCATTATTTGTCCACACTCCAAAATGTGTCTGTGACCCATTAGGATTGACTGAACAGATATGATACTGGCCATTACTCATCATTTAGGGCAGACCAAGACAAATCACATGAATCTTCTTTCCATTTCACTGAAATTAAAACTTGCTCGAGACAGAATAAGTACTGTACTAATGAATCTAAATCTTTACTGTTGTGGTATTGGAACAGACAACTTCCAGAAGAAGAAATGGGAAGGCAGCCATCAACCTCAGGATGTCAAGGGAAGAAATAAGTTTTCTGGAGAATCCTAATGAGGACGCTGAAACAGTGCTTTGTCACAAGAAGACCTGCCAATAGGAAAAAAAAATGTAAGTGAGGGCAAGAGAAAGGAGAAGCTTCAGAAGTCATTGCACCAGATTCCAAATATCTTTTATTTCCTTAAACTAAGTGCAAGTGATGAATTGTCGGAGTACAGTGTCTCAAAGGCTGCCAGAACAGCCAGGATGAACAGTTTCTATCAAGTGAACAATATCACAAACGGACAACTACCTCAGAACTCAGAAGCTCATGTTTTAAAAGTTGTTTTGTGGTATAGTTAGTAATTGATTGTATTAGATAGACAGACATTCCTCTGTATGTTTTTTGGGTAGTAGTTGCCCAGCTATCGGTTTCCTGTTGATTGTGTATTCCCTAATCTTTTACTGTCTGGCTGATGTGTTAATCCCATCATCATCATGTGAGGTTGGCCACGCCCCATCTGTATTCCACTCCTTCCCTGTAAGCCCCTCCCCTCTTGCCACGATCCGCCCCCAAACTCCTCCCACTTTCCAAGCTCCTCCCTGACCCTATATAAGTCCCGTGCTCCCATGAAAAAATCAGTTCTGGCCTTCACCCCAACATTGGCTAGGACCGTCTCCTTTCTTTCCTTCTTCCCGGCACGCGGCAATGAATCTTTGTACACGAAAATGATTTTTTTCTTGCCCCCCACAAATATATAGTATGAATCTCTGTTTAGTGACACTTCTTATTAATGTTCTTTTATAGATGCTTTACAAAGAGTTTGTGAGACAGGAACAATTCACATTGTATACATGAGTGGTACATGTGTTACAAATAGCTAAAAAATAAAAAATTGGAAGGTGGAATAGTTATAAACAACATAACTGATGAATTATGTAACTATATACAGCCATTCATAAAGTAAGTATTGATAATTTATAAACCCCTAAGTATGTTTACATTGCATATTTTCATTAATAACATTGTATAGTTCCTCTGTCTACAGTAATCAAAATTATTCTTGTTAAAAGTAACCATTTGTGAAGAAGAGGTAGTGAATCACTCACTTCACAAAGTACCAAAAATGCACGACATTAACAAATAACCACTTTGAGAAAGCTCCTGCCACAAAAATATTAACTAGAAAACAACATGTGCCAAAAGAGAGGAAAAGGGACAACAGCTAATCCACACGGGTTGTTGGAAATTCATAAGACCTGTTTGTTGGCAGGCTGTCAAGGGGAGAGAGGGGAGGAAGGGGAAGGGGCAAATGAGAAGCTTTCTAATAGGAAAACCCCACAACCTCCCATGGAAATCTTCACCTCAGGAACAAACAGCCAGTTGTATGTCTCACATCTTAGGATGGTGTGAGAGACTGTGTCTTACATAACAGGTCCCAGACATGCTAGGATTTAGAGATAATCACCAACAGCTTGAGTTGCACCTGGATGAGAATGGAAACAGAAACATGAGCACAAGCATTATTGTCTCTCAGAAGCTCACCTCGCAGATGGGAGTCCTCTGTAATACCTGTAAATTCCTCAAAGATTGGCTTTAATTAGAGTCTAACCTTGCCATGAGAGGGATGGAGGGCCTTTACACACTCCGCAGGAGTGAACCCAGTCTCCTGCCTCACTGCAGTTGATGAAAGGCACTGTTGCTTGCTGCTGCTACTCCAGATTGCAAGGGCAGTGACAGACTTTAAAGAAAGCCAAGACCGCAAAACTTCATCATGGTGAGAGGAATGATTATGACATAGGAAGAATGAGAATTCCAACAATCAGCCGGAGCTGGCCTACCCTAATTCCTTTCTGGCAAACCACCACAGATATCTAAATTCTTTCCTCATTCATGGTCACAGGATTTTATCATGCAATATAAAGACTTCAGTAAAGCAAGAGCCACATCTTATGGACACTTAGGTTATATCTATACTAAAAAAAAGTCCTCAGCTGTAGTTTGTTTTCAGTTCTCCACCCTAATTGGATCCCAGATACATCAGGGCAGGTTCAACCATGTTCCAGTCCTCGTTTCAAGGCACAAGAACCTCAGGTGCAAAGCCCATAAAGGAGACAGGATGCCCTCCAGCAGGGGCCCTCTCTAAATGACAGCCATAGTAACATCAGAAAGCAACCCCTGGCATGCCTCAGCCTGTCAGTATGGACACAGCTGGTTCCACCAGCACTTCTAGTTCTAGCATTTCTCCACAACTAGAAGTTGTTTTGTTACTAAAGGATATACAGAGTGATTTCCATTCTTCATTTCTGTGCATACCACAGAACACGGTAGTAAGAGATTTAGGCATAAAACCAAAACCACACTAACTACCTATTCTTCAACTCAGGACATGCTAACCTGCACCCAGTCCTGTGCCCTCCGAGGTGCTAAGTCAGCTTCAACTGCCAGTAGGATGAATCTCACCCCAGCTCTACACGTTCTTTCAAATGTCTCTCCAAGCAAAAAAAGCACTGAAGCTGCTTTATCCATGCTGAATCACAGGCAGCTCCCTCTCAGCCAGATCCTTATCTGGTCACAATGTAATGGCAAAATTCAGTTCTGAGCACATAAACATGATTTAGTATAACTGTTAGGCCATAATTTTATTCAGGAAAAACATTAAGAGTGAAGCATTTCTGTTATGAAAAGAAGATAAAAATCAGAATGTTAGTTTAATGACATAGCAGTTTAAAATCTTCCTCAGAGTTCCTGGAAACTCCACATGTTAAAAAAAAAAAGAACAATAATTTAAAAAAAACAACAACAACAAAAAACACAAACCCCAGAAAAAGAAAAAAAATTGGAAGAGAAGCTGAAAGAAAATCTGGAAAGGAGAATCTCTAGAACTCCTCTACATGCTCAACTATAACATGTATTTTAACAACTTAAACTCTTTGCCTACTTCTCACACATACAGATTATATATAAACAAAAAGCAAGCTCCAGGCTTATGGACATAAAGAGAAAACCTTGGGTAAAAGAATAATAAAGTGAGAAAGGTAGCTAGTGCCCCACTGTGCACCCAGAACTGAATCACTAACATGGAAACTGCCTCCCCGTTACCATTAGTAGGACTAGAACTGGATCTTACTGAGGTCCTTTGACTAGCCATTGCCATTATGATGGTGCAGTGAGGTAGATGAGCCCTAGACATGTGTTTATCTCTTCTCCAGAGAGGGTTGTGTCCAGCAGAAGGATAAAAGCAGACAGCTGTGGGGATAAGTTCTTAAACTTGTGCAGCCAGATTAGTCTGCACTTTAACCCTGAATTACTCCAGTCTATTTAGAAGAAAACCATACTTTGGTTTCTCTTAGAAACATACCATTTCTGCTTTCTTCCTACTGTTTTCCAGGAGAAAGCCATTTATTTTACATTAAGGATGTATGGAGATGCTTCATGATCCAAGGAAATGCATTGGAACCCAAAAGTTTTAGAGGAATGCAGAGGAATCTTTCCACTTAGTCTATCATAATATAAATAATCTAAAGAAAAAGTGCGCATTCAAAATCAAGTGAAAGCTCAAATACACTGCAGAGAAAATGGAGACACAGGCAGAAGTCCGTATACTTGGAGAGGGATGCTCTGAGCACTTTGCTGAGGCTTTACCACAACATTTGTCTGACAGTAACCCTGAAAAGCCAAATTTACCCTGAGCATTTGCAGTTCCTTTCTCTGTAGTTGCATGCAATTGCATCCTAAGGATCACAAGACCTGTGGCTGCATCAGCACCAAACGTTTGAGATAATTAGGGAGTATGCTGGAAAAAATGAAAGGTTTTTTTGCATTATTTCCAAACATCCCAAACACAAACCTTTCACAAAGGTAACTAGTGACAGCTCTACAATTTGTTTTCTAGAATGCATCCTCATTATGTAATCAAAGCTATTAAGGAAAAAATAATATTTTGAATTTAAAATGTGTAATTTAAAATGCACGCACAGATTCAATTTTATTTTTTTGTCTTTTCAAACTATTTCAAGTTTTCTGAGGCACACCAAGGAGCAGAGAACTGAAGGCAGCTTTGCTGTGTATCGCTGCCATCTAGTGACCTGTCTCTGAGAATGGGACTCCAACGTCAGCATAACCGTATCAGTAAAGCTCTGGTTATACTCTTTATTTCAATGTTAGCAGAATGTTAAAGACTCTTTCAGTTCACAGCTCCTATGGTGCTGTATAGGTCTTCAAAGTAAAGAATAAAATTCAGTTAATGTGCTGGTATATATGTAATCATATCATAGTAATATTTATTCACTTTACGTAACTGCTACAACTACCTGTAGGAGAAGGCAAGAGGGGTGGTGGTGTTGGGGGGTTTTGTTTGTTTGTTTTTTCAGGGGTTTTGGGTTGGGGTGTTTTTTTCAGAGTGTGAGGATTTTTTTCTGTGAAGACAAAGTTGCATGCCTCAGAAAAACAAGGATATTATTAAAACATAATTAACATCCACAGACTTCATTATTTGCCTGTGACATTGCATTAAATGAGCTTCAACAGCGTGCACAGGAGCAGTCATTATAATCACCCCTGTTTCTCTTGGTTGCTTATGATAAGCTTTCCATGAGGACTTGATTATGAAAAGCTTCTGACAATGACAGTCATTTAGGAAATGTAACTGCAAGTTGTGCCACAATAATATTAAGAGGGGATATATCTGAGCTGCAGAGGAGAGATCCCATTCACTCCATGACACACCACAGTGACACTACCAGCCCGCTCTGAGCACTCAGGCTAACACTGCCAAGTCAGACCTCTCTGGCCCAGAAATGACAGTATAAGTCTGAACAAACAAAGATTTGAGAGACCCCAAAATTTCAGAGGTAGCTATACAAGGAAAAGGTAGATTTGGGAGAAGGGATAGAATGTGAGAAGCAGGCTGATAACACATAAGAGCAATAAATGTAATAGCCATAACCTAATGCCACAGCCTGGACTCTATCTTCATTTATTTTATACTCTAGACTTCTGGGAGGTATCACACAGTCCTGTATATGGCTGAAAGTAATTTATAAGCCCATGGCAAAGGCCAAAATCAAGTAAACCTATATCAGACAGAGTGTTCCTAACAGTGAAACTCATAAAGGTATATTGGGGAAAAAAAAGAAAAGCAAGCTATTCAGCATATTACACAGCCCATTCTCTAAGGAGGTCATTGAAGTCAAATAAATTTCACAGGTTTTTCCTATGCAATAATTTAGGTGCACTTAATATGCCCCAGAATACCAATAACAGCTAGATGCAGAGGTCATTTATTCACATTTTATCAATAGGATCTTTATGAGATGCAGGCTTCTTCTTCAAGATCCACCCTATGCCTACAACTCAGAACATCAATACCATCCAGAAACCCACCTCAGTGCAATCATCCATTTCAGACATCTGCCTGAGCAATATGAAGCTGGCAAATGTCTTTGGGACATACTCAGCCCTCTGACTCCATCTCAAGCCAAAACTAACTTCAGACTTGCTGTGAGAAGGAAAAAGCTCCCTTAACCCAGCCATGAGAGGTTTTCATATGAAGTATGATAGCATCCTGTTTCTTCTAAATAGTAACTCAGTTCAGCTTAATGCTCATTTCTCCTTTGCTGGGGTTCATCATTTCAGTAACACAATGATGGTTTTTGTTCTGCATACCTGGACCCGACAAAGCTTTCTGATATTTCACGACACATGATGAAAGCAGATAAAAATTTAGTATAACAAAACATGTTATACTAAACTAATTGACTATATCCCCTGCCCATAGCATGGATTTCACTATTATTTCAACTAGAGTGGTTTTTCAATGAACTTGAGATAATATTATTTGAGTACACAAGACAAAATATTGCCACACAACCAAATGCAGAAAAGTCAAGCTCTCTTCTTGGAAAATACCCACTCACAGCAGTGGAGGATGAAAGTGTACAGTCCTCATACCATCAGCTGATGAGTGCTTCATTGTTCCAGAAGGTTTCCTTTGAAGTTCACCTGCACAACAAATATTCAGAGCAGTTATACTGGTGTGTGCTGCCAATCTCACCGCTTCAATAACCAGCTTAGAAAAATTACTTTCAGAAATCACATAGACCATAATGGAGAATTCTGTTTAAAAAGTTGGTAATGTGTTGATCCAGCTGGATAAAAAGTTTGAGAAAATCAAACAACATTTGGCCTGAATATCTAAAAAGTCACTATTTCACATTAATGTTTAGAATTTCTCAGTTTTCATTTTTAAACGTTAAAAAAGTTTTCTCAGAGTGTTCAGAAATTCTGCTTATAAATACATTAGGTTTTAAGGAATACTTTTCAGTTCAATGCAGCACTCTTCTCGTAAAAACATCCCCTCCACTCTGCCTCTCAGTGATTTCCAGCGAGCTCCCACAGCTTGTTTCCTCCAAATTACCATCATTCTCCACCCCCGCCTACCACCCATTAGGAGCCTGATACAGATATCAAATATGGGGCATAATGGGCATAAAATGAAGACCTCCCAGCTGTCTCCTGACAGTTTCATTGCATAATGAAGACCTTTGCATGTCTTATTCACAACATAAAAAAGGCAAAACTATACAATTCCAGACTGCAGATAAAAAAAACCAAAATCCTATGGTATATTTGGTGGCAGGGGGGGCAAGTTGGGGTCTTCACTTATTTTCATACATAGTCTTATTAGGCTTCCTTTGGTGCTTCCTAAAGGTGTAATATTTTATTTCTTAATAGTAATTCTTACCTTCTTTCTTGCTGAAAAGTGATAGTTCACTTTGAAAGCAGAGATTTATACTTCAGACTCTTCATTTGAACCTTATGTAAAGAAATAAAATCTTTATGTCCACACATATTTGAGCTCTTACCTTCATACATTTATAGCGTGTTACATTTCCCAGCTTTCCCATATTTAATGTTTTACAGCCTGTTCTCCAGATTCAGGTAGTAAAAGGCTTGAAGGCCAGAAAACAGGCAGCAGCTCACTATTTTAATTAGAAATGAATCAACACAGAGATCTCTAAACTGTGTAGTTGTACAGAAGTACTAGCTGTACCTCTCATTAGAATAAGAGCAATCTGACCTATGACTTCCACCAAAGTATTTTCATTTAGAGAGTTTAAAATCCTTTAAATGAATCTTTGTTGGGCCATATGTTGTCTCACCAGTATTTAGAAATAACGCCACAGGGAAAAAAAAGACCAAAAAAGGGAAGGAACCATACACTAAATAGAAAAAGGTCACAATAACGAGAAATAACTATTCCTGCATTTCAAGAAGGTTTCACTCCCACTCCATTCAGCTCCGCATCTCCCAGCCAAGATGTGTGACATTTTCCATGAGAAGCAGCAGATTTATATTGGCTTTTAGCTTGCATCTGACAAGCATTTGCCCAGGCATTTCAAAGAATCATGGAATACGCCGAGTTGGAAGGGATCCACAAGGATCATAGAGCCCAACTTTTACCCCTGTGCAGGGCATCCCAAGAATCACACTGTGTGCCCAAGAGCATTGTCCAAATGCTTCTTGAACTCAGACAGGCTTGATCTTGTGATACTTTTTCTGAGGAGCCTGTTCCAGTGCCCAACCCCGCTCTGGGTGAAGAACCTTTTCCTGATACCCAGCCTAATCCTTCCCTTACTCAGCTTCATGCCACACTCTCAAGTCCTGTCACTGGTCACCAGAGTGAAGAGATGCCTGCCCCTCCACTTCCCCTCATGAGGATGTTGCAGACCACAACAGGGTCTCCCCTCAGTCTCCTCTTCCCCAGGCTGAACAAACCAATTACCCTCAGTTCCTCCTCCTCAGGTTTCCCCTCCAGACTCTTCACCATCCTTGTTGCCCTCCTTTGCATTCTCTCTAACAGCTCAATGTCATTTTTATATACCCAAAACTGCACACAGCACTCAAAGTGGGGCTGCACCAGTGAAGAATTTGTGCATAAGAGGAAATTGTCAAAAAGAACTTATTAACAATATTTCACAGCTTGTGGAGTCTGATGACCCCTTTATATCCTTCCCACTTTCATCTACATGTGCTCCTCTCTTTTTTTCCTTTTTCATGCTAAATTTACTAAAATGTGTAACAGAATACAGGAAAAGATCATGAGTTAGGGACCTCGGGACAATTTTATTATACCTTTCCCTTTCTCCAAAGTAGAACTAAATATCACTCTGCAATACACTTCAAATGTTTATCTAGTCCAGAAGTGTTGTCTGTCCAAAACAAGCTCCAAGGTCTCTCACACTTGAGCACAAACCGTGCTGGTACTTCCCCCATCTTACTGGATAGATGGCTGGAACATCCTCCAACATGTACATTCCTGGTTCACCAAAGGACTGCCTTGCAGGTGTACCAACACCCCACAGTGCACACACTGAAGAAAAATTGGGAAGTGAGCATCACAACCTGAGTCTAGTCCATGAGTTAATGGCTCAGAAACTGGGTAGGCAAGAGCTGACAGAAACTGTATGAATTATTCTGGCACGCTTTGTCTGGCCCCCTGCCTGCAGGCTACTCTTCAAAATACTTTGCTAAACTTTTCCTTTAGCTGTTCCATTTAGATCATACTTTCCAAACGTCTTATACCTGTTGTTATCCTCTCTTATTCCCTCATTTATCTCCTTTCTTTTTTTTTTCCCAGATTACACCATAAAAACATGGATGCAACACCACCACTGATGCCAGCTGACCACGGCAATTACTGTTCTCAAGTTATTATTTCAAATACTTCTGAGAACAAGGCTCCCCCTCTGCAACAGTATGGCAATATTGACTATGGCTCAGCCTTCAATCTCCCGATTCCTAGATCTTGCTGTGTGCTCCTGCTCACCGGAGCATTATGCATGATTATGCATCAGGTTTATGCATGAAACTACATTTCTTACGTGAATTCTTCAAGTTTCTGCAGAAATCCAAGTGTAAAGCTTGGATGAAATCTGAAATAGTCAGGATTCCAGGTGTGACTTGCAGCAGTGGCTGCCTCTAATCAGCAGCTCTGCTGTTCTTCACAGTGCACATCAGAGCCCAGAGCTTTGGCTCTCCCAGGCTGTGAGAATGGCAGAGAACAGCATACCTCACTCCCTAACCCATCCAAAGCTCCTTGTAATGGAAATCAGGGGATACAGACCATGGGGGAAAAGGATCTGCTGGCTTCCAAAAGTAGGGTTCTCCGTGGGGCCCCATTTCAGATGTTACCAGCCAGGCTATCCATTAATACTATCACAAGATACTATGAAAGCTAAAAGGTGAAATACCAAGAACCACCCACAGCTCAATATCTTGGAGTGTGACTGAAGCCTTTGTACCTCTTGGCCAGAACACCATTCCATGCTCTCGAAGCCCAGCCTCTGACAGAGAGAATTAAATCTTATTTCCAAACATTTATTTTATGATAGAGGGATTTATCCTGTGTAGACTTACTCTGATGTAAATCCCTGCCTCTGATTGACAAAGTAAACTTCTGTCAGCAGTCTTTCAGAATTACAAGTCTCCTTTCCCACATCCTGCCTTGACAAGAAGGAATGGAGGAGAGCAGAATTTCTTTTGGTACAGGCACTCTCCCTGTAGTCCATGTGTTTTTGCTTTGGATTCCTTTGCAAAATTCAAAAAAGTTAAGATTCCACATAAATGCTTATAGATTTTGGAGGCAACAACTTAGAGTGGCTTGGCACAGGTCAGTCACAGATTTGAGCAGACTGACAGAGCATGTAAGAGGGGCTACAAGGAACATGCTTCTTCTAATTGAAACTCACACTGACTCCTGTATCGTGAAGTATTGCAGGGACAAGAAGCTACTGAATCCAGTGGAGATACTGCCTAGGAAGCACAGAGAGGATATGGGTTCTGACCCTTTTCACTAAAAGCAGTGAGCAAGCTATGCTTCTTCCTCTGAAAAGGGAAGGGTAACACAGGTCCCTGCCTGGCAGGCTGTGAAGTCAAACCCTTCCTTTGAAAGTGCAGATGCTACAGGGAGTCTGATCGAAAATCCCTTCTTCAAACCAACCCCTGTGAGTTTCCAAGGAGTTCCAAACCTCACTGCTCTGTCAAAAATGATGCCTAGATACTGCTAAGTTTTTCTAGAAGGATGCAGAGAGCCAGCTCTATATCTTTGGCAACAATCAGTGAACCACCACAAAAAGTTGCTTTTTTTAAATGGAGTATTTATATGAATATTGTCACTGCTATTCTCTTCCAAAAGCTCAGTTTGAAACAGAGTCTCAATCTCAGCCTAAAAAAATCAAAAAAACAAAGAGAGGAAAAAACCTCCAAACAAACTGAACCAAACAAATAAAAACCCAAAACACATAAATCTGTATCATGTGATGAGCTAACCCATCACACGAAACCTCCCTCTACATGACAAGCTGTCTGAGACATACTACTATATATACATAGTAAAAACTGTGGGAAACTGGGATTCAGAGAAGTGTTTATTTAGTTTACAAAGTTGGAAACTTCGTCTTTATTCAGCTGAGGTTTTATGCAGCCTAATGTTCCCTCAACTCAACACACAGACTTACACATATTCCCCAGTATAAATTTCTACAAGCTTCAATTACCATATGTAACTACACATGTTGAAATAACCAGAGCAAATTTTTTGCAGAGTATGGCTACTGTGTGCTGAGTGAAACTAGAGTCTTATAATCAATAAATGCCAGACCTGCAAAGTCTGAAAGGAAAATCATCTTCACAAGCTATTAGTTCACAAAATTAGGCAAAAAGAAGAATAGAAAATGTACCAAAATATGTATAAATGTATAAAATCAAGATGCTGTTCAACATGCTACAAGCCTTGTGTAAGTACGAGGCTGTTAGATCAAATATAACAATAAAGTACAATGGCCAACAGCAGGACGTTGCCAGGAAATTATAATTAAAAGTGCATTTTGGCCTCAAAAAAAGCTGATAAAAATATATTACTTTCTAAGGGAAAACAAGCTTTCTATTCTCCTGTACCTTTTAACAGCAAGCAGTTGATTTAGCAATAAACATATGTATGTTCAGACCCCGAACTATTAAGAATGCTACCAAAACATTTATAGTCCTAATATCATATGACTGCCCTAAAACCTCCTGCCTGTCCCATTATGCATTACAAGAATTCACAAAGTTACAACATAAGGGTAGTGGTCCAAAATATACTGTCACTGATTTCTGAACTTCCTTATAGCAGCTTCACTGACAAAACCAAACATATTATTGCCCCACAGTTCAAAAGAACAACTCAAACCTCTCTCACTGAGTTTATCCCTGAGGTCCCCACAGAACAGCAGCTATCCTGACTGAAAAGCTTGAAATTCACATACAGAGGATGCTGAGATCACCAAAATCACTGCCTCCCACTGAAATCAATGTTTTTCTTTAATTTTCAAGAAAAGCAGACTTTCCAACCTTACATTTATATGGAAAAAATTTATGGGATTTTTTTTTATTCTTAGGAATAGATAATTTATTAGAATTCTAAAATAATTGTTGCAAAAATCCATAGAATGAAAAAACGAGCATCTGTTCTACATAACTTTTTCCATTTCCTATGGAAATGTGGAAGCAGCCTATCTTTTCCTGCATTTTTATAGGTTGGTCCATAATTAATGCAGAAAGATTATCATTTTCTATTAAATGCCACAGGACTTTTTCATACAGGAGTCTTATTCTTTTCTCTGTGCTCATGTCTTATTTGAGGAGGGGAGTGTTTTGCAGCCAGGTCTCCATTATTTGCTTTGGACAGTCAGTTTTGCAGCTGAGTCCATAAGGTTTCTCTATATAATTAGAAAGCATGTCTGACTATTTCAGTGGTGGGTGGACAATTATATATGTCAAAACTTTCCTTCCAGATAATAACAAAAACTTCATGGATGGCAAACCTGTTATATGAACCTCCAAATTAAAACCCAACATCATATCAGTTCCTCGTCTGAAACACCCTGCTGGGTTGCACACATGGAAATTACCTTATTTGAAAGAAAGAGCTATTCAGCAGGGCAAATATTAACACTATCTGGCATGAAAATCTTTCTTTGGCATAGGTTTTAGTTCAAGAAAGAATAAACAGTGACAGAAGAAAACCTCCCAGTTGAATACATTAATGCTAGTTAAAGACTCTAAAAGGTGAAACCTCCTTCCAGGACTTGTTCTTTAGATGGCATGTGATTTACCTGAAGCACATTCTGTTTCAGCCATTAATTCAAAAGCATTATCTTAAGTACCATTAAAAAAGAATCAACCTCAAAGTATAATTTTTACCTTAATCACCTCATGTACCTATATTAGCCTTGAATGCTGTTTTCCACTTTCTGTGGTTTTATTACAATACTACAGATATTTACTCTCTGTCCAGTTTCTCATAGTGACAGTAGTTCCCTCTGCTGCATATATAGAGCAAAATTAATGATCGTTGTAAAAGAGTGTATTTCAAATATGGACCTACCAAACTAAAGACTCCAAGCAACCTAAAATGCTCATGAGGTCAAAAGTCTGATGTCCCCCCCAGTCATTTGCAGTCAGCTCTTCCTAAATGTAATCTTTCTATTACGGCTATACATTTTAGGATTGTTTTGTATGTATCAAGATGTGTTTGGCACTGCAGTCTGCAAAAGAGAATTTCCTGTTTACAAACTCATATTCTGTCTTGAATTTGAACTCATTCTTGAAAAAGTCCTTCCACACAACTCCTCATCTTATTTCAAATAGGAAAGCATTTTGATGAACATTTTTGCTTTAAGTTAACAATAGTTATTGCAACAGTCTGACCCCTTCTTTTCTTAAGAAAGTAATAAACAAAAGAAAATATATTGACAAATTGATAAAAAAATAAGGATATTGCAACATAATGTATGAATATAAACAACTTTATAGATCTGAAGAGTCCTGTTTAGGTCAGTGAGGCAACTCTACCATATATTTGGCCATGGGTAAATGCAGCAAACCCAAAGCTTTAGTTTGTCAGGTTTCTCTCAACAGCTGTTAAGCATCATTCACATAAGTCTGACTTTTTGTTATATTTGTACTAATCCATACATTATTTTAGACAAATGACTCACGGAATTATGCAGAGACATTAATTTACCTTATTTTCCCATTTCAACATATTCAAAGCACAGTCTTTATTCTTACTTTTGTTTTCCCATATGGTCACGGAAGAACATGCATTAGTTATGATATCACAATATAATTATATAAGTTCAAAGTTAAAATGTGTTACATTCATGAACCCAAGTATTTATTTCTGGGAAGAAAAGCCGGCAAAGTCACAAGGGTAGAAATGAAGGTGAAATAAAGAAATACATGATAAGGAGTATGATTGTGTCACCCATTTACTCCTTAAAACATTGACCTGAAGTTAGTCCTGAGAGCCACACGAGAACTCAGTCTCAGATGTGTTCCAGAAAACAGCCACTGAGCTAAAGGCCCAATTGAGCAATTTTCTGTAATACAGAAGGGGGTTTGGACATAGTTTCACTAGTGCTTTGTATAGTGGTCCTTTATTCAGAAAAGCAAATAATTTTTGTATTTGTAAATTCATCACTTGAATGAATAAGTATTATATAAAATCTATCCAGTTGTGTGGGTGCTATGATGGAAGTAAAGCCACTGAGCTGAAGGTTTTATTTATATATTACAGGCAGAATCCATATCTGACATGTATTACACTTCTAAACCTGCTGTGGTGAGGCTGCACAAGGAACAGTAAAGCTAATCAAAGCACAGTATGGCAATACTATTCAGATTTATTAGGACCTGAGTGACTTGTCTTGCTTCTTCGCATAAATAGAATCTATGACTAAACCTAAGGTTTGATGTAGTGCTGATTATAAAGTACTCAGTTAAAAGACAACTATTGCCAGCAAGTTCGAACTTGCTCCTTGGGATCCATAACTCCACTAAGAAATGCTTAAAGGCCTGAAAATTGAAAGCTGATGAAAAACCATGAAGTGACACAGCTTTTGGCAGGACCAGTTGTTCAATACTTATGGAGCATAATCCCTAATAGTTTAAATTATGTATTCAACAACCATGAATCTGCATTAGATCATAAACATCTCATCCTTACGTACCTTTACATGGGATGTGCTGGGAGGAATCTTCTGTGGGAAGCACAGTTCAAATTCCATGGGGAGGAAAGCAGAGCCACAGCCCAACAATGGGAGGCAGAGCAAGCCAAATTAATATCTTTTAAAATGCACATGTTTGGCAAACAAATTGTACATTAACATCTTCAGGTGCAATTTCTTTTGCTTTGCAAATACCCCAGTAACTACAATAAAACCCCATAAGCACCTCAGCACAGGAAGCAGAGCTGTGAGAACCCATCTTTCTGACTGAGCTAATCCTTCAGGAACACGATTAGAGGCACAGAGGACACTGTTAAAAGGGGAACCTTTGGCTGTTACACTCTACCTCTTTAATTGTACCAGCAAAAACTGAAGATCGTCAGCTTTTCTCTGAAAGATATGGTGCCTTCATACCAGATGCTTGTAAGTGGAGTGAGCAGAAAAGATGCTCTCTGCAAATGTTCTTTTTCATTTGACAAGTGTTCGTTTTGCAAGGGGCTGGAGTGATTAAAGATGTCATTCCTAACAAATTCATCAAGCTGTTCTTTTTTCAAAAGGCAGTAGCTAAATTCCATAAGTGCTCCCAGCCCATTTCACTGAAGGGTACCACAGGCTGCTGTAACCCACATCTGAAAGTCTTTTACACAGCTACAAACTGTCACTGTGTGACAACAGTCATAGTCTTAACAAGGTCAAGTAGGTCAAAACCTAGCTTACATGAAATCAATCAGGATTTAGAAAACAGAAATGAAACTGTCACTCCTCAAAGGGTTGATCTAAAGATATACTTAATTTGTAAATATATAAAGTCATGTATCTATTCAAGAGGATAAAGCTCCTTGCAAAACATTGCTGTAACAACTGCTTTGCTTTAGACTGCTAAGTTGTGCTGTAATGCAAGAATGTAATTGTCAGAGCACTTACCATGTGGCAAATCTGAGTTGTTTTCTTTTATATCTCCCACCACCCATGAGAATGATCGAACTACCAGACCACTGAAAGGGCATTCTTCAGCCTTTTAGTTGAATTACTGCTCTGTTTTCCTATAAAAGATGAGTCTGACTGATCCAGAAAATAAAGTATACAAGAGACCATGTTTCTAAAGTCTAATAGTTATGTCACTTACTAAGAAAGGGACAGGCTTGGTTCTAGTTCCAAGACTTTTGCCTGTATTTCACATCATCACATAAAATATATAAACACTACCTAATACCTTCCACCACTTTTCCTTTAAAAGAAAAGAATTATTTCTGTTCAGTTCTTTGAGAGAAGAAGTATTCTCAGAAACCCTGACTGGATATGCACCCACACAAGTCAAAGCTTCCTCCTGAGGAAGGTGCCTGAATCTCAGAGGGTGATTAGAACTGGGCACAACCTTCTGTACTTTGGTGTTCTGCATCTTCCTATTAACTATCTTGAAGCATCTCCTTGAAGCATCAACACATTCCCCTTCTGACACACCTTCTCTGTGTATGTCCCCCAGGACACCAAGGCACTCAACATTTGGATTCTGGAATCCCCTTTGTGACCAGATGCTCAGGAGTAACAATCCTCACCTCTGTAGTGGATCTCTGCTACCTTAAAAAAAGCCTTCTGCACTCTCCAGAAAATAAAACAAACATGCACATATTTTAGCAGCCAGGTTCTGGAAGCCTACTTTCCTCTAGATTTGTGTCTTTTGTCTTTTTCTTCTGCTTCTTGTTCCCTACAGCTTCCCTCCTCTTCCAGTCAGTCCTTCCAGCTATTTTATCTGATAGGCAAGCAACATTTGTGATCATTTTAGCCATGCTGATGAGTCAGGCAGCCAGATTTACTTATGACTCCTTACACCAAGAGAAGCCAGGCTTTCCTGCCTTCTCTTGATGGAAGCATTCAGTAGGAGTCCATGGACCCAGCAATTTAAAATTTCTAAACCATTAACTCTCGCCAAATCTATCTGAATTTACCAGCAGATTCTGAAGTTTTTGGAGACTAACACGTAAATCTACATATGGACATAGAATTTCACTCCCAAAGGATCAGACAATATTTAATGAGATTGTGCTGGGGTGGAGGAAGAGAAAAATATGAATTAAGCAAATAGCTGGACATAAAATAAAATAGCATTTATACTGTAGACCTGAAACAACCAACTCAACAACATGGTCTCCGCAGAGAAAAAAACTATGTCTGTGTGAGCAAAGACGGCCATGGAATTAGTCCAAGGCCTGCCATGTCATCCAGGCTGCTAAAATCTCAGCAGTGACACCACTTTGGGCTGAGCACTGCGAGACAACACTGTAAGGACAGGCATGAGCCTTAACAAGGAACCCTTTCCCAGGGGTACTTTGGATGCACACGGTCTGCTGTGAGGGTGCCTTAACTGTACTCATGCAAAGCAGGCTGAGCCAGTTGGCTTTAGGACCAGAAGACAAATCCTGAAGCTTTGTATTTATTTTGTAGAAGTAGCCAGAGAAACTGAGACAACATCATGTGTTAATGTGTTGGCTCAGCTTATTCACGGGGGATAAGCAGGGAGAGCACAGCTCTGTCCACCACTGGAGCCCTTTGGCTCTTCCCAACAAGTGGCTCTGAGCCTGCATTGCCATGTGGACAGACAACATTCATAGTTCCAGGAATCCAGTGTTCCCAAATCTTGAACTGAAGTGCTCACGGTAAAGTGTGCAGTCAAAATACCTCTCCTAAAGATCGAATGTTTTTCCATAATACAGGGACTGCTAAATCCTTTTTTTTTCTTTTTCAATCCTTCCATAAAAAACAGAGATTCAAAAACTTGATGACAACATTAGCAGGGCCCCGTAAACAGCAATTTCTGTTGCCCATAGGAGTTAAACCAGTGCTCTGTGAACTCAGTCATGAACTGGAGGGCAGGAGTAGTAATAGGAGTTAGTCAAAGATCCTTAGCCCTGGACTTGATTTTTTGTCTCCCCACATCTTACAGGCTGAATAAAATTTGCAAAATATAGATACAGAAACACATATCCTCCTAAATATTTCCATAAATATCAATGCACATATATAAACATCTATTAATATGTTTACACAATAGTTGTACTATTATATACACCATTTCTTCTACGTATGCTGAGCATAAATACTTAAATACATATGTGAGTATTTCTTTAAGTTTGTTTAGACATATGCTCATATGCACATACACAACACAGATAAAATACATTAAATACCAGTTGAAGAGCTGTTCACGATACACGCCCTGAAATATTTTGGCAAAAGTACTCTTAAGGATAAAACTGGAATAGAGATCTGCTAGAAAATACCCACAAGTGTTTGCCTGACCTTGTGTTTCTCTGTCTTAGCCTATACTAAACACAAAAAAACTCCCACAAAAGCCAATATGAGCTTTGGGTAAACTTATATACAGAAGTAACCCTTTATGAGAGTTTCAGGAAAAACAGAGCATGCTTTTGGTCATTTTCAAGAGTGAAGAAAAATCCCTGTATCTGACATGTGGAATTCTATTCTAATTCTTCCTGGATTTTTGTAAATAAAAACTTTCACAGAATAAAAAGTAGAACGTGGAGTCAGGTAATCACTTTCTTTAGCCCTCAGTCACACATTCAAAAATTAAAAGAATGCACCTTATTTCAAGACCTTCCAGCTTTCCTCGACAGTATCTACTTTTTCAAGCTGACCTTTTCTTTAGGTTTCAAGCTCCTATTCCCAACATACTTCATACTTTTTACAGATGAATTCAGGAGCATATTGCTTTTCTGTAAGTTTCTATCTTTTAACACTATCTAGCCTGATGCCAGGTTAGAACTGGAAATACTTCCCTCCTTTCCTTTGATTGTACTCTGTAGTACACTTGCTATAAGGACACTGCAACCAATTCCCTTCCCTTCGGGTGAATGTCTAGCTTTAAAATTTGGGTCCACTAGTTCACTCCTGCTATAAGGTATTTTCTCCTCTCTTCATACAGCCTGGACTTCAATTGTCATAGAGCAGTGGTGGTATTAAAAGCTTTAACAATAATGTCAGGGAGAGCATTAGCTATTTATCTTAAAATAAATACCTCTGGATTCATCTTACTGAGCCCACTAAGCTGTAATTTTATTAGCATGATTTTTAATTCTCAGTTATATACAGTTCCACTGCCTATCAGTCTGAACCTTTCTGAGTATCCTCTTATTTAATTATCATCAATTGATAACAGCAGAGAACTACTTCTACAACTACTTTCCAACAAAATGCAGCCCAGACACTTTAGCAACAAACTTTTCAGTCAGCGGTGACAATTTCTGTAAGACAGATAAAACCTCCTGTTTTCTGTAACTCTGTGTTTACTCATTTTTGAAATATGCCCTAACTGCTCCTTTCCAGTCCCTACAATAAGGCAGAAAGCTAAATATCAAAGTTCCTTGGGAAATTAAGCAATTCAAAAGTGTGGCACTGTAACCATATATATGCAACATATTGAAAAGAAAAATAAAAAAGGGGGCTATATTCCTCTTGAAAAATAAATAGTTAAAGGACATAAAACCTCACAACCATTTTGAATTAAAACTGATGATAGCTGAGCCTAGGGAATTTTGTCTTCTGACAAGCAGAGCACTTTTATTTGAGGCTTTTAATCAGAAAACTGTAAAGCTGGGGGAGAAGCAGCTGGGCATTTCAGAAAGGGAAGGAGAAGGCTCATAAATTAACCAGTTGGCACAGTCCTAACTATAGTATCACGAACAGTGCTGTTATAATATTATTGCTGTAGGTTAATGTGATCTTTTATACAGCCTTTTTCCCTTCCACAGTAGCCCATTTTTAGGAAGTAAAATGGTTTCATTTGAATTGCAAATCCCAACACATATATAGTTTGATTCTTTTGGAGCAGGATGAGTGACAGTGGTATATTAGAGTTAACAAACCTTACCCACTTTTAAATACATTTCTGGTATTGAGAGCTAACAGAGCTGAAATCTGAATGGGTAAAGGCTCTGCTCTGGCATTCATTCCTTTATTGGAGCCTTGAAAGGACTGTATGGAGGGAACCTGATAGAAATTTCATGTCACTGCTAAATAGAACTCAGTCCAAGGTAGAAAAATAAAAGGTTAGGTCTGTCGTCTTTTATAACATTTCATTCCTGGGGCCACTGCTTTCAAAACTGAAACTAGGGGCTGTGCAGCCTCTTTGATTCAACTGGTCCCTCAGTTTAATGGACTACAGGCCTTGCAAAATTGCTGAATCCAATCTTTTGAAAGATTCTGTGCTTCCTGTACAGAAATCCATTAGCGCAGGTGGCAGCAACAGAAGATAAAGAAAGAAAAAAGGAAGCTTCAGGAAAACATGCAGTGGGAAGTAGATAATAGTCTCCTTCCAAAAGCCCTGCACTTGTGAAGCTGTTTTTAGGTCTAGTACGGAAGCTTAACCCACATATTGCCATTAGGAGTAAATAGTTTTGTCAGCATCTTTATCTTTTCCAATTTCTCCCCTTCCTATATCTGTTTAGAGACAGAATTGTCTGTTTAGAGACGGAATTTAAGACACACTGGGAATACAAGGGAAGCAGCAGGATTGCATCTTAGAAAGAAGAATCTCACTATCTCTTGCCTATAAAACATTTGGGTAGGGTACAGCGGCCCAGTAGTTTTTCTAGTCAAGCAGGTATCACAGACAATAAACTTGAGGCATACCTTAGACATTCAGGCATACAACAGCCAAACCACACAAAAGTGACAGAGCAACACCAGAAAGAATTAATTTGCTAATCTTAACTTGTTTTTAAAGAAAATGCTAGATCACACTGTGATATACAAGCACATTTTTATAGGAAGGAGAAATCAAATGTATGGCAAACTGTACCTGGCCAAAGCTGTGTTCAGGTGCTCTGTAGGAGGAAAATTTTTGCAATATATATCCCAGTAGGAATTAAGAGTAGAATTGCTGAGTATCACCCTCAGTGTGCTTCCATAATTTAAGGAAAAAATTAGCAGTAGGACAATTATACAGATAGTCTAAATATTGTTCTAAAAATAAAGCTACCCATCTGCTGAAAGTACCACAAAGTAGTGCAATCCATATCATGGGCACAGACTCTGACACAATGTGTCCCAACAAAGATGTTTCATGTTTTCATAGTTAATCTTCCATTCAGCCATTGTATTTTGATGTGCTCTGAAAGCAGAAGGAAGTTACTCATCCACCCTTCAGGCTGCAGCAGCTGCGACACCGAGGAGAGAGACAAAGGGACAGCTCTGTGTCCATGGAATAGCAGAGATCTGCCTCTATTGGAGCTCAGTAACTCATCCTGACACTGGAGCTCCAGTGTTCAACAACAGATTTACACTCAAAAATGGAAGTCATTGAGCTGGGAGACCTACAAAAAGAATGAGTCATATACAGGAGCAGACATTAATTTAAATACACCTCTACATCAGCTTAATTGAAGTGTGTCTGATCCCATGACGTTCTGATACTCATTTCAATAGATTTCAGGTCTTGGTCATAAACAAAGAGATCCTTTTTATTAGTTCCTGTTTCTATAAGACTAACACCTGTGGAATTCTTTGAACTTAACCCCTCACCATCCCTGTGATTTTAAATGCTAGCTATAGACCTAGAAACAAGCATTTTCAAATGCTCTCATGTTGTCGTAATAGGTCAGAAGGCATCCGTACTGCATTTAATGTTATCTCAGCCATCATGCATTTATTTTACTAGTTACTGTAATAATCACTGTCTTAAGAGCCCATCTCCCAAAGTGAGGATCAAGAATGCATCCATTTTAGATGCTTCAGGAGTGTATTTGTAACACAAGGTGAAGGCATATACTCAGTAATGGATGGACATTCATGCTTTCTTTACTAGAGGCTCTCGAGCCTCAAGAAGAGCCGGTGGCTTTGTTTACTTTGTGAACCTTAGAACCAGACAGAAAGCCAAGAAAAGTATTCCTAAGATTGCTACTGCAAATGCTGCATGGACGATAGGTTTTCATCCATCACTGCTTTTAAGTGTTGTCTCCACTTTTGTATTTCATGGGTTTCCAAGAGATGAATGACAGATGTAGTAAGTAGTTTTAGCTGCCAAAACAAATGTTGGTCACTTCACTCATTGTCCAGTGACTAAACAGACTGAGGATGTGAAGGATGCAAGGAGATATGCCTCTCTACATAATGTATTGTGGCTTTTGCAATATCTGAAAAGACAGTCTGGATGTGAAAATCACTTCTAAAAAAGCTGATTTTCAATCTGTCTCTTTGGCAGCACAAATTGTAGAAGTTAGAGATAGAAAAGACCTTTCAAAAAATCCACATTTTGATACAGCTACCCACAATATACTGTTGTTTCCAATCTATGTTTTTTGACCAATTTGGATGTCCTTCATGGAAAGATCTGTAACCAATATATTGAATTACACTTTTCCTTACAGTCTCCCTGACCTTTCTTACTTTCATTATTCAACTCTTCTCATAAATATCCTAAACACAAACACTTTCATTTTACTAGTTACTATTTAAGATTGAACAAAAATTGACCTGGTTAAGCAAACAAGCATTATGGGACCACCTGTACAAAGTTGGTAATTTTTAACTCATACATTTTTTTTTAAAAAAAAGAAATATTCATTTTGCATCAGAGGTGGTTGTGTAATGGTCATATTTGAGGGCTGGGAGAGAAGGGGGAAGTGGCTAACAAAACAAAAACAATTATTTTCATATAACTATATGTTTACCTACTAGAAATATATTTAAAGGAGAAAAATCACCAACCAATTCATCTGATTACTTTCCACTCATAGTGCCATTTGTCTCCTTTTTGTTTGCTAAACAGGTAAAAGTTCTTTGCCACATAACCCTGAATAAAGGAGCTATTTTTCACTGTTTATCAGACACATTTTATACAATCTTATGATAATTCAGGCTGTCTCATTAGGACTAAAGGACACAGATAGTGGTACGATAGTAACAATACCAGACAATATAATGGAAGGATTGTCAGTGGGATTTGCACGCAGGAAAAGTTTCTAAACAACAAGCAAAATACCCAGCTCCTACTCATATTTACCTTATTATCTGCCAACAAAACTGTGGTGAAAACTGAAAAAATCAGGTTTTGAAGGCAAGCTATAAACACTGTTTCCATCATGCAAGCCAGAACCCTGGGAACACTTTTTCTGTGATGTTTCATAAAATAAAAATAATTTTTAAAAATATTCAGGGGAATCAGAGATTTCTAACAAAACTGCTTCAAAGTATTGAACAACAGGCCTCTCATTTTGGCTCCTCTCTCTAATTCCTAGGCTGTCAAGTGAATCTGGTGAATTAATGCTGGAGATGTGAACAATAAACACTCTGGGCCTTTTCTATCGCTTCAGTGATGCAAAGCCTAATTAGATGGTTAACTAGGCATATGGCTACTTTGCATCATTGTAGAACCAGAAAACATCTGACATGCACACTGCTCCTAGAAATTTAAAAGCAATGTAATTGTGGGAAGTTAGTCTTCCTAGTTGGCAATAGCAAATGGCTGAGGTTGTAGAAATGTGGAAAACATTGCAGGTTTTTCATTATTTCTTATAAATACCAACAGTATAAGCAGAAAACTGAATATATACAGTGACTAGGTTTTATTGCAATATATGTAGTGACTATTTTTTATTGCAGACCCATAAATAGGTCAGACTCAAACAATAGACATATACTGAGTGAAAACCAACTATTTTAGATCAGTACTTGGCTTAGTTAACAACTAAGCAGTTACCACTTCTTGAAAACAAATTCCAGCTTTAGAAACTGATAGTAACTATTGTAAATAACGCTGCAACCTCACTGAATGTAATAACACATGAACAAAGCCTGAAAGTGTGACAACAAAATTTTTAAAGGTTGAACACTGCCCACTATCATGTTGAAAAACAGTGTTGCAATTTTCAGGAACTAATCACCAAGAGATTAACAAACCAGAGCAATTAGTTGAGAAAATATGGGTGATCCTTTTTATCACTCGAAGCTGTAACCTAAAGGATCATTATCTTCTCTAACTTATTTATTATTTAAATTTATTCACCAAATAAGTTTCATAAAAGTTACTTGGTCTACTGGCAATTTACAATCAAATTGTGAACATTAAATATTCAGAACTCAAGCTCTTTTGAACACTGAATTTGTATACTTGCTACTGTTTTTTTGGTCTGCCTAAAGATAATACTTAAAATTACATTTCTCATTTTGATTCCCTTCCCTACAAGATTGAAATCCACATTTATTGCTAATTTGGTGCAGTCTCTTTTCAATTAGCCTTTTAAGTGAATGCTTCAGCATATATTTGTTTGCTAAGAAAGTCACAGAAATCAAAACCAAAGGAGAATATGAAAAAGGAACTTAAAATGTGAATGTCTAGGTATTAAAGTTAGCCTCTCACAAGAACCATTTTTAACATTTTGGAAACCAAAGATCTATCCAGAGAGCTGGAAAAACACATTAATGTATCTAGCTGTTGGTTTGTGAGGAAGGCTTTGTTTTCTACATTTTTATCATGGACCATAAAATTCCATCCAATTTATGATCCCTTCTTATTAACTTTTATTATTTTGATAAGAAAAAATTAGACTGATGTCATTTAGCTCTCTGTATCAGCACTTCCAGTGGAACTTTCTCTAGGCATAAGAATGTAATGAGAACAAGTCACAGGCTTTGTACCACACACTTGTTTCTGCCAAGTTAACATGATTACACAACCTGAACTATCCATAATCTCACTCATTAGAGAAGGAAGAGGCTGGCTGTGGAGTCCCACACAGTATTCCAGTGTCATAGCTGAGTATTTTCTGTGATTTGCTATATTTAATTTATCTTGGCATAAATCAGAACTGATATATATTCTGAAGCAGAGCAGAAGAGCCAGATATATGTATTTGACCAAGTTTTCTTATTCCCAATGGATTTCACTCATGTCAGTACATATTTTTCCTAAATCTGTGTTATTTTTATAAGGCATGGAATACTTTTTTCTCCCCTGTCAATAACGTCATCTGAAAGCTAAAATAAGCTGTATCCTCTTCCTTTATCAGGTCTTATAAATGCAGGACATCCTTCAAGTACTGCTGTTAAAAATATAGACAGCTCTTCAGGTTTCTGGTCCTTATTTTCTTAATCAAATTATTGAATCTCTGTACTTCCCTTAACTAATGTACAGTACTTCCCTGTACTAATGAGCCCACTGCAAAAGACAAGCTGGATTATTACTTCAGGCACCAACTTTCTGCATTCTGTAGATGCCGTTCTCACAGTATTGCAGGCATTACAGAATTATTTGTGATTTGGGGAGGACTGGGCTAACTATTCTAAGGCAGAAACAGAAAAAAGAGCTCAAAATAAAATAAGGGAGATTGCAAATTATTTCCTCTAAACTTTTGAAATTACATCAGTCAATATCAAGACACAACTAGTGGTGGTACACAAAATAATGGCAATAGGCTCTCTCTGGTTTACCAGTCAACTGGGAATTCCAGGAAATTCAACTCTCCAACACAAGGTTATTTGCAAGTAATGCAGCACAATAGGAGAAGATTCCTAGAATAATATATGGTGCTAAAATATCATATATCAAAAAGGAATCCATAGGATCTTTTGGGCAAGGATCACAGACAAGACATCTTACAGATTTCAGCGTGTTTTCTGTACCTATTTGCTTCCTGTGACAGAAGAAGAAATTAAAACAGTCATACAAGCAACATCCCTCTACAGCTGCAACTCCTTTCAACATCACTGCACAATGTAACCACTACTGTAAAAACATTCTTCTTCCTTTAAAAATTACATGACAATAATTGGCTTTAACCAACTCTAGTCTTTATTACAAAGTGGCTGCTGCCACTTCCTCTCAGTAGGAAATGATCTATGTGAGATGAAGGCTGTAATTCACATTTTTAAAATAACATCTCTCCCCTTTAATGTGAAGTGATCCTCAATCATTTCATGCACATGAAAGAGGAAGTTGAAACTTATCCCAGCTTTTCATTCACTTTTCTATAATTAGCATTTACCTATCCCAGCTGACATGTCTCCCATGTACAAGTCAGAATGGTCTGTCACAAATGCACAAGCCTACCTTGTAAGAGATTTGTATGTAATGCATAAGAGAAATGGTGCTAGCTTCCTCCCTGGAAAAGCAGAACATGCAATATGGAACAAGGAAAATTTTAGTTCAGTGGAAATTAAAAGAAATAAATCTTATGTAAGAAAAGAGAGGATTTGTTCCTAAACTTAGAGAGTGCAGTATGAACAGAAGGCCACCCTGCACTGAACTATAATAAAACCTTAAAGAATTTAGGTGTTTAGTTAGAAATATCTACTTCTAAATATCTTAGAAAGAAAACCTCCAGCCTGAAGCAGGATTTGGATTCAGGAAAAGGGCATTCTAAGCATCAGTGCAGTAATGCACCCAGACAGAGAAGGAGAAATTCACCCCTGCTACAAGAAAGAGCATGAAAAGCTTGAGAGGAAAACAAAACCAAGAGCCATAGAAGCAATTCCACAAAGAGCAACGTGGGCAAGCATTCACAGGAGCCATAAGAAGTAGTTCACACTATGTCACAAAAAGTGCAGCCTGTTCTGCTCTTTGTCAGTTCTCACTCCCAGGATAGGGAGGCCATGGCCACCCACTCAGAACTCATCCCATTTTCATTCAAGCCCCATCAACAGCAGCAGTCCAGCTGGGATGAGTGACCACTGGGGTGATGTACAAGCCGTGGACTCACTTATATTGGGCAAGCCAGAGCCAGTCACGGCTGTGGTGCCTCAGCAATGGTTACCTGGGGCTTAGGGACAGACCCAGATCCCCAGGGGCAGGAAAACCTCACCGTATGCTAGATGCTGCAGCAAAGAAAGGCTCCTTTGCAAAGGACAGACAATGTCAGAATGGGGTTTTCATGTTGGCATTGCCTGTCCAGGGAGTGTACACAACCAGACTTCACTGCCCAGTAGCTCTCAGTCTCAGGTCACAGTGGGGAATGGAGAACACGGCATGCTGGAGGAGGACACAAGTGACAGACCTATGAAGGCATTCTGTGCCCTGGCATTGCTGCACTGCACACGTCTCCTTCCCCTGTTCTCCTGCAAAGTTTTAACTTAGTTGTCTGAATCAGAAGCAAATGGTGTGGATGCATTATAAAGCTGAACAGTCATCTGCCAAAAATACTCCAATTAAGGGTAACTGACCACAAATGTGAGTTAAACCAAGATACTGTCCTCAGAGCTGAAAAGTATGAATTATAAAACCAAACTCTTTCATTTCCACATTTCCAAAATAAAATATTAGTTTATATCCAATACTTCCTTCAAAAATGTAGCCAAGAACACATTTTATGTAAGAAACACCCCAAACCAAAACTATTACCTTAAAACAGCTATTTAATTTGATTCCAAAACAAGTATCTTCTTTCTCTTTCACAGGAAAAAAAAAGAATTATGAAATTGTTTACCCTATTTTTTTCATTTTGTCATAAAATTGGGGGGAAAGGGGGAGAAAAATAATGGCCTTACTTCATTAACAGCCTCCTAATGAAAGGCATACCTTATCTCTTTCCAGCCCTTTGAATTTCCAGATGGAACCCTTGGTCCTAGAAATACTTATTGCTATATTGGACATGACATGTTTAAAACCTGAAGCAATGGAAGTGAAAAACTGGAAATGGGCAATACACACAGCAGTGGGATCCAGATTGGCTCCTGGATCAGTTGAAGTGTAGTCTCACTTTTCTCCACTGCAGCTAATCCAGGAATTGAAATCAGAGAGACCTACAGAGAACTAACTTTTGACAGGTGACTGCAGGAGGCAAAAATCTATGTTTAGGACACTGGGAAAATTACAAAAAAATGTTCTCACATTTAAAAACCTCTAACCACAGGATATTACTTTGTGCCAGAAAGGATAATACAAAGCTTTAAGCAACCAGGGCATGAAAAAATGCTTTCTGTTTGCCAGTGTTATCTCACTTTATCCCTCATTTAACATGCTACAGCACATGAAAAATTAAAGCTGGTTTAAGTCATGAATGAATCTTACAGGTACAAATACACCTAACATATGCACACATACACAATGACCAGAGCTCCATGTCCTTTCTCTTACAACATCATTCATATTTTCCCCATTTTTAAGAAATTTAAGTTTTCCTATGTTTATGCATGAAGTACTATCATGCTCTCCTCAGATTCTTGAGTGGACTGAAGTGCTCAAAAACCTCCTAGAAAAATATTTGCAAGGATTGAGAAATAACTTTAGGAAGTTAGACTGACATTCTTGGAATGCAAAGATCAAGGGTTTCTTTGCACTATTTTTATTATAAACAAAGAACCCACTACAATTGCAGTGGCATCACTGGGGGAGGTAGAGGGAGGAGATGAGGAACAGTTGGAAAGCTGGAAAAAATATAGATAAGGCCAAAGTATATCCTTCTTGCACTCCTCACATCATTTTAGCAATAAATATACCCCAGGCCTTTCCACAAAGAGCTTCATTTCTATCCGAATTAAGTAATAACATTACTAATTTAGGAGGCTATTTAAAACATTTCTATGTAAAGTCAGATGTGAATCACTAAACATTTCCCTGTTTAATAAAAGAAAACAAAAACCAAAACACAGAACCATCAAATGCCAAAATACAAAGGAAAACAAACATAAGAGAAAGAAATAAAATGAGCTCTTTTCTGACCATGAGAACCATCAGGCATTATTTCATCTTAAACATTAAATGCCCCAGCCCATGCTAGCTCGTAGAGATAAGACATTTACACCTGCACATGACAGCCTATACAAACTCTTTCTGGTTTATATCCCTACTAGGATTCACAGCAGTCATCGAGATTATGTCACTTGATTTGATTCCTTCCCTGCTCTCTATGGTTCATTTACCAAGCCCTACAGAAGGCTATTCCTGTCCCTTGAGAAGATCCAAAGTTAGCATCTGTGCTGACAAAAGCAGCAGCCAGATAACACAACACGGAACCCTTGCCTCCACAGAGCCAGTTCTTCCCCCAGTGCCCTCACCGAGGTCATGTTCTAAGGAAAAAGGGCTAAACCAATTTTCCATGCTGCTTCCATGTTACAGCTTTTCCCACCTCTCTCAATCTATCAAAGACAAAACAGTGGACAGTGACAACTGAAGTGACAACAGGGACAGTTTTAAGGTTGATATCCGTGGTTCACATGGCATTCATTGAAACCCAAGTTTCTTGATACAGACATTCCTTTGTAACTGATAATAAAAGTGAAAGTGCCTGAAGGAAGAAAGTACATCTGGGTAAAACCAAAATAAATTTCCAGCAATCAGTTAAAACTCATCTTCTTGTGGACAAGAGCATGCAAAAAGCATGCATGACTTCTGGTGATCAGCCACTGCCTTTGCTGTTACTGCTGTATTCTTTCATTCCTCAATCAAGAGATAAAGAGGATCTCACTGTATTCCACAGGAAATGTATAAAAGCAGTTTCCTCCACATTATAATAGTAAAAAAGGCCTCAGCTCCAGATAATGTTCTCTGCTAGTTGGGAAACCAAATTTTTATATAGTTTCTGTGAGTGAGTTTGTTAAGTTATTGCCAGACTACCATCAAACCATGCACTTGCTGTGGCATTGTACAGGATAAAACATAATTGATACATGAAGGAGCTACTCCTTTCTGCTCCAAAACCTGGGGTAGCAGAAGATGACTAAAACATAGCAAAAAATACATATATAATTAGCAACTACAACTAATAAAATATTCTTTTATATTTTTTGGATGCAATAGAAGAACAGAAGCTTCTAGAAAGTTATCCAACAATAAATGATAGCAATAGATATCTGAACTTGGTGTGATTCATTTGCACATGTGATCTGGGAATGAAATCAAATAAGTGTTCTAGAAGGAAATAAAAGGCAGAGTCAGTCTGAAAAATTTTAAAATAAGAGCAGGAAACAATAAATGATATCCAGAGTAAGGCAAGTAAATAGAGTAGTAGGAAACCCAGAAACATTTTCTCAAGGGCAGATGTGCAGATAGAGTCAGTAGTATTTCAAATGGACTGTAGCTAAGGCAATGGAGATCACTGTATGTGATACAGATGTTGGTACAAGCAGCTCTGGCCAGTTCCCAGATGGCCACTGGTTATATCTGTGACTGCTGACCTGAAAAATAATGGACTAGGGAAGTTGTGCATGTTGGGGGTTTTTTTTGTTGTTTTTTTTTTACTAAGCCCTCCACTCTTATTTGCTTCTGGATGTTTTAGTAGTGAAAGGAAAAATAGAGAATCAATCAAAACAATTGACTCAATCAAAAGGCTGGTGCACAAAGACCAATCTACAAATGCAGAACTGGAAACACATCAGAAAGGGAGGAACTCTGAAACATTTAGTCCATCCCTTGACTGATGTTGGAAAACAGTTGAATGGATGTTTCAGTCTCATCCAAGTTCAACTGCAAAGGAAAAGTGATTATTGCATAATTTCTGAAACTATAGGACATCTCTAAGTCAAGAATCCAAAAGCACTTCTTGGGAATATGATGTTGGGTAGAGATGAATGGTGAGAACAGGAATTCTCCTAGTTGGAGCCTAGGAAGGACTAGAGAAGAGTCTGGAGTAGACTTGGTGGAATTAAATATTGTTACACATTATTTCTTTTGTTTGTATTTCATTGTCAGCAGAATTTAGCAGAGAAATCTATTTGCTCTTCCCTCCCCTTTTCCCAGTCCTCAATATTTTGGACTGCTTCAGACATTTCTTACAACCACATAATAAGATTGTTTCATTTTATACTTGACATTTTCTTCCACCTTTAGATGTCATGATATATTCTTAAAGGAAAAATAGTAATCTATAAATTATGGCAATGTTTAACTTAGTATGGTGTTTGCCTGGGAGCTGCAGCTTGGTAAATTCAGGCTGCAACAGTGTAAGTTCTCTTGAAATTGGGTCTCTTCAGGATGAACAATAATGGGCACTGCATTCTAGGATTTTCTCTCAAATCATATCTTTTTGTTGCTCCTGAAATCAAAATTAGGTTTGTATTCTGTTTTTAAGCAAGAAGAAAATTATACAAAGAAAGAACTTAAATAAAGCAAGGAGGATAGAAAACATTAGATATGCAGGGAAAGAGTGAAACAATGATTAAAATTAATGAAATTAAAGACAGGGTATCAAATCAAAGACAGGGTATCAAATCAACCACACAAGTTGTTATACCAGTTTCATTTCTGCAGAAGAGCAGTCTGGGGTATTCATTTAACCTACTGATATTCAGAGTATTTTGTGGGGCTGCAATCTAATGTCAAACTCCTGTTCTTTAAGCACCAACTTCTGCCTCATTATATAACCCACTGTGCTGTTTTGTAGATCATACCTTTATGAACTGCTTCTGGGTATTCTCCAATAGAGGTATTCTATCACACTCTGGGTTTTGATCCTCCCTTTCCCATTCAGTACCACTGTGAGAATGGAAAGCTCACTTTCATCTTGTTCACTCCTGTCAGATGAGACTTCTTCAGGAGACATGGAAAAACCTCTGTTCAGCCATGGCTTTGCAACTCTTCCAAGTGCAGGACCTTATGCTGAATGATTTTGGCTCTGCAGAAAGTGTGTTATCATAGTTAGCACAGGGCACTAGAAGGTCCAAATTCTCTTTTTACTTTTGAAATTAACTTGTAATGACTTTTCAGAAAAAAGTGAAGACCAATTTTTTGAAATATTATTTCTAATACTGGACCTATATATAGATCCATGAAGCCAGACTTTTTGGAGCAACCAGAACATATTTAAACACTGAAATAAAGGTCAGATTTCCAGAAACCATTTGCAGCTGGAAGCTCTCACCACCTTCAACACACTAAGCTCTTGGAAACCTAGTAATATATAGAGACACCTAAACAAGAGCTGGATTCTTCTAAAATCTGGTCCCATTTGAGATTATTAACATCTTCTAAATGTCTACTCACTGGAGGCTGGATTCTGAAAAGCTGACTACCTCCAGCTCCCACTGACTGTGAATCCCTATTCTTCTCTAAAAACCAAAGCTTCATTTGCCTGATAGCAGATTGCTGTGGTTCCAAACCTGAAAATTCAATTTTTCACATTTTAATTTGAAAACATTCACAATTGTTGCAGGAGCACATGATTTAATTTCTTAAGGTTTTTCAAGGACCCAATGCTCCAAGGTAGAAATTACAAAGATGTACTAAAAAGTTACTAAAAATACGGTCTAAAAACGAGCCATATTATCAGGGTTTGAGGAATGTTAATTTAAGTTAAACCAGTTTTGTTACTGGAAATTCTACTGTATTTTAGGAAAACAAGGGAAGAGAAGAGCCTTCTGCTTGGAACATTCAGTTGGGTATGATTATGAATCCCTTTATACATATCATAAGTATTTCATTACTTGGACACCATCTATTTTTACAATTAAGATGTCAATGTAAAAAAAAAAAAAGGACACATCACACAGGGTTGATCTTAAAAAGTCAGCATCAAACTCAGTTCTGTGTTGACACTTTATAGCTTCTTTTACAAATATTTTATTACTCACCCTCACAGAATTAACATTTTCCTCAATTGTCCCTGCACTCTAAAGATGATTATACAAAACAAGGATCTTTTTCATCACTCATATGACATGAGGTTGCCCTCAATTTAACTTGTGCTAAAATAACCCCAAAACTCAAAAGGATGCTTCCCATCCATGTCCCTACTTCCATACTGTAGCCCTGCAATGACTACTGTGATAGTTTTGTAGACTGGATCTTGAAAGCATAGTAGTGATACAGTTTTAAAAATATAATTTTAATTTTTACATTTAATAAAAATTAAGAGCCTTACAGTTTCACATCAGAACACACTACTTCAGTCCCCTCACAGTTTTGCAACCAAAATCATGTTTGTTTGTTTGTTGGGTTTTTTTTGCTTAGGAGAGGGTTAGAGTTAGAATAGAGGTTAAAAAGCAATAACAAAAAGCTATCATACTAATGAATCTTAATCTGTAATTGTTTTCCACTAAAGGAACTGAAATCACTGAACAATAACTGATGGAATTGCCTCTAAAACAACTTCCTTGCAAGATAAGCATTGCGTCAGCTATAAAATGAACTGCATCACTTCAAACACAGTAGGATATCTGGATTTGGAGACAGACATTAGAATATTTTCTACAATACTTTTGATGAAGAAAGAATTTAAAAAAAAACCAACAACCAAACAAGGAAGTTTAAGCAAGCCTCCTATAACTGTCAATATTACAAAACTATAAATTAAGTTTTCTACAATTAATTTTAGTTTGCACATTAAAAAAAGACAAATGTAAAGAGATTTGAAAGGCAGAGTCTCTACACTTCTGAATATATTCATAGTCTGGGCTATACACATCAAAACTCCTAAAAAAATCTATTTTATGTACTTGAGTAATTTGTTTGTGTGCTTACAGCTTTTACACTGCAGCCTAAGAAATCTGCTGGGATAACTATTTCTCCAACATACACAGATTCCCTTCATGATGGCAGGTGTTTTTTTTTGTGGAGGGGTGTTGGATCTTTGGGGATTTATGGGGTTTTTTTGAAGGGGAAGGGATTGCTTATTTCAGGAACACTAAAAGAAAAGCGTGTTTGCACAAGGGTATAATGATTTTAATTTAGTCTCTCATTGTCAAATGTGACACCAGCCTGAAAAACAGATGTATTTCAGCACAGTAGACTGAGGCGACTGTGCTCAGGATAGCTGCAAATTCAAGCAGCACAACTGACACAAAGACATAAACTTGATGGGTTTTAAAACACCAAAGGACCACACTGCTTAACATTTTGGAGAGGCAGAAAAGGCACAACCTGAAGAGAAGGGTGCCTCCCTGTGGCAAACAGAAGAGACCAAGCAAACTACTGAACCTGAGTTCCAGTTTCTTTTTCCATCAGCCACAGCACTGTTTCATGAGCAAAGGGATCATGAAATGTGAAAACAAACTAAGACCCTCTGTTTCCAGTACTGCTCGAGAACATAATTAAATATTCCTAGCACCATCATATGGGCTCAAACAGCTGTAGGATTAAATGTTTCTCTAAACACGCTTTCTTTTCGTCCTGTGGCAGAAAAGTTCCTGAAAAAAAAAAAAAAACACACCAAAACCACACACACACAGATAAATAAACTTATAAAAAATGCACACAACCAAAAAGCCTCAAAATTTTTCCTAACTCTGGGACTTTAAAGTTTAACCTTACATTCTATTTTGATCCTTATTTGTTTTAATTGAAACAAATTGGATTACACCACACTTCTCTCTTGGAGTCACCCTAACATAAGATACAGGCACATTTTTGTAAAGTCGGAGAATAAAACTATTTTGTGCTGAACTCCAATTAACATCTACTTTTTCTCGATGCTCCCTTTCCAGTTTCTGCTTCTAGTTCTTCCTAATCAGTTCCGTCTTTACTACTGAGTCTTGGTCTTGTAAGGACTCCATAATGCCTTTGCTATAAAGGTCCCTTTTCCTTGTTTTTCCACACCTCCTGAAGTATGTTACTTTTAAAAGTAGCTCCAAAGTTACCAGGCAATAGTTGCCCTTGTCATTATTTTGTTCAAACCTAATCTAGCCAATCATCTCTCTAGAAATAACTGTATTGATTTTATCTGAATGAAAACTGCATCAGCAACAGTCAAGTTAATGATATTACTCAGATAGCATCATCCCATACAGGCTGTTCAATTTTTTCAGATGTTTCTTCTTAGTTCAGAAACAAATGTTCTTAAAAGAGATAATGTATTTAAAATTATGCTTTTTTCCCTTGTTCTCTTTAGGTTGTTCTTCCAATCCCTTCTTTTCTTCACTGGTATAGCAGAAAAATGAAAAAGAGAAAGAAACAGAGGTAAAAAACCCCCAAACAAACAGAATCCAGCTAAACCAAACAGGTTTTGGCACTTATAGGATTTTTGAACAAATCTCAGATTCCATCTGAAATATTTAGCTACCACTTTTTCAGCATGTTGAAAAACAGAAAATTCAAATCTTCTATTGTTTGTTCGACTGCAAACCAAGGGCCAATTTTTCATTTCTAGAGGTGTCTTTGCTCTCTCAAACTCTGTCTACTCTTATTAAACATCAAGGCATGCTCCAAACAAATTCTTCAGTACTGCTTTTCTAACCCAAGTTCTAGATAAAATACCTATTTATATGAAATAGTAATAAAATTTTTAAAATAAATAATTTCTGATCAAGTCTAGAGGTCAATAGCAGATTTGGCTTTTCAAAGTTTTACCTATATTTACTCTTTTGAAGTCCTCACATTCATGAATTCCTCATTTGGAAGAAAGCTGAGACTAAAATGCCTTGGCAAACCAAAACGAGAACAATGGAAGTTAAAGATTTTCACTGAGTCATATAGTCTGCCCCTGCAGATGTAGGATTGTTCCCTGCAGAGCACTTTCATTTAAAATGGAAAACTGCAACTTTCCAGTTGAGTCCAAACGGGAAATGTTCAAGGGTTCTTTCGGAGGAGCTTGACTCATATCAGTTTCCAATGGACATTACTCCATGTTCCAGAGAGGGCTATAAATAAAAACAAGCTGCATTTCAAACACTGGAGGAAAAAGTGAAGGCCCACCAGGTGACACAGCTGCACTTGGGCGAGAAGGAGAGATGAATGTTGAGCCAGCGGACTGTATTTATGCTGCTGATGGCTAAATATGTAGCCTGCATTGACACTCTTACTGCTACCTGCGTCATGGAAGGGAGGATGGGAACACAGATCCAGCTGATCCAACCCGAGGCATTACACCTGTGCTGCCAGGACAAGGAAAACACAAGCAAGGGCAGTGGATGGGCTGAACACACACTGAACATGAGCCTGATCCCAGACATCACCATTGTAAACACTCCAAAACACATAGGGATGTGGCTGTCCTGAGAGCTACTTGTTTCAGGCATTTCCTTCATCCCCTTCATGGGGAAGGTCTGCTGGGATGTGACCATAATGTTTACAGAAAGAGAGCAATACAGACATAGCCTTAGATGTTAAATCAATTGTGTTACAGTGCTGTACCTCTAGGCTTCATTAACTCCTGTTATTCTCAAGGCTTTAATTGACCTTGAAGGAAGCAACAGCCAGTTCCTGAAAGATTTCTTCCCTCTCTGTGCTGAGCACAATGACAGGAAAAATCAAATCATGATGTTTCAATAGGATACAGATATTATAAAAGAATAGTACTATACATAAGAGTAAAATTAGGAATAAAATTAGCATTGTATTGATTGAAAGGGCTTTATTATTCTTTCTTTTCATGGTGCCCCATGTTCTTAGTAAGAATCAGAGCTCTGCTCTATCAGATGCCTTAAAACACAGAGAAGGACCTGAATCCTACTGTAAAATTTTACATTTCAATGAAAAACATTCTCAAATCCCAGTAAACCTATGTCACAGTTGAAATTTGTGTACTGTGTGAAATTTCCACATCAAAAAGAATATATTCTTTTTTAAATCAAAATTAAAAATATCAGAATTGTTTTTTTTTTTTTGGCCAATAAGTTTCTGTGTACCCAAATGGCAGATGAACTCACAGGACAAAATCCTAAGCAGTGCTGTTTCTTGAGCCACCTAAAATTATATTGCACATACTTAGGAGAGTCATTTAGCAATTTAGAAACATTTCAAATTTTTCAGACCTCAGTGAAAAAGTGTTTCAGTGCTGACATTCTACACATCTTACTTAACAACTTAAGGAATCAGGTATCTGAGACTGCTTAGCAAAGATATAAACATATATGTGTGTGTGTGTTCCAACATGAAATGAATCTATTAATTCCTTACCTTCTATTTGTGGAAAAGCCATTTTAAAGTTACTTACCCATCTCATTCAGGCATCTTGCAAACTTCATATAAGTCTATTCTCCCATCATGTCAAACTAGGGCTATCATTCTCTGATGCTTATCCTACATATTCCGTTAATTCTATCAGATATCAATACAGATTTTGTATATTATTTGAAAGTGTATTTGTTACACAGAATCGTGTATCATTGAGGTTTAAATATAGAGCAGAAACGGTTTATACTTATAAATTCAGCATACATACACAAAATGTTTCCTAAGGACTTGTGCCCATATCTTGATATCAGTTCTTTCCTTTATGTAAAATGAGCATCTTAAACATCAAGATAAAAGAAAAAACAGCCATAGCTTAGGAAGGGTGGTTTTGAAAACTAAGTGCAAAATTTGGATTTAACAGATGTAAGATCAATGCCTGTTTGCAGAGAACCACAGTGGGTTTTCCTGCATATTACCCTGACAGGAAATAAGATTGCATGTTAAATAAATTATTCACTACAATAGTAATGTAAATTTTCAATATTTAATGAAAGCAATAAATAATAGGTTGGAGCTGTTAACCTAAACCCTCACCAATCTGAAAGGCAGAATAATACTTTTTCAAACACACTCAATTGGGCTCACAGGATAAGATAGTTTTTGGGGTTTTTTTTTGCTTTTAAAATACACCAAAAAAATCTTCAGATATTTTTCCCTCTATTCTAGAGACCACTGTAGGCAGATGAAACCTATCATGGCCATCATTACATTCTGAACTAGTCTAGCTCCAAAATAATTCTGAAGTCAAGGTCTTATGATACTTTATGACCTCCTTTACTCTTTCTCTGAAATATTCTTGGATTGACTTAAAAGAGAGCTGCACATATGGTCTACCAGATTAAACGAGGAGGTAGGAAGGTCAGATTATTACCAGAATAATTTATATTTCCTTTTGCATTGACTGTAGGTTACATGAGCTGTAAGCAAATGAGACTCATTGAAATTTATACTCAGCTACATTTTGGATTGAAAAACAGACTAGAAAAAGAGATTTTACATTAATCAGATAATAGAAATTATGATGAAAAACTGGAGATGAGGGGATGGTGATTAGAAAGATCTTACCATGCACCTGGAATGCAGCTCTTCCTACAGCACATACTTCACCTATTGTACTTATTATTTAAGTTAGGACTTCAAACACTGTAAATTTGGTATTTATAATCACTATCAAGAAGAAGAGACCTTCTTCTTTAGCCTCTTTCTTCAAATAGACAGCCCTGAAGACAACTACTCAGTGGTCTGTACTCCTGCACCTGAAGGAAACACTACATTAAAAAGAAGCAGCACTGTTTGACGAACTTCTTTAAGAAGCTTCTTGCTAAAATTTACTGGCAAGATCCTGTTACCTAGAACAGCCTATGATATATCCAAGAAACAGAAACATTTTAAAAGATGTTCATTTAAAAGTGTTCTGCAATAATCCTAGCAAGGCTGATCTTTGAGAAACAACCTTTGGAAAATAAGGACATCTTTACACAGGGTTTTTTGTTTTTTTTTTTTTAAGAGACAAAAAAAAGGGAAAAAAAAAAAAAGGAGGGACTTTCTATTCCTCTGCATTTTTCAATCAACTCTCAGAAATTTGGATTAAGAACCAGTTACTTAAAGGTAGGTTATTCTAGAATCACCTAGACTTCCTGCATCTTTCACCTAGTTTTGTCTGGCTCTAGACATGGGGCCAGTTTTGTGCAATATTTCAGCTTCTGTGTTTCAAGGGATATTTAGAAGTTCATCCTAAGTAGTCACTCTGCTAAACACAAAGAAAAGCAATTGAAATTGGTTCAGGGAAGGGTTTTCTTTCCTTAATAGAAGAGAAATTTCAGGCAGTGCTTTTGTCAATCCCAGTAACATGTTTAACAGTAACATGTAACCTCCATCCTTGACCCAGCAAGTCTAAGATGCATTTAATTGGTCTGTCTGCAAAGCTATGAAAAATTTCTCTTTGTGTACTGTAAAATAAAATTTATATATTTCATACAGCTGGGAAACAATATCTACTATTCAGAGCTGCTGGCAACACAACAGACCACTTTCCTTGTTAAACTCTCTGAAACCATCCTCTTTTTTCCAGCCCTGCTTTTAGGTGCACTGAAGAAGCCAAAAATACAAAAATCAACAAGAGGAAAGCATAATCACTGGAAAACTCAAAAGATATAAATCATTCTTAGCAGAAAGACAACATGATAATCCTGAAAATCTTACAGATTTCTTGGGTTGGTTTATGGAGCTGGACTTCGAAGGACCTACCAAAAAAAAAAAAAAACCACTGACCAGCCACACTGAAATGAAATCCTCATCTATGTCCTGTCCGTTCTTCTTTTCACTCGACTTACTGGTCTTCCTCAACATCAAGCTACTCCCCATAAATCCACAACTAACAGCATGTGAACTTTTATGAGATAAATCTCAGTATTACTGAGAACCCAGTTTATTTTTTAAAAAATTAGCTTTTCAGTATAAGATCAAAGAAACATTCAAAGATGAGGAATTTAAAGAGGAAAAGACAGAAGCTTTCTAATCTATAATTCTCATGTCTGCCTGTGTGAGTTTTCATGATAGTTTTAACACTGAAATTGTGGCCATTTTTATTGCTGGAAATAGAACGGGATTAAGGAGTATCAACATTACAGGATAAGTCAGCCAACAAATCCATGCCAGGAGACTCCCTTGTTGAGAGGCACAATGCTGGAGTAGCTACACCAGTCACATAAAGATATAAACAAAGGTAAAACTGGATGTATTTCACTGCTGAGATGTAGCTACCCAAGGCATTTTGCTGGCAACAAGGCCTTAGTAATTGGGAGGGGAGGACATGATCTTTCCTATACCTAAAACTAGCAAAATTTATTGCATAGACTGAGCCTGAGCTGTATAAAAACAGTCACTGAAAATTTGGAAAACATTAGTTAAAAGAAGAAAAGTGGTTATTTAAAGGACGTCAATATTGATAGAGAAAGTAGACTTTTCATTGACCCCATACTGATCCAACAATAAAATGCCTGATGTTATAAACATTAGCACCTCTTAAAACTGAAAACAGTAACAACTTCAGCTTCTTCTAGGCCTTCATCTGAAATCAAATGATGATTAAACGGGTAGATCAGGTGTTTATAAACCAAAAAAAAGAAGCGATTTACATCATGTGTAAATTAAAAACATTTATATTCTTCCAAATGCCTCTAGATGCAGTGATTACTAACTGGAGAAAAAGGTACTTGAAAGTGTGTGTATCCATAGATGTATTAAGCACTGTATTTTATCTTTCTTTTTTCTGCTCTCCCTATAAACTCTTCCAGACAGTGTATCCGCCACTACATGCCTGGAAAAATTTACTCATGTTTGGAGAGTTGGTCTTGTAGTGCTATTGTAACGCAGAAAAACACAGCAATATTAATAATAATATTAATGTTTAAAAGAATCATGAGAACTCTTCACCCATACAATGCTGATATAAATAATTTACCTAATGCACCAGGAGCTTGCCTGTGTCTTACAGAGCCTATTCAGAAAAAGTCATGAAGGAAGGTAAGTGACTATTCATAAAGACAAGTCCAGAGAATATTCCTGCGTGCCAGCATTGCCAAGATGTAAGACCATTTCAAATCTTTAAAATGGCTCAAAACTTTAAGGACACTGGCAGTAGCAAGGCAGAAAAAAAAACAAAAAACTCTGAGTGTCTTACTGTTAAGTGACATAGACAACATTCTGACACAAGTTTCCTTATTGTCTTTAATGTAAGTACATAGAAATGAAAAGGTAACTTCAACAATAAAATGACTAGGCTCATTCTTCTTTAATCCTGCTTTAATCCTTCTTTAAACCTATTTGGTGCTGCCCAGAGTCAAATAGTAAAGCACTACCATTTATACAGTGTCATACCTTCGAGTATTGGTGTGAATTGAAGTCTTGTCTTTCAGCCTTCTGTAGCTGTATGATACTTACATGATGCAGAATACATGCTTCTGAACACTAATTAAAAACAAACTCTTAAAGTACATATTCCATTTGCTTTAGGGCATCAATTATAAAACCGGATGTTAAGCCAGATGCCAAAGAATTATTTTTTATAAGCCACACCTTATAGCCATGTAGCCTCCATTTATCATCTCAGATGGGAACATTTAATTTGACAGCATACATTTTGGTTAATAGCCAGTTTCAACATTAGCACTTGTTTTTGCAATTTTATGTAAAATGATGTGATAAAACTGTCTATAAAGAAAATTCTGCTAGTTCAGTTCAGTACCTCAGCATTTACAAATCATGTCTCTGTGCACAAGCTACAAATGTTTTATACACTTGTGAATGTCTGCAGCATTTCTCACAGAGGCATTCATCTTTCCACGTGCAAGCTTATTTAATACATATCTATACATATGTAGACACGGCTGCCTAGAAGCAGACTTCTCTTTCAACACATTTATCTAAAGAGAACAGAAAATGAAAGGTCTTTTGTCATGTGTTTCTTGAATATTACAAAAGTTTCTTGACTTCAGAGGAGAGTTTTGGTTAAAAAAATAAAAATAATGCATTCTGTTACTTTTGGTACATGGCCGAAACACAAATTTAGACCTAGAACTCTCAGGGCAGCCTATATTTAGCAACACAAATCCTGTCTTCATGTATACTTGCATTTTTAGGTAAAATGTGTGCCAGGTCTTCAGCTGCTTTCAGGCTGGCATAGATCCATTGATATCAACACTGTATTTAAGTTTCTTTTACATTTGACAGAAAAAAATATATCTGTTCTAGAGCCAGAAATAGTACAGGAGGGATACCTGGCATACCTTACAAATCTCCTAATAGATATCAATCTGCCCTGATTTTATCCCTGAGGAGAGAAGTCCCACTGCAGCACTTCTTCTGAGAACTGCATAATCATACCGAATTATGTTACAAACTTGTGAAAAAAGCAAATTCATCTTCATTCTGGCTAAAGCCAGGATTTGATTCCCCATATAATGAAAAGAGACAAGTACACTATTTCAACTGTGACATTTCAAGTTTGAATTATTTTATCCAGACAGCAAAAGAGATTTTTTGGCTGCTTATCATACATTTCCAAATCCAGATGTTAATTTTAAAATAAAATCCTCACAAAGAAAAATCAAGATAGTAAAGCAGCCCAATCACAAACACATATTATATATGCTCCCTATACTTGTCAAAAATTAGGGAATGGCCATTTTGGCTGTTCCTATTCACAAATCAAGGAATGTAATGAACTAATGTATAAAGGGACCACAGAGGAATGTACAGTATCAACTATCAAGTAACTCCTACGAATGGGAAATGGACATGAATCATAACACACCTGTAACTCTTCAATGTGAGGCATGGCCAGATCACAGACTGTAACTGCTAATAAGAAAAACAGAGTCTCTTAACTGCAGATTAACATAGGAATCATGGCCAACATCCTTCCTTTCATGCTGACATAGAAGAAACCATACATGCCTGCTTTACTTTGCTGTTAAAAAGGACTTCAGAACACTTCTAAAAGAAAAAAGGCACATCTGAATTGATTTTTTTCCCCTCTCCTTACCTTATTAACCTTAGCCTTACTTTTTCTAATATATATATATATACACACATAATTAATTAAATATTAAAAAATGGGGGAATATGAGTAGCTTGCCCAGTTTCCTGCTAGCTTCCTTAGTAAGCCAGAAATATAAAATTCCTAGGCCTCCTTATGGTTCACAGCTCTAAGTCAGCATCACCACTCAGAAGACCCAGCAATCAAAGGGCCCCAGACTCCTGTGGTCCTCAGTCTAGGACCGCTTTGCCAACCAGGCTGTATTGAGGGTGGTGGCATCAAGCCACAAAAAGTGACGAGTGTCAGAAGGCCACAAGGATCCTGATGGGGGTGGTGGACATGAGTGTTAACTCTCCTGTAAAGTTCGGAGGCAGAAACACAGAAGCCCTGGACGTAGCCGTGCTAAAAGAACCTTCCACATTCTGAGATGATGAGGATTGGAACAGTAAGAACTTCTCCCGGAAAAGAAATGTTTTCATTGTTTTTATGGTTGTTTCAGGCTTCTTTTCCATGATTTTTTTCCTGTCTGAGTAGAAACTCCATCTTTTAGAATTGGTGGAGTGTCAGTCTTACACCTGCTGGGCAGTCTGCAAGCAAAACAAAAACTAAACATATTATTTGAGAAAGTTACTAGATCAGAAGTTACTCTTGACTTTTCTTTCCAGTTATGGAAGAAAACCAATATGGAAGCACCAGAGTTATTCGCACCATGAAAGTTCTGATTTTTCAATACCCCAAGGAAATAAAGTCAGCACAAGACTTTTGGGAAAGTCTCACTTCCTTTCATGATTTTGGATGCTTGCATCCAAATAGAATGTAAAGAGACTGAATTCAGTACTGAACTTCTGATACATACAAAATAAAGTTCTGACACAGGAAAATGCCTGTATACAGTAATTGTAACTTTTGGCTTCAGCTGCGAAAGGCTTTCCTTACTCTTATGTTTGCTAATGTTACAGGAGCAGGACATTGCAACAATTAACATGTTAACAAACACATAACAAATGTAGAGGCAATGAGAAACTAATATTTTACCTTTCCACATATATCATGCATGTTGAACAGCTCTAACATTCAGATCATTAGCCACAAAAAAAGTTGTTTTTCCAGTCACCGACATTCATGTTTTTATTTCAGCAGCCATAACACTCCTAATGTCTAAATGAGTTTGCTTTCCCAGAGTGTCTGGAAAATTATTTTGTTAATCTCAATTCACAAACTCATTACCAAACTGAATTCCAGCATCTTTTCTAGTGCCCAGCCAGAGTATCAAGTTTCAGGCGCCTTTCACTACTCCTTATTTATGTAACTCTTTATTAAACCTGCATTTTACAGCCATTTTTTACAACTTGGGCCTATTAAGTTACAAGGTTCTGCATAATCAGAAAAAGAATCAGCAACAGTTCTAGAGGTACCACGTATTCAGGGTGGAAGTGTCAAATAATTTACAGAACAGTGATATACCCAATGCTGGCAGCAGAACAATTTGATGTTGATGCAATTCAAGTGGCTGCTGCAGTGTGCTTTCCATTTTACACAGGAAGGTGTGTTACATTCTTTCCCATCTCATGTTAGTCTAGGAATTTATTTCTGAAGAATAGCTGTTTCAAGAGTAATATCGAATTACCACAGCAAGATGACCTGCACAGCAGCTAAACAGTCTGTATGAATCACTGCAGACGTTTGAAACACTGTGCAGACGTGAACTCACTAAACCTCCATCATTCTTTCCAATGCAGGCAGGCAGAAGGGAAAACAGTACAAGTACGGTCACCTTGTGGCAGCCAAAGGAGTGCATCAGGTACAAGGAAACGGGGACAGACTCGTCTCACAGGACAAGAAAGGGCACATCAGGCACAGGATGCAAGAGGCAAACGGAAAATTACTATTAGGTATCAGGGAGAAAATCACCTCTTACAGAAAGGGTGGTCACCCGGTGGAAGAATTTGCTTTGCTATGTAATCTCCATCCTTGGAGCTATTCAAGAATTGCTTGGGAAGACCTCAGCAACCTCAACTGACTTCTAAGCTGCATTAAACTACAAAGTCAGCTCCACTGTGACTGGGCTAGGATCAGGAAACTTCCCATGGTTCCCTCCAGCCTAAATTTTTCCATGACGCGATCTCACTTCCCACATGACATTCAGGATTCCACAATTTGGAAACAGAAAAGGGAAATCTCCCCTGTGGAAAGGGGAGACACCTTTTCTGCCACAGGCCACAGAAGCTGGGCATCAGGCTGAAGCAGCTTCAGAAGCACACCCAAAATTCCTTCTCCTTTTTAGTGCTTACACTGTTCTTTACCTGCTTAAAGAAAGAGCATGCACTAAAACAATTAATATTATCATTCTAATTTCATCTCCCCCAACAATGTTTTTTCTGGAAAATGCTACAAGATGCTCAGTTTTCAATGGAATTTTGAAATGCAACTGCCTCCCTCAAACTGAAGCGTGTCTGCAGCTGGAGGTATGCTGGATCCAGGAAACCTATCATGTTCCATGCTAAGTCCATCACAGTGGATATAGGATTTTTAAAAGTTGCCAACTTTTGCAAATAGATTTGCCAATTAAATGTCTGTCCTGTACAACAGCTATAAGATGATGAGTTTTGCTTTTTATTTTTGCTCCTCCAAAACCTCAGTTTGATATAATTTTCTTTTAATTTCAAAGCATTTACTGAAAGATTAAAGCACAAGTGTCCTAAAGAATACAATCTATAATAATGCAATTAATTTCAGTTTTACCGCTGCAGTAAAATTAACAATTCCAATAAAGCATTTTCTCTACAGTTCACAAGAAAGCTAGAATTGCATTTAAACTGTAAAAAAAAGGTTTTGTATTATCAGCTAGTGTTACTAACTTGAGTAGTCAAGGTTTTCATCACACCATTTTCTATTTAAGTCTCACAAAGGAGAATTCCTAAATACTTAAAAACTGAAACAAACACATGCCTTTGCCTTCGTCCTTCCCAGCTTCTAGAAGAAACCACATAATTAATTTCAAGATATTTCAGGTTGTTTCATTTTGGTTCTAAAAGTGTTTCATGAGTTGGCTATGCACTTGTTCAAGGGTAACTTACAGAAAGAAAATTAAAACAAATACAGTCATGTAAACTGATAAGCTGTAGAGTGAAAAAAAATATCCAGAAGTTCTCATTTACACACAGAGATGGTATTCAGAAAGTTATTACCACTTCTAATTATCACAAGCAAACAGCTGGCATATAAAATTGTTAGTGAGTGACCAAAAGGATACTCAAATCTGTTATTTAAATTTATTCCAGTCTGGAAATGGGCTCTTGGAATGAAGCAAACCTATAACTAATTGATTTATATGTTCTGATTTGTTTATTTCAGTTAGAACATACACATTTCATACACTCCTGAGAAACCTTGCAAGGAAATTCACTGAGAAATTCCCTTTTCTTGCTTAAGCATTTTATCATTGTTTATTTTATTACTGCTATTTTTCTATTGGATAAATGAAATATACAGAAGTTCCTGTTGTTGTAATAATGCTATAGAAACAGAGGAATTTGGTTTTTCTCTGACTCCATTGCAAAGCAAAATTTCACCTATTGTCAGAGTTACATTTTTTCAAGACTACATTTCTTATAGACTATATATGTGAGAACTCAGGTCAAACCACATTCTGTCCATTTACTTTTCTTTCTGTCATACAGACTTTCCCTTTACTTCCTCCTGCCACTTCCCAGGCTATCTTGACACTTGGAGCAACATCCCTAAGGAGCAACAGGGATGATCTAAATGTGACACAATGCTTCATCACAAAAACAGGCATTGATCTGAGAACCACTTACTGAGTAATTAAAAATATATAACCTGCAATTTGAAATATTTTTTTCAAAAGCAAATATATTGAGAGAGTTGATATCAGATGCTGGATGAGCAAACTACTTACTCAAACCATTAATAAAGACAAGATCTTAGTGGAGCATATTTGTATACCATATATATGATGTACAACAACCAGCTCAACATTATATCAAAACCCAAGCTCACTGATAATTATCTCCTAACATCTTGAGTTGAAATAAAAAAACCTTATCAATATAGGTTTCTTAACACTAAGAGGACTTATTAGGCATTAATACCACTTTCCTTATTTATGTTTTCCTTCATTTTTCCTTCATTTTTTACTTTCAGTTTGCTAGCGTTTGGAAGAACATCCTTACTTTTTGAAGCTTATGAAACAAAAGGTAAAGGTATGCCAACATCATTCACAAAGTAACCCTGTTTCAAGCCTGGTCTCACTGTCAGTCTAAAGGTTAGAGAGCAAACAAACATTTTTAAACTGCAATCGAACTGTAAATATAAATCTTTCTTGGTGCAGTCTGGCAGAATTGATTGTGCCTTGCTTGTGTGTAGGCATGAACATACATAAAACTCAGAAGAAAAAGGACTAGAAACAGCATTGGGAAGATGCAACAAGCCTAGAGAATCACATAAATCCTTCTTTAATGTCTTCAAGCCCAGAAGTCACACAAAACTAGAAATTACTGTGTTCAGTTTTTGCATAGTACTTATTTCGTACTAGGAGGATAAATAAGAGTTTAATCATTAATATGAATCTCTCAGGAAATAGTAAAGTACTAAGACAAAACAATGAAACACAATCGTGACGAGGGAATGACTTGAAGTTGTGTCAGGGAAAGTTTAGGTTGGATATTGGGAAAAGGTTCTTCACCCAGAGGGTGGCTGGGCACTGAAAAGGCTCCCCAGGGAAGTCACAACACCAACCCTGACAGAGTTCAAGAGGCGTTTGGATGATACTCTCAGGCACATGGTGTGATGCTTGGGGATGGTCCTGTGCAGGGCCAGGAGTTGGACTGGATAATCCTTGTGGTTCTCTTCCAGCTCAGGATATTCTGTGACTCTGCAGGCCCTGGGATGAATGGCTTCAGCAGGTTCCCATATCCCTTTGCGGAGCAGTGTGACCCAACACAAAACCTGGGGTGCAGTGCACCTCTACCACGGGCCAGAAGGGACAATCCAGCAACTTAGTTCAACCTCCTTATACCACAGATCCTGACTTTCACCAAGATATACAAACACTCTATTTTGCATCTCCTTGCAATCAGAAAATTGGTAATCTAATGTGCAATGCTAGATACTGTCAGCAACAGAAGGAAGCTGATGAGCGAAATAGGAAATGAAAATCTGTATCTTTCAGGAAGAACACAATCCTGAATAAATACTTCATTCAGAATCTTCATTTGATACTGCCGATAATACTCTGATTTTCCTTTAAGGATACTGACCCAAGCAATGTGGATAATGTATCATTAAACAACTCTTAATTGCTTTTAAAGAATAAAATCATCAATTAACTGGATTCTTAGAAGTTGCTAAAGAATGCATTAGACTGGTTAGTATGAGTTAATGCTTAATTGTCTAATGATTTTAATAAAATACATTAGACCTGTGCTTAAACTTTTAGATCTACAGGATTTTGATTTTCTGAGAAAGAGCAAGTAAAATTCTATCTTGGGGAGAAAAAAGCATATTTTTTATGCAGACCATAACCAAAGCAAACACCCAGACCCATCCTTGAGTGCCCCCAGCTTTAACAGTTCAAAGGTATATCCTGAACCCTGCTGGTCCCATGACATTCTCAATTCAGATGTCTCCAGGGAGCAAAGTGAAGCGCTTGAAGCTGCCAGTGACCAGTCCTCTCTCAGTCTCCAACAACATGTTTTGCAACCTGCAACCTCCCATGAGAATGGTTCTGAGCAGACAAGTAATTAACCATGACCTCTTCCAAAATTTCAGAGCACCCATAGAAAACCAAACTAATTTTTCCTTCAGCACTGGCTCTCATCACATACCTGACCCATTCTTGACTTCCATGCACAGTTTGGTTCTTTCTCCCTGTTAAGAGACCCACATATTTTCTGTTGTGGTTGCGTTTCAAATGCTGGCATGAAGAGCATGTTGGAAGCTGCTGGCTGAGAGGAGCTTGGAAGCAAACATGGAGAGAGCTGGAGGAAGAGAGTTGGGCTCATGCATGACTTTTCCACACACTTCTGTAAAAATTTTAGGGTAGCCCAGACAGATGGGAACTTCTGAATGACAGATGATCCATTTTTATTACCCTCAATTTCCATTGTGAAAATAATTCATATTGGACTGGTTGCAAAAAAGCAACATGCTCGAGACCAAAGAAGATGTAGTACATTTCAGAACAGTCTTTTTCACAGCTCTATTGTTATTCTAGAAGGAATTAATGTAAAAAGTAGCCAGGATGACATCTGCATTAATATTTACATGCAGCACCTATGGCTTCACTTGCTAATTAGAGCAAGAACCTTTATGTCATTTGTACAGAGTGAGGTAAAGGACATTTTTCCTGTCTGTATAAGCTTTGGTACACCAGTTTCCTCCCTAAAGAGCATATAATAGCTACATTTAAGTAAATCAGGTCAACATGTCCTCCTTTATTTTATGTTAAGGTAAACTAGCCTTCCTGTCCCACTACAGCCTAATTTTTCTTTATAGCTATTTAAAACCTATTATAGGGTAACATTAACATTCAGACTGCTTCCTGCACTGTCTGATTTTGCTAGATGATAAACTTAATAGCACTTAGTGACAGACAGCAACCAAGAAGTTGGGGGAAGGGGAAATTTCATCTCCAACAGCAGCCTACAACATTTAGAGCAGTTTAATAACAACATCAATAAAAATGCAGATCTACTGTAAAGTGCCTGTGGTGGCAATTACTCTTGGTTGTTTACTTTGGCTACAGCCACCAGAAAGCAGGATCTATTCTGCCTACCAAGCACCACCTCTTCTTTTCCAGTCACTCACATCCCACATCTGGACAGGGAGAAGCGCAACTCGGGGTGGGGATCAGGAAAGTTTAGAGGACAGATACCATACTGCACCTGGTACAGACTATGTCTCATTGGCACACATTCATCTCACACTTGTGGCAGGATGCATTAGCATTCAATGTTCCGCACATAAACTGTAACCTTGGAAAAGACATTACCTCACAAGAAAAAAATCTTGCACTGTATTCATTTTAAAAGATTGAATTAAGCCTGTTTTGGTTAAATGTGAGTATCGGTAGTTTCGAAACCCAAACCTGATGCATATGTCACTCTATACTGCCTCAGAGGTTCAATCAGGGGTTGTTTAAAAGCTTTTTGCTGGTAGCAGGCAGCGAAAGTGACTCAAGAGACACAATGATTTGCAGGACTGTTCCAATTCCCAAAGATCGTATTCAGGAGTAGTTTTGGTCTCAGGATCAGTGTGGCTTCGAGAGACAGCAACTCTGCAGTAGTGCTCTGGGGCTGCTTTGGAAATATCTTCATTACCCAAAAGTATGAAGGACCACGTAAACTACTTTTGCAACACTCAATTTCTAAATACACTCACACTTAGCTGATACCTGACTCTTATGTTTCAGGGAAGGGGAAAAAAAAAAAAAAGGGAAAACTTTGTGTTAACCATTACAACTGGAAAACTAGCTGTTCTTTCAGTATGATATAAATGATGCTAAGATGATTCTGAGCTGGCTGTCGGCCTTCCTGTCCTCAGGTCCACTTGGTATAGACTAAAAAGTACAGAACAAAGATCAGAAGCTTCAACACCATAAGCAGTTATGGACTTCAGGATTTGGTCCGCCTGACAGTTTCCATGTGGTGATGGAAAACCAGGAGAATTTTTAAAAAAAAATCTATGCAGATTTAGCTATTCAGAGACCCATTCAACCTAGCCATGAACCCTTTTAAGGATAGGGCATTTTGTTTTTCTAAGTCTCTTCAATTTGTGCACACAGGGAGTTGTCACAGAAGACATTGCTATCTCCTTGTCAAGGAAATCAGAGAGGTACCAATCTGTGCTCTCTAATGAGCAGCACAAAGCAACCCAGTCCTTACATATTTAATAATCTTCCTTCTACAGTTGGACTCGATTACTTTTATGGGTCCTTTCCAACTCAGGATATTCTCTTGCATGATAATTCAAATGGCTAACAAGCAGCTATGACTATAGGTTTTCCTCCATGTGGAAAAAAAAAAAAAGAAAAAGAAAGTCTTGCAGTTTCTTAAAGTCTTCAAAAATATATTTAGTAACATAAATGCACATTGTAATTCCATATAGTTATTTGTCTTTGCAACATATCACAAATATTTTTCCATCCCAAAGTAGGAGACCTCAAGATGGGCCCATGAGGTGTGATGGAAGCTGGGCAGCCCAGTAAAGAGGGACATGCTGGGCTGTACATCTAGCACAGCTTCTCTGAGCACACAGCTCTCTGACTACAACATATCTAGTTCACCTATGCCCTGTGATCTGAAGAAAGAAAAAAATGCACACATAACTGCAGGAAAGAAGGGAGAAGTCAGCTGTGTGAGCTAAACTGTCTATATACAAGACCCTAAAGGTCAAAATAAAGGTTTTACAAAGGGTACCAGGGAACACCAACAGCCTAAGGGCCACAAAAATTAATGTAATCAGCAGAAAGGTACTAAATATGTCCCTTCTACTTCCCACCCTAAATGCAACATCAGTTTCAGAATACAGTGTTAGCTCAGAAGACTGAGTAAAGGCTCAGGAGTGCAGTAGTCTTCTGCCTGTTTGATAACCCTTAATATAAACTAAAGAAAACCTAAGAATCTAGCCTAAATCGGGATCTAGATAAGTCCCCATCCAGCCTAAAAATATGGAGAGGCACAAATGTGCTGTAAAAGCATCTTTCTACTGCACTAAAATCATGTTGCAAGGCAGCTCTCAAATGCTGAGCCACAACTGAGGCAATACCTGAAGCACAGGTGCAGGTAGAGACATCCTATCCAATGGCCCCCAGGGCAGCGGGACAGTGCCAGTTCATGGGAGCTGATCCTTGGCTGAACACGACCAATGATGGTTTCACTGACCACAATAGGCAGCCTGCCCTGGCCAAGGGGAAACCTGGATAGAGGGCAAGCGCAAAAGGTGGCAAATATTCTACTTCTTCTCAAAATAAGTTGCTGTTTTCATTTCAAAGTTTCAGAGTCTTTGGCTCTAATTAAATTTGAACAAGGAAATGGGGAGTAAGCAAAATTCTTAGAAAATGGGCTGGTTTTTCCAGCTCTGCTGGGACTGCCAGCAATGCATGAAAGAGAGTGTCAGGTGCTAAAGAAAACCAGTGTGTCCTTTAATAAAAAATAATAAATAGGATATACTTATATAAGTATGTACTTTTATACTTGCGTAATATATAATATATAATAGGATATACTTATAAATAATAAAAAGAATATACTTATTTTAGGATTGTAATTGTTTATAGAAAACACACTAAACCCTCTGTTTTTCTAATCTTGTTTTTTAATACTCAGCACTTGTAAATTCCTCCAATCAGGGAAATCAAATATTTCATCTGATAGTATAAATATTTGTTCCACCCCTTAAAATTCTTCAGCTAGAATTAATACACTTTGAGAAGTCACTGCTAGTGACTTCAACCATTCTTTGATAATAGAAGGGAAAATGTAATATCCCAAAGGCTAAATGATTTAAACAGCTATTCTTTCTCTTTGGCTCAGTTTTAAGACAAAGAAAGCAACATTCAAAATCAGCATTCAGAATGAGCCCTGAAACCAGCCTAGCTAATAAATCCCCTCTTTCTATTCAGCTGATTTTGTTTTCTAGCTTTCTGTATCTCTAGCTGTTTATTATCTGTGTTATAGTGGTCACTTCCAAATCTTAAAAAAAGTTAATAATTTCTCCATGTTCACTTTGTGGGAAATCACCGAGACAAAAGCCAAAAATGTTTAGTCCAATTTCAACCAGAAATACATTCTGAACGTTGAGCAGCTCTAGTTTTTATTGAACATATTCTCACCCCTTCGCTGGTGTGAGATTGGAGGAGACTGGTACCACATGGCACTTCATGTACACAGTGACTTACTCAGAGACACACCAGGAGACCTGAAACTGCTCTCCCAAGTGCCACAACAGTCCACCTACTATAGGACCATTTTCCCTTTCTGCTCCCAGCCACTTAGGTTATTGCAGTTTGATATAATATTACAGTTAAGGCAGAACAGAGTAGATTTCCAGAGCTTTAACATTTTCCTAGAAGAGCAGACTTTTAAGAACCACCCACATCAAAGGTGTGAAGCTTAATGAAGTGCCTTGCAGTGGTGAAAGGTCTTACCAGGTTTTACCTCTTATATACTCACTCCCTTATTGCTTCGATTTCACTCTTTGCTAGGTTCTGGGTAAGTATTTAAAGAACAGAAGGAAGCTTTCTCTTCTTTCAATAGGTTTCTTTAACCCCTCAAAAAGGTCAGGAGATCCAGCAATACTCTGCTATAAATACCTTTCTAGTTCTTCTTACATATCACCTTTCAAACATGATCATGCAGCACAGATATGTTACTTCTGTCCTGCATAGCCATCTGTTACAAATCACCTGAAAATTGAGATGGATTGAAATGTGAAGTATGCCTACTTTTGGTGAAAACAAATTGAATTTGTATGTGGTATGAGAGACACAGGTAAAAGCTAACACCAGTGTATTATAGCATTTACTAGTTTAGCAGTTTTTGAGTAATTTCTTTAAAAATTGAAGCAACTTTTTCCATGTTTCATCTCAAGCAATTGTCTCAGGGCGTAAATGATGATAGATAATAAGTTGAAAGCAACAAAAACCAATATGCGACATCACATATAACAGGGACATCTGGTGACCACTATTAAAGAAGTGAACTTCCTCATTTTCTAACTAAAAAAGTAAAAAAATTCTTCCCACATCACTTTTATTTTCCACAGATCCCATTGCTTAAGCAGTTTCATTTTTCTGAAGCTGCAAACTCATTTAGAAGAGACCCACCAGCAAAGCAGGAAAAAAGAAACTATGGTGATGGCTGGGTAAGCATCTACAGGAATGATTTCTCTTCCCAGACTTTCCATTGGAAAGTAATGATTTCTACTTTTCAGTGAAAAAGGACACTCAAATGATTCCAAGCAAAGCAGTACTCAGCTCAACTACAGTACTCAGTCTTTGCTTAGAGGATCTATTAAGAAAGCAGAAAAAATATCAACCCAGTTATGATTTGCTCTTGTCAGGAGATACTACAAAAAACATGTAGAGTACGCTTCAAAGTGTTTCTTAGATGAAAAATTACCCCATTTTTGGAGCACTCTTTACGTACTATGATGATGAATTCCATACCATATAATTTACAAGTCAAAAGAAGAATACATTATCAAGATTCCTGCACAATTACCTTAGTTTACAAAATTCAAGATGTTTTATACTTCCATACACAATCACTGACAACAGCCAGATAATAAAAACCATGTTCCAACTCCCCAGTGACTGTTTGTTTCACGGAAATCATAAACAGAGAATATTAAATGGAAAGAAAACAACTGAAGATGATATAAACTTGGAGAAACCTGCAGGGTAATGGGGGCAGTATCTATTGTTTTGACTACAAAATCTACTAAATTACACATTGTGTACAAACATTGAAAGAGACAAAAAAAAAGGTTGGTGTTGGCTTTCTTTTTCCAAAAAAAGTTTCACTTCCTCAAAGCTGTGAGAAATGTGGGATTTCTCAACCATTTATAGGGATAAATTTTCATTTCTATATTAATGAGACAGTTTCTTTGCTTTCTGTAACTTTCCTATAATTTTCTCACAAAAAAAAAAAAGGTTACCTGTAACAGTGACTTCAAACTAGTTTTCAAACACTAAAGATATATTAAAGTCACATAAAGTAAAGAGCTATTTAAAAAAAAAAAACTTAAAGTAATCATTATGTGGAAGATTTCTGATATATTCATTTGATCTTGTTTTAAGTGAATTAAAATTTCAGCACAGATTTTATGCTAAGTTTCTCATTGAAAGTATTTCTGAAAAACCTCTGAAATACTGGGAATTTTACCTGATTTTAAAAGAGTTTCACCAAAATGTACACTACCTCCAGCCTGAGTGCCTTAGCTAACCACAACAGGCAAAAAGTATAAAGCAACAGAGAACTTTATTATGATCTATGAGCCCAAGAAACAGAAGTGCAGGACAACATCTGGAACAATCTGGACCCTCTGAACCTGGGGTTTGGATAAACCCCTTATTGCAAATGAAGGCAGATGAAAACTATGGATCTAAAACCGGATCAAATTCTGACCTTTTCCAAAACTGTGACATTTAGAGCTGCATTCCAGACACATAGACTTTAAGTTCAGTAATCAACAGTAAAAGATGATTTTACACTAAGACAAAATTCATGACACCAACACGATTGTTTTATTCCTTAAATCACAGACATGTATTACCATATACTTTGGCTATGGCTGCCTGCCTTTATCTCTCTTAATGCTTGTCCCAACCAACTTCCGTAAACTCCCATCCCATCAGCACCACACACACACAGACAATTCCCCTGCCCTCTGGTAAATATATATGTATACCTATTTAAACAACATGAGGAGAGAGGCCAGTCCACATGGACTGCTTCAGCACTACTGGGGCTCTTGTTTCCTGTTTTCTCACTTCCGTGTGAAGTTTAATATGATGATGGTTTCCATTTTTAGAAAGCAATTTTCTGAACTACTTTGCAGATCTGAATCATCTGTAAATAAAGATGTCTTTAGCTCGGCATCAACTAGTTTCTCTGCAGCACTAGACTTTGTTGTTGCCCTAATGACTACTCTGTCATAATTTTCCCCAGATTCTGATAATACTAAATTTAGATCACAACAGATATTTCTTATTATATTCTCTGGCATCTTTGTACTAAAACCATTGCCTTACATTAGCTATAAGCTGCATGTCATTCCTTTATTCCCATAGCTGGTTTTCCAAAAGTGCTCTAACATCTAATTACGTGAACTAATACATAAGCAAAAAAATACATTTTCTTTCAGATGTTCACATGTATATAGTCACATTGTTAAAAAGATTTTACCTCCTTTCATTTACAGATTTTTTTTTTAAATGTAACTGAAATGTGGTCTTTTAATCTTCCTTTTCACACAGGGTTACGAACTTCAATGCAGCATATTTAGACAGAAAATCAGAAAAGAAAAACTATTTAAAAGACTTAAAGCCAAAATAATAGACAAGTCTTAGGAATTTAAATAACACAGGATCTTTAAAAATAGATTTAAACACAGCAAGAAACATTAGAACTAGCCTGATACTCTCTCCTCACAAAAGCAATTTGTAAGATGCACATAGTTTCAGGAGATGAGCAGACAGCACCAGCCTTTTTACACAAAAGAGGCGAGAAATTGATTTAAAAGGTCGATCTTTTAAACAAAGGAAATAGTGGGGAACATTCACATATTGGCCAGGGTAGGAAATTACCATAAAGCTGGTTAGATGCTTCAACAAAATTAGGTAAATCTGAAACATTTAAATTATTAGGAAAACAAAAGTAAACACTTGGATTTTCCTCCAGCTGTTCTACTACAAGTTTTTTCTACTAGACTCCTCAATAGGCATAAGGAGGACACCAGATCATCCCACAGGGGTTACTAAAAGGTTCCATTCTCTCTCCTGCCTCATACCCTTGCTGGATTTCTTTTGCCTAGAATGGTCACCACTTACAGCAAGAACCAGTCCTGTCCCAAATTACGTGAACAAGAAGCAATGCTTCTGCCCACACTACAAAAAGCACCTGCCTCACACATTAGACAAAGCTGAAATTCTAGCAGCAGCATCTGGCCCTCTTTGCTTTTTAATGATTTATATGTGTAATATTTTTGCAATGCTATTGCTAGATTTTCCACATGCTCTTTTATTAACAACATCAAAGCTCATTTCCTATGTGTTTTCTATAAATGCTTTGCACAGTTCATGTTCTTGGCCTTTTTCTTTGTTTGTCTTGTGCTGTTCTCCTGACCATAAGATAAAGCAAACATGAGTTAAAGAGAGCAATAAAGACCTCTGGGGTTTGAGTTTTGTTGGTTTTTTTTTTCTTTAAGTGTGAGCATCTTGAAAATACAGAAGTATCAGAAACCAAAAATACTCCATATGCAAATACATATTTAGTGACACTCAAGAGTTTTTACATATTAAATTGTTAAAAAATTATCAAAAGCTTGACCAAAACATTATTTCCATCTTGTAGAATTAAGTCAGATGCAAAGAGCATCCAGGTCCACTTCTTTTTAACATAATTCAAATGGCTCTGAATTAGGTATAAGTCATATCCTGCTTTGACTTTAGTTTCATGTTGTTGTGTACATTCAGGTTATTCAACAATAAAAATTCTTTGATGATAGCTGCACATTTTCTTTTTTTAGGAATGACTGATTTTTGGTCTTTCCTTCTCAGTTTCTTTGCACTAAGCCCCTAACCAGACCACTTGCTTTGTCTCCTTAGTGTCAATAACTGCACAGATTTTACAAGTTAGTGTGACCCCCAACACAGATTTATTTAATGGTCTGATAACCAATTTATTTCAGAAAACAGATTAAATACTACCTTCAGATTATTTGTAGGTCAACAGCCCTATTTGCTATAAGCTGACCTTTGCTTCTTAAAATCTCACCTTTTATTTGCAACCATCATTTCAATAACAAAACGGCTCTTTAAAAATGGTCAGCTGAAAGACAGTCAAGTTCACTACACTCCCAAACACTAATGTTTAAACAACCTGGTTCTGCCATATCTCTGAGAAAACTGGTTTTAGTAACAGCCTTTTTCAGTTCTAAAATAAGAAGAACACAAGGTAACACAATAAACAATCCACCCAAATGGGAGGAACAGACAACAAAACAGGGCCCTCTCGAATTTTGCGATGGTTACACTTTGCGTATCTGCCCAAGATCTTGGCATCTAGACTGAACTAGCTGTGTGGGCAGTTCCTGCAGAAGCATGGAAAGAACGGGACTTCCAGATGGTGATTCCTTTCCAACTCTGTACATACATGTGATGCTCTTGGAAGGTTATATTCAAGTAAGATGCATCCTCCTCCTTGTTTTCTTTGTGTAGCTGAGAGTCAGTAGTGTTACCTCTGGTACTGTAGAGTTAAATCTAGCCTAGAGTGGTAAAAGAAATCCATTCTGTATCCCAGCCCAATAACCCAGCTTTGCCTGCAAAATATGTCTTTTTCTCTACAAACATGTCATAATCAGCATAATGGCTACATATTCACTCAATTTCTGAGAAAACATTTTATTCCAGCAATGCTCAGCCTATGGAAACACAAGTGTTTCAGAACACAGCTCATTGGTTGATAGACGCAATAAATCTTCCTCTGTCTTTTTTTTTTGCCCATGCTCTCATCAGCATGGTTTTGATCAGACCTAACTCAAAGCACTTTTATGATTTTTTTTCCTGAACTGGTTTGTTTTCACTGTAATTAAGCTTTTCTTCCTCTTTGAGGTTCTAAGACTCCCAGCATTGAGCAAAATTAATGGACTTCATGCTTCTTGAGACTGATATCTGAGACTGATCTCAAGGATTTACATTTATTTTCCAGACTTTTTTTTACCAAATTGCTACCTAATTGGGATACATTTTATATCCAACTAAATATTTTCTGTAAAGAGAGTTGCTTCAACAAGAAGCCTTGGCAGGTACTTCACAATTTCTATTTTGGTCTGTAATCTGTGCTGTATTAGTGAAAAAAAAAAACCACTTCATTATAGCAGCAGACTTGAGATGTCTACCATGCAAAAGTTTAGAATTATTTTCTCTAAGGGTTTTCTTTTCTTGTCAACTCATGTTTTACATTCTGGGTTTGACTTCTATAAGATTTCAACACTCTCAGAAAGTTGCAGGAGGAAGTTATCATTTAAATGTTGTCCAAACAACATCTTCAAGATTTGCACATAAAAACCATGATAAGATACAATAATCTTGGCCCCTCCTCAAGGTCTATGCATCCATGCAGGGGCTAGAGTCATGGACAAGCAGAGAGAAGGAATATTTTAGGATATGGTGATTTCTCTAAGTTTCATTCCATAAACTTGTACTGCAGAAGAGGAACGAGATCTTCTAAACAGACTGATAGCTTTCAAAGCATAAATTAGCTGGGTCTGTGGTATAGATGTAAGTACAAGGGCCAACATAGAAGAAAAAGGTGTGTGTCTTTCTCTCCTGATGTGTTCTGCTTTCCCCTTCACACCCCAAGAGCGATATTTACACCAAACACAGTTTTCTTCAGACAACATCTTCAATAAACAATTTGCCTGTGACTGAACTGAATACATATCTTCCATCATTCTAGGTTTTTGAAAGACCTGCTGAAGACCTCACTTGATCTCAAATTCTCTACCAATAAACCTGGTAAACAAATAACATCTTGTGCAGCATTACTCTCTGATTTGCAAGACTTCAGATGTGAGAGGACATTTTCTAATGTGTTCATCAGCCAAAGTTCTCAAACGGTAGCATTACAGCTACAATAATACTGAAACAGAACTATCAATCCAGACAAATGATCAAAATTTTAGGTACTGCTGTACCTTTGGTTTCTGATGTCTAAAATGTACTGTGATCACCAGTTACTAATTTCTGAAATCAGGCAGTAGTCAGTTATCAGCAGCTCAGCATCACTCATTCTGTACCTGTGTCCCTTTCTAAACATACTTCAGTACAAGGAACTATTTTTCAGCTTGGTCTAACTGGAAAATTTATCTCAGATTCAGACTTCAAAAATTATGCAACACCGCATCAACATTAAATTCTGTTAACAGTGGGGGCTGAAGGAGAAGTAAAGATTTCAGATTTGACAAGTCCTCCTGAGTCTTATGGGGGGAATGATCATAACTGATGATCTTAAGACCTAAGCTTACTCCAGCACAGTAAACTTTCATTTAACTGCTGTCCACGGAGCCAAAATCTACTGGCAGACCCAAGGAAGCAATTGGCTCTTAGGAGTTGTTTAGACTTAGCTTTAGCTATAGAAAAGTGAAGGATTGCAACTCATCATCTGCAATGGAGACATTTTCCAGTACAGCACAAACCCCTGAGGCCGAGTTCTGCCTCAGAATCAATCTCTTCTCAAATTCTTGCCATGGCTACCCAACCCAATCCTGAATTTTCCACTGACTTAAAGATTACACATGACTGCTATCCTGCCAAAATCCTTCTATGTTCCCATGTCACTTTGCTTCTCACACATTTTTTTTTTCCTTCAATACCTTTTACCACACTTGTTCTTTAGGGAACTCTTCAGTCAGAAGAGAATTTACTGGGTTTGTGACTATTAACCAAGGAAAAATTTCCCCCTGAAATATTTGCACATAAAAGGACCTGTTCTTAAAGTTTAAGAGCTTTCTTCTGACTCCCATTAAGAGTTCAAACTAAGATGCACAGTCTTATTTGCTATCAAGCATCCTTCTGGAATCCTTTATCTCAACCATAAACATGGGGAAAAGCCTAAACTGCAGTGTTATCCCAAGTACTTGTGATTATTAATCACAGATCAGCTTTTGAGCTTCAGCCTTGCCAAGAGCTAGACACAAGCCTTCCACTGACCCTGACTGAGCAGCTGAGAGTACAACTGGTTGGGAGGCAGCTGGAAGGGCTCATCTCTCAGCCTGAGAAAGTGGCACAGTCCTCTGATGCTTTCTGGCAAGTGTCACTTCAGACAGCTTAAAAACTCTACTTAAAAGTTTAGTTGCACTTTTGCTACCTTAAAGTTGGCACCACCTTTTATTAACCTGGTGTTATGTTTACAAGGCTGTTCTGCAGATTAGTTAACAGTGTGGAGGTATGTTACAGGAGCATTTTCCCAAGTATGTTTTGCAATTCTAGTTTTATTATTAAGTGCTATTCCCCTTCAAAATAAAAATTATCAAATTTGTATATTGATATTTGAGCTGTTCCAACACTTAAACCACAGAGTTAAACTGAAAGACAAATGTGATGATAATAACGCTCAGTCCCTCACACAAGAAAACATCACCCATGGGATAAAGTGAGTTATAAGCAACATAATGTGTGGGAAGAGGAGATGTAATTCAAATGAAGATTGCTCTTAATTTTCTGCATCTTTTAAACAGTGCGAACAGGAAGATGTTACCTTATCTGAACAAACTTCAGAAACTCTAAAAAGTTTTCTAGTCACCCAAGCTCATTCAGTGGTTACTCAGAAGCAGAACTCTTTATTCGAACTAGAGCCCACAGGGTATGGGTCCTGAGAGCACAGGCAGAGGGCTCAGATCCACCACACTTAATCCCTCAGCCTCTCAGATTAGAAGTGGTTCCTAAATATGGACCTATGGACTTTTACAGCAGTTTCTTCTCCAGCTGCACTTCCGCTTGTACATACTTAAGTAAACGATCAGGACTCAAATCTGCATCTACCAAATCCTGAAACTGGATTGCAGTGCCAGATTCTGGATTTGACTAGGAAGTGTACCTGGAGCCAAAAAACTTTTTCAGATGTAAGGTTTGTTGAAACTGGTACACTTCCATCAAAACTTTAAGTTTTGACAAATTGGCAGGTTTTGATATTAAAGTGACTTTCTCAGAAAAATTCCCTGTAAAACTCAAGATCTAATTCTGAACAATATAGCCAAGCTTTCCAAAAGACTGCAAGGATTATTCTGCTTATCAACTGCTAGTTGCCACTTAAAAGGAAGTGCTTGAAATCAAGAACTTGATGAAAATATTTGAACAGTATAGATGGTGCTGATCTTGACAATGTTCTCAGCGTAGAGATAAAAAAGGCTACATTAAATCCCTAGAGACTACACTGGACAAGAAAAAAAACAAAACAAAAGATAAACATTTTTAATGGCAGGGACACACGAAGATTTTGTTGGTATGCTAATTCTGTGTCCGCAAAAAATAAAGTCACAAATGCGTAATTGTTGTCTTTAACTGTTTCAGATACCTCAGGAGGGGAGGAAATGGTAACATAACAAAGCTGCAGACTAAAGAAAGAAGTTTTCATGGCCTAGAGAGCCATGAAAGAAGGACAAATACTAGACAACTTGGTGAACTGAATTGTGTTAACTTTTTATTTTGCTAGAATTATAAATGATAGCATATAAAATGTCTGTTCTATACCACACACATCTAATGGCAGATTCTTAAGGCACCCCAACGGGTAGCCCCAAAGGCCAGCTTTTTATGGGTACTGCACACCTTGCATTAGCTGCCCTGTGAGCTGTAGGCTCCCCATTTTGGTAAACCTTTGTTCACCATTTTACCTACTGCCTTTCTCAGGTTCCAAACCTCATCTATGCAGACCTCCATAGTCACTCCCCACCACATCATCCAGAATGTGTTGTGTTTTCCTCTAAGACACCTCAGGTGCCAAACACAACCTAAATGGCAGTTTAAGATGTTGAATGTGCACAAACACATGCTCTGCTTTTGTAAGGACACCAGCCAGGCCCCGATGATGCATCAAATACAGGAAAGTATTTGGCACCAGCCCCTACAACCCAAAATTTATCTCCTTGTAGGTGATGGAAAATCGTTCCATTCTTATTCAATTATATTGGCTCTATACATAAATGAAGCATCCCATCTGCCTTGTTGTGCAAAGACAGTAACTCTGTCAATTACACTTCCCCCTATTTCAACTAAGAGGTATTTGCTGACAAGAAGGAAACTGGGGACAGTTGGGAGTCTCTGCATTCCAAGGGCAGGCACTGATGGCCACTGAGCAGATCTGGGGCTGTGACTGGATCCAGCCACACCTAGACTCCAAAAGGAGTTTAGAAAACAGAGGGTCCTCTCAGAACCTTGTGACTCAACAGAGGATTCTCTCTTACCCTGTACATCCCTGGTCTCCATGCAAATAGTTCTAAATTGACTCTAATCCAATTTCCTTCTGTATGTTTCATTTATGCAATAACTACTGGAATGATCCTTACCAAACTCTATTGAAGTCTTGCCTTCAAAAATTTATATTAACATCTGGGTTTGCAACAGGTTCCCACAATGAAAACCCAAATGAAGGGGGGAAAAATGGTGAATGCCTGAATTTTTTCTTGATATAGAAGCAGAATAAAGTCATTGGAGCTTGGAAGCACAGTGAGTTCATTAATGTAAAAGGAAAGTAGGAAGCCATTTATTCTAGTTGATAGGGTCTGCGGCAGGGAGGGGGAAAGGGGTGTAGTGCCACCCAGAAATGTGTGAAACTGAAGGACACAGGAAACAGGAAAAAACAAAAGAGGAACAAAGACAGGAAAGAGCGCCATGAGGGAAGTAATGAAGGCCTCGAGGCAGAAAAAGAAAGAAAATGTACAGCCTGAAAGCCTGAGCTTCATACGAGAGAGAGGCAAGAGCACAGTTCAGTCAAAGCTCAGACAGGATTAAGAGCCAGAGAGGTTAAAGAAGAAATGTGCCATGGCCAAACCTCACTGCTCAGTTCCAGCTTTAACACTCTCCCTGGTATCTTTGGCAGCATTGTCAATCATATTTTAGTCATGCCTTGAGGCCCCAACCTTCTGTACTCATCTAATACATTTTAGAAAAATGTTTATATCTATATTAGTACCTTAAAATTTTAATCTAATTAGACTAAACATGTTTTATTTAACTCATTTCCAGTAAAAAATGAAATATATATGTACACCAGGGTTTTTCCTAAGGGTTGAGAAATCTTCTAGCATTCAGACATCTCTACAATGAACTTTAATAAAATACTAAATGGCTCTTTGTAAATGCTTGGAACAAATATAAGCAGAGGGGAGGCAATTTCCTATTTCTTTTAAACGACGCAGCAAAGCGTGAGACTTTCCAAATAATAAAAAGAATGTTTATGTCCTCCCTTCTTCTTCTCATAACAATCCCAATGTTAAGTAAGAAAAACTTTAGCTCGTCACAGGCACATTTCTCTTCAGTATCTCATGCAGAACAGCCAAAAAAATCGTAGTACTGACTTGATAGGGACCCTCTGACAGAAAGGTTGAAACAGCTGTTGTATTGGATAACACAGAGAATCAAGATTTAAGATAGTTGGAAATATACTGTGATGTAAATAACAAAGTACATAAGAATTAGCAAAACAAAAATTTGACCTTGTTCAGCTCTCTCCAAGTCATGCTGAAGTTTTCATTTACACAGAATGAGCTTCAGCAGAAAACCTCAAGATGTTTCCATGGAAAACAGTGGTTTAACAGAAGATGGGAAAAAACAGAGTGTGGAAGTATCTCCCATCTTTCCAGACAACATCTACATTTATAGTGCACAGAGTGGCCATCACGGGTTCTTAGCATCAGAAGAGCAGAAAACTTCTGATTTAAGAGGAAAACTCTAAAAGGTACCTTTTCTTCACATACCCACTATGAAGCAAAATGACCACACACTCAAAATGTAGCTTTTTTCCCTCTCCACAACATAATGCAGGTCAGCTATAGCATTCAAATGAAAAACAATTAATTATGACAAAATAGGCAAGATGGAAACAGAGAAAAAGCAGGAACTACGTATCTCCAATCATCAATCTTCCTAAAAATTGAGACACATTAATGAGCAGGTCATTATTTTGGCAAAATTATTCTAAATTACAATCTCATCCTTACAAACGTTAACCCTGGACATGCCTGAACTACAGACAATGATTTAAACATCCATCTAGTACTTTCCTCCCTTAAATTAAATTGCATCCAATGAAGTTTAAAAAAATCAGTTGCCAAGCCATCCTTTTCTCACTTCTACCTCTTGTGCAAGATCTTATATCTGCGTTTAAATGACATTATTTGGTAGCAGCCTGAGGAATAAATCACTGTAGCATTTTCCCATCTTTTTAGCTAGTGTAGCTAGCAGCTTTCTTAAGCAGTTTCTAAAGTATTCTACAGATTAAAGAAGAAAAAAAGAAAGAAAAAGATACAACTGACATCAAGGAATAAAAGTATAATTTGAATAAGGTTTGGCTTCAGATATACTTCAGATTTAAAATCACTGTGGATACATCATTTCAACGTAACTCATACTCTTGAGGTTGGAAACAAATTTCCCTAGGAATGGCCAACAAGAGATGGGAAAAATGAACCCTAGCCAACAAAAAAAAATTGGCTTTCTTAAGAACTATTAATAAGAAATCTGAAGAGAAGGGCATTTGTGTGCCCAACTGGGTAAATATGAAGTATTTCCACCATTATTTTTTTCATATAATAAATCACTAAAACATAGAGCAGTATTAAAAAAAAACATATTCTGGAACCAACAAATCTCTGGTCCAAAGCTATTTGGTAAAAATAACTTAACAATTATGCCTCTTAGAAATAGGGTTATGTTCTAGTTCAGAACAATTTTTTAGGTGCTCCAGAAAGGCAAACAGCCATACAAATATCTTGTTGCATGATGTGCCAACTGAAACAAGCACATAATAATTTTGTGAAATTAATATTATCTTACACATTTCAAAAGCTTATTTAGGTGCTTATTTAAGCCCATTAAACCTGTAGGGAAATAAAAACAGGATGACATTTCAGTCAGCTTACCATAACATTTTTCTGGTGAAATTGCATAGCAACATATTAACACTGAAAAAAATGTCAGCAGTAAAAACAAACACCAATAAGCTAAACACATCTGTTAAAAAAAAAATTGCAGCTACTAATAAGGTAACATCAGCACATTACAAAGGCATGACAGTCTGAAAAGCAGAACATCAAATATATGCAGCCAAAACATCATAAAGTCTCTTAAGTGCACTCTACAATGAGAAAACAAGGCAGTTTATACCACATGCTGTGTAAAATCTGCATCTTGGATTGTTCTGCCAACACACACAGTTTGGAGGAAACCACTATACTTTCCATTATTCTATGAACAAGTAGACAAGAATTGTTTCAGCGTCAGGGCTTTTCACAGATGATATAAATATTTCTCAACACATCTTAATTTAATCATCAATTTACACACTGCAATGAGACACACCATTGTGTCCAGCATGATTTCTGGTCTGAAAACAAGCTAGAAAACAACAAGCTAAGAAAATGTTCTGCCTGTACCTAACAAATTCTTTCAGAGTTGGAAATACCTTGACAAAGTATCTCTTTTCCCATGACCCAATTCATCTGCAAGTCAATTCAGATCAGACTGCACTTGGAAAGTGCTTAAGGTGAGATCAGACAGGTGATGAGGGAAAGAAGTCTGTAGGATTATGTAATGTGAATTTAAACAAAAGAAGATGCTACAATTATTGATACCACAACCGAGATAGAAAAAACAACTCTATTCAAGATGTGCAAAGTACCAAATCATAAACTTTTAGCCATCTGTTTTCCGTAGCTTAGTAATAGTCATCCATATATTCTTTTCACACCCAAAAATGCCACTGAAGTTGCACCAAAAGGATTGCCAGATCAAAATCTAGATGCTATATGATTCACATTTGGAAAAAATACAAGTAGAATAAGCACCTAACCATCTGCAATTTTATTCTTCCAAGCTTTCTCAAACATGCAACACACTTTTCCAAATCTACTTCCCAAGCCATTCTTTACCCATTATACTATTCCCCAGGAGAAGCATTTGTTGCCTTGACTAAGGGAAAAAAAAAAAAGAAAAAAAAAACCAACTGCAAAGAAATCAGCAAGAGATGGAAGTTAACCATCTTTGATAGTTACATCTCTTGACACATACAAATAGCAATAGGATCTCCTTGATGCAACTGTGCTCTCCAGGGTTTTTATAGTCACCTTTAGTTCGTTTTTAGATCTCACTTGTATTGTTTTTCAGCACTGTCTGCTCCTTAAACTCCACACAAATGGATTAGCACCACTTAGGGTGAACTTGAAGAAGTACTGATATATTCTGTTGCAAGCTCTCTAGCTCTGAAGGAAACTCTTTACCTGAAAACTTAGCACATTTCTGAATACATAATCATTTTATTTTCATCTAGACCATTCCTTCAAGAGAGGCAAGTGATACAAATGCGCTAGTGAAAAACATTTTCACATATTCTAATAAATACCTATTTGTTCTTTATCTAGAGTTTAAAATATTTTCCATAAAAAGTGAAAGATGACTTGTAAATAGCTAAGGAAACCCAGCATGAGCAGAACACCATTCAGCTGCAAACTAGAATAGCTAAGGCCCACAGCTCAGTTTGAATCGTACCTGGATATAAACTTGGCCCCGTGGAAGGCAGTGGGCAACAGGCTGAACCAAGACAGTCTTCAGCTCACATCAGAGTCTGTGAGTCCCCAGTCAACACCACTGACTTGCCTTGGCCACAATACAGCAGAGATTACTTGAGATGGGAATGAGGAGAACAAAGAGGGTTTACAAAGAATAAGGGAAAGAAGAACTTCCTGCTCTAGAGGGATATAGAGAAGAATTTGCCTTTGGATATGAATGGTGGTGATCAAACAGGTAATTGTGGTAGTTATACTCTTAACCAAAAACACAGATACCTCATACAGATAGCAGAGCTAAGCCCCAAATATTCTGCCTATAACATTTCTAAGGACCTAAAGATCTCAATTACAATACACCTGAAATGATACGCAACACCCAGAGAAAAAGTCACACCTCTTAATGGAAAAAAAATGTTCACTTTCTGCCAGCATTCATGACATCAATGCTAAAGTGAACAACTACCAGCCTGTGCCACCTCTCCTTGGCTGCCATTTGTGTTCTCACACTTCCTCAGATAGAAGCGATGACATGAAGACTAAATATGAGTTATGGGGCAATTCAGTGAGAATACCAGGTTCTTTGAAAAAAAACACGTAATGTGGCAAGTAGATCCAAATTTTCTTCAAGTACCCATCTCAAGCTCACTAACTTTGGTTAATTTGGTTTAATTCCAATAAATAAAAACTGTGAAAATGGAGAAACTTAGTAAAAGCTCCAAAGGATTCTCATTTAATATTATTTTTCTAAACTAGACTTTCAACATGTCTTCAAAAGGAAAACAGAGGATTTAAATGCTATACAAAAATCATACTTTGTGAAAATATTTAATGTTCAATAGAGATCACTTACTTTTGTACCCTTCAAAAGATACCAGTAATGAATGAATGCCTTGATTCATCATCTCAACATATGATCTGACTACTAGTAAATCTCTAAACAGCCATGACCATTCCTTATTCAAGGCAACTTTAGTGAATGGACTGTAGAATTCTATAAAAAAGGAAAGAAAATATTGATTTCAAATTTAGGAACATCTTTAGTTAAAGCAGAACAGATGTCTAGCTAAATGGAATTACAAACCTAATACTGCCAAAAATTCCTTAACTCTCATCCACTCCTCTACCCACACGAAATTGTATCATGTTTGCAGAGGAAAAACAATTACAGATATTATCAGATTCTTTTTTTTTCTTTTAAACTTGGGAGGATGCAAGCCTGCATCTGTACTATTATTTAGGCTTGCAAGTGAATCCCCTCATCATCCACACTCACATTCATTGGCTCATTTTTTAGAGCAGTTTAATGTAGACATGGCTGGAGTCACCCATATCTGTGGAGAGCCAGCTAGGGTATGAAGCTTCCCAACTTCTGATGGTAGATCCCACAAGCAGCAAAAAAGTAGTCAGATCTGTTGTCAGTTTACCTGAGCTTTGAATGAAGGATGAGAAGGAGCTAACAAAGGAACAAAACAGAAAAAAAAAACCACAACAAAATATCCAACCACAAAAATATTGTACCATTTGAATTGAATGACTATATGTGAAAAATAATGTTCTACCTCTATTTTAGGAAAGTGTCCAGTTAGGACACAGGAAGCATAAGAAAAAGATTTCTATAGCCTTACTGTTTCACACAGCTTCTTTGGGAAATGATTTAGCATAGTTTAGAGATTGGCTAAATCCCCGCTGGAGTAGTAAGGCTGTTTCAAGGTGCAAAGAACATTTCTTTCCTAGCAAAGTGAAAATAAAATATGTACATATGTATTTAACTTTCACGTACTTTGGCTGTCATGAGGCTTCATGAAAGTTGCAGACCACATGAACCACGTCAAGTCCTGGTCCTTTGTGGAATATATAGCACTGAAAGTGGAAACTTATTTTCTTTTCCTGCAATCATATAGCTAACATTTGTCTTCTTACAAGTAAACTTTTCTAATTGCTAAATGCCATTTTCAAGTGTCATTTCAGTATTTGAGAGTTTATGTGATAGCACTAATGACTTCAGTTGGAAGTTCCCACCAGTGATTCAAACACAATTTACTCTTAGGAAACCAAAGTGGGGAAACAATAATTAAGTGTCGAGCACCAGAAATAAATATTTGTTGAAGAATAGGAAAAACAATTCCATGGCAACAAAATTTCTTACATAAAAAGTCAATGAAAGCTTCAAAAATACCCTTGCTTGAAAAAAAAAATTCTCCTAACATAAAGCTACCAGATTAAGGAGAGTTCTCTCAAAGTAATTCATTGTTCAAAATACAGAGGGACCAAAATTAATAAAAGTAACATGGATATTTACATTAATTCTTGATTCCACAGTGGTTACATACAAATCAGACAGCTAGTCACACTCCTTTTCCTCAGCAAAATCCCTTTTTTCAGCTCTAATCTTTCCCCAGAAGGATCCTAATAAAATATCTGACTCAGTAATCATAGAATAATGGAATGGTTTGAGTTGAAAGGGACCTTCAGTCCCCTTCTGATCATCCAGTTCCAACCCCTTGCCATAGCCAGGGACACCTTCCACAAGACCTAGTTGCTCATCCCATCCAGTTGCTCATGGACCTATCCAACCTGGTTTTGATGAGGCCAGAGATTGGGATCCACAACTTCTCCAAGAAACCTGTTTCAGCACCTTACCACCCTCACAGTCAAGTCAAGGTTACTAGATTGCAGCTAAAAGCTGGAAGCAAAAAACTCAGAAAAAAAACCCAAAGGTTTTCTAATAACACACACCCAATATTGCAATTATAAGAAATATTAAAAGGTAAAAACTGACATCTCCACTACCCACTTAATGCCACAGATTTGTCAAAATATCCAAGGAAAATACGCCTACATAAAGCGTTAAGAAATGGTAAAACTCTTAATAGAATTCCCATTGTTTTTTAGAATATATGAGCATCTCATTTATAAACTCAATTTTCTCATTTAACGATTTCCCTGCTACAGATATGAAGACTATCTAAAACAAGCTTAGGTATAAGCATTTCAGTGGCAGACATATTAAAACCTTCAAAACTTAAGCCAAAAGCCAACTGGCAGGAAAACTTTAAATGAAAACATTTACCTCACATCATAATCTGAAGTGCACTCTTTGAAGCAATATTTTTAGATCAAGTCTATGGTAAACTAGGACTTAAGGAGATTTGTTCATAGCACTCTTATGTATAATGTCCTAATCTCATTTCTTCCAAAACTTGGAACTTTCAGTAAAATTCCCATTTTTCCCAGTGGTACTTTCTTTAGTTTTCTTCTGAAGGTTCTTGCTGCTGCATATGTTTGCTATTACCTTTCAGACACAAGCACTTTTTATCAGGATTTAAGGGTGATTCCCCCTCAAGCACATTTATCATGATTTAAAGGTGATTCTCCATCTTTTTTTTTAACCTAAAATTTCAGGTTTAAATTTGGGCTGTTCCACCTCCTTGCCACTGAGTACACATTTGCTGAGATCCAGATGCTTTATAGACAACTGGATCATTTGTGCACTGGCATAAAAACATACAAAACCAAGGCCAGCCTTCATGATCTTTGACTTGTATATTCTAAAGAGCCAGTGTTTCTAACAACAGAATTTATGACTCAAAAAAAGAAAAAAAAAATTAAAAAAAAACTTTAAAAAAATCATAGACCTTTAAATTCCAATGTTGCTATGTAGAGGAAATTTTCAGTGTTTTCTTATTTCCAGTCAAAGAAAACCTACACTTTAATTCCAAGCTAAGAACCCAAAACAAACTCAGACTGGTAATAAGCCTTTTTCTCTTAGCCAACAATATCTTAACCAAACTTTCCATTTCCTTTGTTTACAAAGTTCCTTCTAACTCCCATGTTACATTCAGCATAGATTCTGAGAGCACCATTCATCTAGGAAATTGCTGCTAAATGGGGTAGAAAAATGTTATCATGTGCAACAGCATTGTCACATCCTACAGGTCCCCATGCTTTCTTCTGTATCGTCTGTACACAAGTGACAGAGTTTTGAAGATATATGAGCCTGCAAACCCACCTCATTTTGACCTTTTCTTTGTTGTTTTTCTCTGCAAATACCTAAATTTTCTCTTCCTTCAGGTACGTTAGAGAATACTGTTTAAAAAACAAAAACAAACAAACAAAAAAAAACCCAAAACCACAAAAAAAGGAAAAACCGGATTGCAAAACATGAAAGAACAGTGAAAATGCCAAAACACAGCAAGAGTTTTTGCCCCGGAGAATGTTCTGCAATAATGGCTCAACTGCCAATAAATCTCCATCCTTATCTGAAGGAGCTGCCTTGGAGGCACAAGAGGATAGTTGTCTCCTTGCCTGTTCATTCATTGTTAAAGTGGCCAATTTTTCCTCTTTGCACAAAGGACCACAAAGCCTATATTTGCTTTCTTTTTCAATTCAGCTATGCAAAGCAGCAGAAAAAGTCGATACACATTGCAGATTAAGAGCACAAAACCTAATCTTAAATTCAAACCAGTTTCTTTTTATGGAGTATATGTGTGGTGTATTTTTATTCTTCTCGGTCCACACAGTACACACTACAGGGTATCTCATGTTGATCACTGCCTATTCTGGGGAAGTTCCTGCTCCCTCCCAGCCTGCAGGATTGCTACCAGGAAACACCATAACCATTCTTAAAGTTACCCTTATCAAGTCTTAGGACAAGTAGAGAGGTGAATCACATGCCCTGGATCTGCTAGCACAGCTTCCACACAAATGCCAAAAGTGCCTATTTTAAACAGGCATAAGACATTAAGTGAAATAAATGCCACAGAATTATTTGGCTTCTTGTGCACTGCAACAGACACAGCAGATTTCAAGTACAAAAGTTGCTGTTTGGAAGACTTTTTCAATTGCCAAAATGCTGCCACCTGTTCTTCTAGGTTTACTGAGAAATAGGGGAAGGGTTGCTGCCACCAGTGTTTGAGAAACCAGTGATAAACAACAGATAATGGCTTTAAACTTGACAGAAGGTGGGTTTAGAGTAAATACTAGCAGGAAATTCTTCACTATGAGATTGGGGAGACACTGGAACAGGCTGCCCAGAGAAGTGTCGAAGGCCAGATTAGACAGCGCCTTGAGCAACATGATCTAGTGAGCAGCATGCTTTCCCAGAGCAAGGGGGCTGGAACTAGATGATCTTTAAGGTCCTGTCCAACCCAAACCATTCTGTAATTCAATGAGCATATATGAAGGTAAATAATTGTACATCTGAGACCTTTCCCACTTGCCCTAGCTTTGGTCCCCTGCTCTGTATTGTCAGATCACTGGTGTCATGTCCATGGATCACATTCCTTTTGAAACTTTGTCTCAAGTTTCTTGTCAGTGCAAGAAAGCACCACTTTCCACATAGTCTACAGGGTTTCTTGCAAGTTTGATACCTGTTGCATGAAATTTTGGGTTTGTTAGAAATTATTAGAAATTGAAAGCTGGAAATAAAAAAAAATTGCCTCACAACCCTGGCGTGGTCACACAGCTAGAAGGCTTAAAAGCTTTAGGGAAAATCAAGGTTATGACAGTGATCCCTTCAGCAGAGACTAGCAGCAAATCCAGCCTAAACTTAAAACACTCCAGCCAGCCCTACAGAACACAGTACTGAAGTGAATCAACTTCATGAGAAAGAGGAAAACCCATGGGTGTCCCACAGAGGCAATGCCTTTTCAAGCTCAGAATACTTATTTGACACAATATGATCCTATTTTGAAGCTATGGCACAAGGGATGATCTACTCCTGAGTGAAAGAAAGATAAACATGGTTATCAAGTTAGACAGGAAGAGACCTAAGTGAGGAGAAAGCTGAATAAAACTGAATTCTTGCACTCCGAATAGCTGAGGCTGGTAGTTGTCAAGAATGAGACACCAAACTAGATGGAATTAGCCTGTCATCATGGCAGTCCAAACATTCTTGTATTTCTAACAGGAAAGGCATGCTGTATTTCTTTCTATAAACCCTAGACATGATTCAAATATTAGACTGTAGATAAGAGAGTAAGTGTTAAAAAGTGTAGCTGTCTCTAAACAAAAAGCCAAAAATCGAAGGAAATATCTTTGCCGAAATATAATAGCAACCTCTGAACTCTCTCTTTAATTTCATATCTGGCTTCTGTTTAATCAAAGCAATCTCTTTCCCCCATTAAAAGCCACTTTGGCTTAGATCTCTAGAAAACCCAAAGTGCAAGGTCAGAGCTGGAGCTGTTACTTGAAAGAAATGCCATTTCATGAACTTAAGGGCTACACTGTCACCACAGTATGGCATTCATCATATTAAATTTCATTAATTTTTGAGGTAATAAAACTGCATGCTGCATTTTGCTCAGGAATTCAGAGTCCTCATGCTAAATCATAGAGCTCTTTCTATCTTTGAAATGGTAGCAAATAAGCATCAGAATTGTCTTTTTGCTATAAGCAACAAACTAATACAGCTCTAAATGAAGTCTATTTTCAAAGGTTTTTTACAGAGACACTGATTACAGTAGAGGTATTGGTTAATGATGCTTTAGGGAAACAAGTAATCCCTCACTTACCAAAAGCGAGATGTAGGGTGTTGTTTTATTTCCTTCTACACTGGAAATGCAACCCAAAACATTACAGATTTAATTAGCACTGCTTGGTATTCCTACTGTTTCAGGGTTTCATACCTGAACTAAACAGTGAAACATGGAGTTTTCTGATTAGAACATAGAAATTATACTAGAGTAGTGTATTTTCTCTTATTTTCCTTCAGAGATTTCCTTCCAGATTTTCATTCCTTTTCCATACCAGGTTTTCATGCTTTTGCTTAGGTTTAGGGTGAACAAACACTTTGGACTCTGGACATCAGCAAAGTTCCCCATACTTCTAGATTATATCATTAAGAAACACATCCTGGGATCTGCACTGTGTAACCAAGAAGCTTCAACTTAGCTTCACTGAAATTCAGACCTTTGGTGAAGACCCATGAAGCGGCTGAAATCTGGCCCTCTCTGTACGCTGAAGGACCTATAACTTACATTTGAAAGAAACCTCTCTCCTCATGGGTGCACTCACTCTAGAATGTCAAAACACATGTTTTTTAAGAAAACTCCCACACTGTGACTTAAGGCTACAATAGTCTTTTGCCTTGATAGGATCAGTAACCAAAACTAAATATTAAACACTGTGCACGAAAAGTAAGTGTCCATTTCAGGAATCAGTTTTATGACTAAGACAATATTTCAACACACTTGTTCTGTTTCAGTTTTGCTTTCTTTTGTACCATTCATGGAGCGAAATTCCATGTGGATGTACTCTGCTCTTTCTTGAGGGAAGAAAATATATATTTTAATTGATCTAAAAAATTAGTCACATTGCTGAGGCATAAATAACCTCTGTACTAATACCAAGTTCAGTAGCCCTTTCAGAGCAGCTGTTAGCACCTCTTCTCACTGCCAGAAACTTCCAGATGGTGACTTGGAACAGAGTCTTTCTATTTCACAGTGAGGTAAGCCATTCTAATTCTTTCTCTGTTGGAGCAAGAGAACAGGATTTTAGCACTTTAGTATTTGGGGGGTGGAGGGAGTGGGGAGAGAAAGAGAAAAAAAGAAAAAAATACAAAGATCAAAATTATGAAGCGAAAAACTCTTAACTGAAAACCAATACATTCCTTTTGTAAAACCAAGGAAGAAAATTAAATTGAATGAGAGCCCACAAAGTAAAAGGAAACAGACAAAACCATGGGAGAGAATCAGGGTGGAGAAGAAGCAAGAGTGTGAGTAAGCAGCAGGAGAGGAGGGAACCAATAAGAAGGTTACGATCCAGAAGGAGAGATACAAATCTACACAAATCATATGCCATAATTCAACTCCAGCTCCAGATGGGCAGAAATGAAAGACAGGAAGATATGAAAGACAGGAAGATATCAAAGTGGAAAAAGGAGGAGGGAGAGAAGGGGAAGGGGGGAGGGGAGGGGAGAGGGGAAGGGAGATTATTTTACTTTAAACATCGTATTGTTTATTAGAAAAACTCAATCATAGTCTGCAACTAAAGAATTCTCAGCTGCAAATTCATCTGTTACAGCTCAGCTTTGCCCTTGTGTATTTTAGCAATTTTAATTAAAATTTCACATATTTCTAAGTAATTTTTTGCTAATATGTTTCTTCCCCAGTTTCAGGCAATGAAATGGGGTCTTAGTCAGACCTCTAAAACAATCAGTAAGTTTCATAAAGTGTGTACTGTCAAAAGGCCAAAACCATAAAACTCATGATTCTCTTACACAATAAGAGCAGAGCATTAGAAAACATCCTGTAGGGAATAATCCTGTGCTGGCAAGGAGATAGACAGGATGGCTTAACAGACCTTTTCTATCAACTTCTATGATGTTATCAGTGCAGTACTTGACCTTTTCTCATTAATCACATTCACTGTCACATGGCTAGTTTAAAGAATTTGCAATATTTTTAAATATCCATGGAGGTAAAAGCTGGGTGATCATTAGACCATCTGACCTTATCCCTCCTTGCAAGACAAAAAGAATCTCCCTCCCATGCCTTCCATGCTTATGAAATTAAAAATTAACGATTAATTCATGGACTTTCTGCATCTCCGTGCTCATGCATGACTGCCCTCTACAAAGAGCTGGAAGAAATGGAGACAAAATCATGTCCCAAACTCAGTCAGCACTGCTCTCTTGAGCTGAGGAGTCATGGCAAACCAAACCAATTGTTCCTGTGCAGAGGAAAACAGAACACATCGGTAGAACATGGCACTAAAAAGGGTTAGAGGATGATTCTCCTCTTCAGCCCATTTGAATTCTTTCGCACCTGCACTCAAGACAGAAGGATGTTCTCTCAAGGCTGTACATTTCTAACATCTATAAGTCATTTCTCATCTGTAGCACTTGCTACCTACTTACTTCTCTATGGATGTGTAACCTCTGCAGAAAGCAAAGGATGAACAGTCATACAGATGTTCACGGGAGAGCTCTCATAAAAAGGGCTCAAGTGGCCTTCTTGACTTCTCCCTTGCTTCTGTCACACTAATCAGCAAAAAACATGACTGCCAATGTGCATGAAGTGCAGACTAAAGATACCAGAGTGAACAGCTGAACTGATTTATTCCTGATGGAATTTTCTCAGGTGGAAACATTTCATTCTTAGTATCATGTTCACCTGTCCAGTGCACACAGCTGGACTAAATCCATCAGAATGAAACACACACCTCTCATCACTGAGATCATGCAAATATAGCAAAGAAGAAAATCTGTCAAATTATCATCTTTGATAGTTCACCTGGAGCCATAACCACTCAGTTCTCCGTTCTGATTGGAACTGTCTCCTTTCATTAAGACAAATTTTCCCTAATAGACTCTATCTATTATCTATCTATGGATATCTATTATTTTACCCTCACACTCCATGATTCAACTCCCTCACATCCTGAAAGGAAAACAGCTGTCTACGCCCAAAGTGCTTTACTGATCCAGCAGAACTACTGTAAGCAAGTCCGAAATTCTTGTTGTTTTATTTGGAGGCGTAGGGAAGATTATGGAGTAAAGCATCCTCAGCTCAAGCCTCCTGGGGCACAATATTGATTCCTTCTAACCACAGCGAGTTACAAAACATCTGACTCGTGCAGTTCTTGGTGGATGAGCTGCCTTGCCAAGAAAGCAAGAAGATTAAATTAAATAATAGAACTCAAAATATGAAATATCCTCCGCTGTTCCAGGATCTTTTTCCTCATTGGTTGCAAGTGAAGGCAGAAAGATGATCCCACCACAGATTGTGCTTTGAGGGCTGGGTATGCAGCTGGCAGGTACTCAAGCCTATATTTTAAAAGCATAATGGGGATGAGGGAGAACTAAAATGAGGGGAGAAGGGAGAGTTGCTGAGAAGAGTGAGCTATTTTGGGTTACAAAAAAACCTTGTAATCAAATAAGGGTTTTTTTCCTGGGGAAATGGGAGGTGGGGGAAGAGGGAGAGAGGAAGGGAAAGGTTTTATGGTTCCTTCAAAGTAATTTAAAAAAAAAAAAACAAAACAGCAGCAACAACAACAACAACCCCCTCTAAACATAGAATATGGGAAAACTAAATAGAGAACTTCATTTTTTATGAGAGTTCTTGACAGCAGTGCATGTAGAAGCTCTGTCACTGCAAAGATAAGTACTAGGTGTACAGAAAGGAGTAAAATGGTGTTCCCCCTTGGAAACTGTATCTGCTCAATATGCATTTTGAGTACATCTACCACATATTTACTGAGGGTCTACAAGAGGTCTGATGGGTAATTAATTAGAACAAAAATTATTGTACATGAGAGAGCACCCCATCAGACTTGTAAGACCTGATAAATTCCCAGCAAATACATTAATTAAAAAGGACTAGGCCAACTGAAAATGAAGATGGTATTTCACTTTTCTATATAATACTAGCGTAGGATTTTTTTTTGTAACTGAAGTTCACTGTAGATGCCTTATTACTTATGAGATATATTAAAAAATACACTTTATTTCCTGACTAACAGATCATACTGCCGTTATTAAAGATTATTCCTCTGACAATACTTTTTTTTTTTCATTTTTTTAACCTTCTTTTTAGAAAGTTACTCAAAGTGCATAAAGATTACTTGAAATAAAGTTCCACAGATACGGCCCTTATAACAGTTACTGTACTGCCCCAAGAGACAGATGAGGGGAATGTTAATGTAATATATACTGTATGGCAAAATGAGCAGTATAATAATTAAAAAAGCCTTTACATTGCAAGAGAATCTTAAAATGGTCTCAAAAGGACAGGAAAAATGCCAGAAAATCTCCTAGTGAACAAGTGGCCTAAAATTTGCTAAATTAGTCATAAGCCCCTCCTGCTTCTTTTAAACTGAATAAGAAATAAAAACTTGGAAAGAAATACTACATTTAGGAGCAAATCATGAGAATAGCTTTTAAACATGAGAAATACATCACAGTTACCTAAGTGCTAGGCAGTAGTGCATATACCAATGGCCTCTATTCCCAACTGCCCTGTCCTGACCCATTTGCTTCCCTTTCCTTTGATTTCTCATCCATAAATAACATCATTGAATTATTTTACCTCCTCTGCAGGGTGTGCTGGAAAATAGTGGAAAGTATTACAAAAACAAAAAGCATTATAAAAGCACCAGGTAGCATCTGAGAGCTACAGAAAGACAAGAGACAATTGCTGTCATCAAACCAAGAGTCAAAACAGTAATACTGTAAAAAAAATATTGGAATTTCAAGGAAAAGAATGATCAAGAACAGAGGAGAGAGACTCTACAAAGGATCGGTTCTTAATTTAGAGACTGGACACTGGCTTGTGTTCTCATTAGACCTAGAAGAATCAGAAGTTCTGCCAGATACATAATGTAATATAGAAAGTATTTTAAAATAGAACCCTTCCTTCCCACAAAATGTGTTTTCCAAACCTCTTATTGTGCTCTTCTCACTTACTCATTACAGCTTTCTGTCCTGCTGTCTTATAAAAATGTATTCTCACTGGTTTTCTTTTTACCTTTCTTCTCAATCCGTCCATCACATTTCATTCTTGTCTATCTCCAGTAATACTATGTCCTGCATCCAGAAGAGATTTCTTGACAACACAGAAATAAATTCCTTAGGAATTGGACGTGTCTGCCCAGAGATGTAACAGGATTGAAAACAATAATTGTATAATTTCACTGTTGCTCTAGATAATAGTCCAAGAAGGCTTTTTCCTCTTCAAATTGGAGTTCAAAGAATGGGAATTTCACACTTTGCCTTTTTTCACCAAAACCACTGCATTTGAAGGGGAGATAGTCTCAAAGATGCAGACTGAGGGGCAGTTTCCCATCCCAGCAGGTGAGAGACTAGGTTTCAGTTACAGGACTATAACACCACCAGAGCAGGGCTGATGCTCCAGGGGCTCTGTCTTTCAGTGATTCAATGGCAGACGTACCAGTACAATCACACAGCATTGTAAATTTTGCAAGGTCATACCCAGTCTTGCAGCTTTTGGTGCTTTTCTTAATTCACCAAACTGCTGCTAAGTCATTGATTTTTATTTCAGACAGTGAAATTTCTCACCCTTGCCAACAGAGTGAATGATTTTGAAATGTGAATTCCATCCAACCCAAAAGAGTAAAGAAAACAAGTTTATTATCCTTAATACAGTGTTTTTCATAGGTTTGGGGCATACTCAGATACAGGTAAATATATACACATACACAAACCAACCACTCATACAGGCAAAGGAGGCCTTTTCCTTCTTTTCCCAATTACATCAGGATGAAAGAAGAGAGTAGTCAAGAATCACATCATCTACTTTTTCACTGCAGCCTCATCTAATATCAAGAAACACAGAAATGTCAGATACTCTCAGATTGCACACCCTTTTAGTAATTGGTAGGCAGAAAGATGCATTTCAAGACAATGAATAAAAGGAGAGCTAGAAATCAATCCCATAAAAATCAGTGAGTGTGTTTGGATGTTTTGTCACCCCACCAAGAAGGGTTGTGGGTGTTTTATGAAAAGAAATGAAAAAGTAGTAGGAAAATTTGGGAAACCTGTCCTAGAAATACTCTAAACAAGCATATTGGTTTGGTTTTTTCTGACATAAGGGGAAAACAGCTAGCTATATATACAGATTTCCAACAGCAAGTAAGCATTGGTAAGTGAAAAACATCTTTTGAACAACTTGACTGTCTAAATCTTTCAAGAGGTATTCTTTGATTTTTGCCACTAGTGTAAAACTACCAGCAAAAATAATGAAAATAAAGTGAGTACTCCTTTCTACATATATATGATTTATTTCCTCAAGCACACTTTAAATCCACTTAAAATATACAGCATTTATTGTATACTGATGATTAAAATTTGGTGTAGTGCTTTATCAGCATCTAAATATCTTATAATAATAGGATTCTTTTGCCAGCAAAATGTACAGTCTGACCAAAAGTGGAGTTCTTTAAAAAGATTTAGTTTCCTTGAGCTCACTGGCATCAGCATATATCAGAACATAGCTCTTCTCATCCAGAAAAGATGAGAAATTCCACCTTCTAAGCAAACCAATGGCACTCACCAGGAGTCTCTTCAGCACAAGCTCTAAAGCAAGTCAATATACTGACAGTACACCACAAAACAACATATTCTGGGGAAAACGTGTGCTTGCTTTTATAGAGAGATGTACTAGCCATAGCTACAGGGATATTCTGATGTTTTCTCACCAGTATATCTGTGGTAGAAGCAAAGAAAGAACTGTGCTCTTCAAGAAGAAAGCAGCAAACGTGACTAAGCAACAGCCTTCCAACATTAACTCCAGAGGCACAATTAACCCAGATGAGAAAAATCTGGAACTCATAAAAGGCATTAGCTACCAAATATGTGACCACAGAAATTGCCAACACCAACTATGTGACTACAGAATCCAGGATATTTTAATCACAGCCTTTCTCAATTTAAACCCAGAAATATTAATGTAATATATCTAAAATAGTCCAATACATCACATGGCAAATCCCAGCAAGGAAAAGATCACTTTGCTTGCCTTCCCCCACCTGGGAGTGAGAGGGGTGCATAAGGCACTGGCTGCCAGCACGTTCTGGAGGACTGGCAGCACGGGATGTCTCGCTGAGGCTGAGCTCTGGCCAGCTGGCAGGAATCACAGACCACTTTCTGCTTCCCTCTCTCTCTGTTGAGTTTCTTCAGCTTTTTAGGAAATTCTTCTGCAGTTCTTCACTCTGCTCAGATTAGTCTTTGGCAGTCAGGAAAATAAATACAGCAGACGGAATATAAAAGGACTGCTTTTATGACATGGCATTTTTAGACATTTATACCAAGAGATTGAGACATCTGTTTTCACAGAAAAATCAATCAGATGTCAATATCTACTGTATTTTAGATAACGGTTGAGGTAATGGGACAAACCTATTTCCTCTTAAATTCCACAGAACAGCATATTTTGGCCACTTATTGTTCTTAAACATCCATGTAATTTTTTTAATAAGATAACAACCAACAACCTGTATTGTGCCAACCACCTTCAAACCACAGGCAGCCACATAAGAGTCCAGCAAAGGCTTATCAGTCCTTGCTCCCCACCTCCCCGTCTGGCTTCATCCCCTCAATACACACTAGAGGCCAGAGACAGGAGCATACAACATGCCCAACATCAAGTGTCATGGGAGGATAAAAAAATTGAGGAGCCACAGAGCACTCTGGGAGTGAGCTAGATGCAAAATTCAGCTGTGTCTGGCTTTCAAAGGGAACCTGCTAGAGTTGCTGACCCCTCTTATTCATCAGGGAATAATCCAAGCCAAGGAATTGCCACTAGCCTGTCAGGGTAGTCCCAGCACCTCTGTTCTTCTAAGACCTTCATATTACCAACTGGGACATAGCATTCCCGAACGTTTTTCCAATCTCCATCATTAATATGCAGATGAAAGACACAGTGAGTACTGCCAGTATTGCCCAACCTTTATTGCAGGTTAAAATTAATACATTATGGAATATTAATCTATATACTTTAGTACAGACAAAGATTTCCTAGTTTGTTTTTTTTTTTTAGTAAAGCAAGTCTTCCTTCATAGAAGCTGTCAATAAATTATTCCATCTGAGAAAGTCCAAGAGGTGAGGCAAACATTAGTGATCACAGTTCGATACCTAAGAATAATGCCAGCCTTGTCTCCCTCGCCTTGTGGCAATTCAATTTCCCGAGAACATCTATCTTCTCATACAACTTAACCGCACATGTAAGAATATCTGCAAAAGTAACACTCATTGACTCCCACTGCATTTGATGTTCTGCTATTTTCCAGCTATGCAGTGAATTAGTTTCTTTCATATTCCTGTCCTGGTGGCCAAAACAGATTTCTTTTTAAGATGTGTTAGTTCAATTTAGTTAATATAAAATACCTGAAAAACGCCATTAGGATGCTAACACACAAGCACCTCCCTTTCCTGGCTGTGGCCATTAAAATTAAGGAACAAGTAACTGATTTTTCATGCACTCCTTTTGAAAACTAAATACACAGTTTCACTTTTTATAGTGTTTTTTTTAATATAGTCTGCAGGAGTGAGATACATACTTATTCTTGAGCCCCATATCAGAAGGGAATGAATGGTTTCTTCATGTAACAAACCTTATCTTTTTTTCTCTTCAATGGTCTCTTGTCAGTGGCCTCTTCTGAAAAGAGCATCACAGGAGTCTGTCAGAAGGTGCCTGACAGTACCATATGTTGAAGCACTTGAGGCTTGGGAGAGGTTTTAGTTCATTCAGGAAGAGGAAGCTGACCCTGAAATGGCAACACAGGAATTCAAGGAGAGATGCACTCCATGCAAAGAAAATGAAATGTTAAAAGACAGACACTTTCCAGAGTCCAGTGAGAAGGCAAAGAGTAAGTCTGCAGAGAGTAGCACAGAAAAACTGATTCTGGTGTCAGACCAGGCATCACAACTAGGATCAAAACATTCAAGTAGTCACAGTTAAATGACCTAGAGCCACCCTTGACAAGGTACATGGAACTTACCAGGCAAAATGAGCTGGTTTTTGAAAGAGGAATAGTCCTCTGCCATTACAGATGTTATTAAAAATCAAAAATGCTCTACAGAAATCAAAAGAGGTAAAAAGAGCTACAGATTTCCAAATCAAAATTACAAATAAATACACCATAGTCAGCATCAACAACCGTGAAAGTGTTCAGAACTCAGGGGGAAAGGTGCAAGAACTATGAAGAGTGTCATTCCTGGGGTTCAAAATCAGTGCAGGGCAGCTTAACACGCATGGAGTTTACAAGCATGGCAATACTCACCATTATTCCCAAAACAATTATTCAGAGAAGAGAGCATCTCAGAGGAAGATTAATGAATCATCAGTTAGAAAACAATACAGGCCATTTCCCCCTTTTTATATTGGAAGCAAATGTGAAAGCTAACATGATAGTATTAAAAAAAAATGCTCTTACCTCTCTAAGAATATTCACAGTCAGTAGAAGATGAATGGGTAAAAACTCAGGAATTCCATGAAGAGTATGTATCAGTCAAAAAGGAATTGAAACAATGCAACATGTTACCATCTCAAACACAGAACAGCTGCACTGAAATGGATGCTACCTCTTATCAACACAAAAACTTTACTAGAGAAGGACAGCAGAGCAAAGGAAAAAGCAGGCTACTTTTGCAAGCACTAAGCAAATCCTTCAAATGCAAAATACAAATCAAAAAATCTTCCATGTTCACATCAGAGTAATCCCAATCTTAAGAAAAGGTTAGGTGCATTATTCTGAGAATCCCATACTGAGCAGAGGTCTCAACAAAATGAGTAACACATTAGCAGGTCACTCACATGGAAAACCAGGTGTTTTACTTCTGAAAAGACATGGGAGAAAAAAGAATGTACAGGGATTTATGTTTTCTAATATAGAAGCATCTTCAAGAACAGGCTGATGCAGAATTATTTTATAAAATTAACACATCTACATCTCTTGTAAAAATCAAAACACATCTCCTATGTCCTTAGGAGAGCCTCCTCCCCCGCCTGCCACTCAGGATCTGCACAGCTTCCACATCTCTTCACCAAGAAATACAACACCTTCAAAGGGAAGCAACTACTACACAGAACACATGATTTGAGAGAGAAAGAAGCAAAGTTACAAGTCAAAGTTGCATCAACACTGTGAGTGTCTGCTTCTTCCAGCATCACCTTCCTTTGAGCTCCCCTACCAACTCTTTACCACTGCAACACAGCAGTGAGGAACCCTTAAGGTACAAACGAGTCTGCACTGAAGTGAAAAATACCCATCACCAGGATTACTCAGAAGAGAGTAATGTAATGCAGCAAAGGGATACAGGCTGGCAATAGCAAACCTGTGGAGATGATGAATATACCTGCTCCAGATAGTCAAGGAAAAGACACAGATGTTTCTTAAAGTAGAAAACTGCATGGGGACCCAAATCTAGCAGGAGTATCAGACTTCAGCTGCAGGAAAGGCTGAGTTCTGGTAGACTGTACTAGCACTAGTCACACAGCAAAATTTTCTCCAGAGCAAATAAGGGTATTACAGTTTGTCCTTAAATTCTGCTCTCTGTTTTATTGCAGACAGACCTGAGTATGCTTTTGCTTACACCAGAAAAAAAAAATGAAATGTATAGCTTAGCCTTTATAACAGAAGAGTTGGAAGAGGTGAAGGTCTCTTGTAGCTCTGAAACATAGCACTTGGTCTAACTAACAAAGGTTAATAAAAGCAAAAGGCTTTCAAATAGAAAATCTTTACATTTATTGTCTCCATGATATGTGCCAGCTAACTTTATCACACAGTCATGTAACTATAAAATAACAATTTGCAGTTGCACCTTCTCAGATGATGAGGTAAAGGATCATGGCAAAGAACACAGGTAACTTTTGCTGAAAACAAACACTCTACATAATTACTATGGGATGAGCAAGACCTTTATAAGAGTCATCCAAACAAAAAATCTCAGCCTTTAAAACAATATGACAATGTAATAGTTTTTTCTCTCACAGCATTCCTACAAATAAATACATAAAAATCCACCTTGATTACCAAATAATAATTGATCCCAGGATCCCACCTGATGAGAGGGCCAAAACTGCTAGAATTTTTTCTATCCAAAATCACTTGCAGAACAATCAGTACTGAAGACCAGTTGTCTAGGATTTTTTAATGTTGACAACATACTGTAAGTATTTAGTTCTTCCACTTTTTGAATAGCTGGCTGAGGCAATGGAAATCCCCCATCATGTTTATCTGTTCCTGGATCTCTGTTATTAGTCCTTGTAAATGCAAACCAGCATTATGGCATTCTAAACAGCTAAGCAAACTGTCTGTGTCCCAGGAAAACAACACGTATGCTATAGTCTACTGTGAAAAAAATGATCACAATAGAAAAGGCATAAGTCTCTAGCCTTTTAATTTTTTTCAGATATTCACTTTTAACAAAGAATGCTATGGAAAAGCCATTTTTGAATATCAATTAGGAAATAAAAAAGTAACATTGCTGAGTTGACATTTGGTTTCTACACAGCTGGAGAGAAGAAAACATTCACCTGTGCACAGGTGTTCCAGGGAAAAATAGGGGTCCGAAGGTATGTGGAAGCCGAAACTGAGACACCGCAGAAAACCCAAACGGCAGTTTTATTACCAAAGATGGCCAAGAAACAGCAAAGAAACCAAATAGAGAGAGAGGAGAGAAAATAAGCCCCCAGGTGCAAACACCCAAATTGCCCAGGTGTCCCCCATGGAGTTGTCTCACCGACCCCTGGAATGCCCAGACCTCCCTAGCAGTGGCTGCATCCTCAAGGGTCAGCTGGCTCACCGGTGACAACAGGCGTCCCCACTAAGGCAACGTTGTCCTGTCATGTGAAGTGAGCGAGCCTCAAGATATGAGCCATCCACCTTTTATCTATTTGGCCAAAATGACATTTACCTGAGTGGCATGGCCAGCGCTGCCCAAGCAAAAGTATTTGGCACTGCCCCTAATGTTACATAATTGATACTTCTCTGCACTTGTGTGAGTCTATCCGCACCTGCACATTGGAGAGGGTCTCCCTTAATTGAGTCTGGGGGTTCACTTCATCCTCTTCCTTCTCTCTTTCTCCTTCATGTGCCCTTGGAGGGCCATTAGCCAATCATGAGAGACCAATTAATTTTAGTTTACACAAAAATCTCTCTCTCAAGGCTACAGACCATCTTTATCAGCCTGTTTCCCATAACTTGGCATGAGAAAACCCAGCTTCTCACAGGTGGCTGGGCCAAACACAGACCAAAAATACCCCCATTGAATTCTACCCAAATACAACAGGTGATATGAAAAAATAAATAGCATATGCGTTTTGATATTTTTAAGTTTAGAAGGGGAGTTCAGGACAGGGAGACTTAAAAAAAGTACAGCAAAAGGATGAGAACAAGGAAGAGCAGTGAGTTTGGCATAGGAAAATTTCTCTTTCGTTAGACAAAAAGAGACTGCAATATGTTCAGACCCCATGACTGCACATATTCAGACTAAGAAGTGTGTTCTGCAAGGTGTTGAGTGTTCTGGCTTGGATCCAACAAGGCACTTAATCACGTACTTAACTTTAAGTACATCAACAGTCCTGTACGACATCAGTTAAGCTGATCTTAAAAAGACTACTTGAAAATATTTGAAGTCATGGGCTTGTAAGTCCTGTTGGATTGGTGTGAATCACAGCCTTTAAAGCCTCCTCTTCTTGTACAGGTAAAGTCAAAAGCTCTTAGAGCTAGAGCTGAGGGAAATCTGATTTGAAAATGGTCTGCCTTCAAAATCAGGTTTCATGAAAGTTTTGTATTTCTTATTAAGAATTCCAAAAATGTTTGTCTTCCCTGTTCTGTTACTAAGCACAACAGGAAGAAATAGTAACTCCACACTCTCCTCATTGCCCAATTCTCCATTTACGTTTTTTGATTTTTTTTAATTCTATAATTTTGGGGTTTATTCATCAGTTTTGAAAAATTACAAAGTCATTTCCCAGAAGGAAAAGGAGAAAATGAGCAAGGTATTAAAATGTCTACACTTTTTACTTAAAGGTCTGAAATGTTAAAAAAGCATAGCCTGACTAAGAGAAATATTTTTGCTTTAGGTGTGAGCATGTGTAGGACTGTAACTCTCTGATTTTTGAATTACAAAGTTTTAAAGTCTTTGTAATCAAAGTTGGCACTAGTTTACAATAAAATAGCACTCTGAAAGACTTAAAGTCCAGAATAAACCTCAGTAGCACAAGAACTGCAAACGTAAAATGCAACAAGGGAGCCAAGTTTATCTGACTCTCTGCCCAGAGAACCCTGCTTCCCGCTAACCATTGCCCCTTCCTACTAAACCTGTGCTTTATATTGCTGCAAGACAGCTGGGACAGAAACCAGCCGCTCAAAGTCCACATGCTGACCCACAAACTTTTATTGCTACATCTCAGAGAAACAGGGAGGGTTTGCACAGGTACGATCTCACCTCACCATCTCCTCAGCGAGTTTGTCATCCCAGTGCTGGGACTACAGGTGAATTTTCAACAGCATACTATTAACAACAAAAAGACAAAGAATGAGTAGAGTTGGAGGTCAATTGTAAGTCAATCATTTAAGGGCTTTACGTAGAAGAAGTAGAACAAAAGAAGAAAAATTTCTTTCACTCCATCCTATTTCTCAGTTTCCACTTCCAGTGGTTCTCCACTTCATGAGTTGCGTGCATTACTAACCTAAGCTAAAATAATTTGAGCAAAGTGCTGAATAGTGCCACTTTCTGCATTGGGGATAGTTGAACTTTTTCACCTAGACTTTGCGTCCTGGCATATACAAACCAACCTTGTGTAAACGTCCCCAAAGAAATAGAAAAAAATTATAGTGCTTCTTCCTGAGCCATTTCCCTGACCCACCTATTTCCAGAAGAAATTCTGTGTCAGATACAGAAGAAATAAGTTTCAGGATTCTGTGTAAAGCAAATTATTTTATATCTATTATCAGCATATTGGCTGCAAAAGTTTTCCAGTTGGCACATTCTGTCAAGAAATGTTTTGAGTAAACAGACCGAGCCATATAATATGTTTGGGAATTTCAGAAATTTAATTATATTTACTTTCCATTATTTTGAAACTTATTCTTAATTAGAGCTGCATAGTTTCCTCATATGGGTACCAAGACGACAACTTCAAATAACTACAAAGCTTGGCTTCATTTTTGCCTTCTTATCTTTCTAATATCAATCCCTGATGTCAAATTCTCTTCTTACTATTAAAAAAGTAATTAAAACTTTGACCATCTTAATGGCAGATGAAACCTTAAAAATATTATGTGATTGATAACTAGAAATGTTAAATCATCCTAGAGAAGACAATAAATTAATAAGAAAAATAACCTAATTTTAAGCCAGTCCTCTGATTCCTGGGACAAAACTTTTTCTTTTATTTCTTTGTGAAATTCTCTACAGCATTGACAATTCTGACCTGCATCAATAAAGAAATTACAAAAGGATCTGGTATAAAATTCTGTCATTGCATTTATTGTGTTGACAGGTCTTTTTTAACTAGTGATTAAATAAACCCATTTATACTTTTACAAACCATCTAACTTTGTGTATTTTAAGTGTATGCTGATTTCTGATGTTCTATCAGCCAGGTAAGAATTTTGTTTCCTCAGATCCTTTGTAACTTGTTCTTTGTATTGCTTTGTTTTTCTAAAATCTTGTCTGTATTAATTTCAACACAGGCATTTGATAAAAAGCAAAGTTCCAGGGGCAAGAAGAAGAGTAATAACTAGCCTTGGCTATTTTCTCCAACTGCATTTGTATGCGAATTCCTGCCCCTGCACTGTACCATCTTATCTTCTCTTTGAATCAATTATCAAATTGTGAGATATTCAAAGTAGTTGGATTGTTTTCTAACAGAGAATAGGCACAGAGAAGCTTAAGGACAGCACATTGTATTCTCTATATTTGTCTCTATCACTTGCAGATCTACACAGTTTTGATGCACATTCACATTTGCCAGCACAGAAGTATAGAAGCCGTTCAGGAGTACCTTTCATCCATTCGTAAAGTCCCGCACATTATCATCTAAGTGACAAGACTTTCTGATTCCAGTGGGTCAATAGTTCTATCTTATTTATGACTATATGAACCTCAGCTATTCCATAGCAGAACTGTTAATAGTGCAAAGACCTAGATTATCACATTGCTTTCACTTGGACACCTATTCAGAAATGTCATCTCTTCTCTCATTGCTTGGTTGTTAATCAATGTTAAGAAGCATGAGGGCATGACTAAAAAAGAAAAGCAAGGCTAGAATATCTTCTGGAATATTGCCTTTCTTTCAAATTAGGTTACATCATTTACATGATTAATCTCTTCCAGGTTGGAAGAAAGGGTTTATAGCTCGCTCTCAAGCTACTGATATGCTACAGCCCTGCAATGCTACCTGCTCACTAGTTCACCAAAACCAAAATCCTTGAGCTGGGGAACATTCTGGACAACAGACCAGGAATCTGGGAAGAACATGCCCCCTCATTCCCCATTCTGTGGGCTGATCCAAACAGAGTACCACAGCAGCCAGTACCACAGTCCCCACTCTTTTCCACTGTTGTGGGGCATCCAGAAATCACACGTGGTCAGGGGCTGCTGGCACAAGCCTGGCTCCTCCCTTGCTGACACCTACTCTGCCTCCCCCAGCTGTCTTAAACAAGGTAATACAGTAAAACCCTGCAGAGAGAGAGATTGGTACATTGATGCTGAAAAACCTCGGTATTAAAGGAAATGCTAAGAGACTTTGTTCTTTCAGCAGCAAAGGTATTTATTCAAGCAGCGCTGGAAAGCCAGCCAGCTCATGCTGGACAAACTAGCTGCGAATCAACAGTGCAAAATGAGCCATTTTATACATTTCATTACATGATTACAACATACAATTTTGCATAGTAATAAGATTACAACATCTGATTATGCATATTAATGACTAGGCAGAGACTAGGCGGAGTCTGGGCAGAGCCTTTCAGAATCTTCTTTTGGCATCAGGATTAGGTGGTCGTTTCCGGTATTCGGCCTCACTCTAGGGGTCTTTAACTCCTCTTCTTCACCTTGACCTCTTCAGCCTTCATTGTTCATGACCTAGTCACTGAAGCTTACAGAAACTACTGGCTTAAGGCCATTTTCCTGTATTCAAATATCTACATTGTCATAATTAACAGTGCTAGCTTGTTTGTATATAGTTTTCTAAGATCAGGTCCAGTGGTTTGAACAGAACACATCTCCATGTTCTCTGATAAACTTAAGCAAAGCAGGTGCTGAACACTTTCTACTGATCCGGTTAACCATTTCTGGGGTTCATCCTTGTTTCAGCATGCAGAGCATCACTGAACCCATGCACAGATCAGCGAGCGGCTCCTCCATAACACACAGGCTGTAGTCAGTCTTTCAAACCTAAGTACATTTATACCAACCCACACACAGAAAAAGTTTAACAGGATGTGTCCAGCAGCAAAACAGAAGTGACCATTGGACTTTCCCCTATGCCTACCTATTCATCTATCTTATAGATATGTGCTGAACTGTTCACTGTCTTCCCTCAAAGACTTTGTCTCCACAAGAAAAGTTCATACTCTTCCAAAAAACTCCTGAATTGAACTATCTGATTATGACAACCCTACCATTTTTATGACTTAGTCCTGGTATTCACTGCCAGATAATTTTACCAGCTGACTCCTTGACTTGGTTAAGTGATCCATGCATATTTAGGATCCAAAAGCTGCTCCCCTATCACCAATTAAAACTGCTGCCAAGGTTATTTCTGATACCATCAGTTCTTCATCAGAACGTACAAATGGCCCTATTTAATTTCTTCCAGTGTAACAGAATGACAGCTTTGATAATGGTGTGTTGAGCAGTCAAATCCCCAGCACCAAACACATGCCTATTCACCTACCCTTACACAGGGAATTCAGGCACAGCACTTCCAAAAGCTTGTTATCTAGGCTCAAAAGGTAAACGTCAGGTCCAAATCCCAGACAACATGCTAATAAAACAAGACCTATACTGCAGCAGTTTTCCAAGGGCTCTTAAATCCACTCTCCTTCCCATAGGAGTCTGAGAAAGGCTAGTGTACAGGACAAATAAACATCAACCAGCCCTGGAATCCCTGCTCACTGCATGGCTGGCATATTTTCTGTTGCTTGCAAAGCAGCAGGCATCTCCCTTTGTTGCTGTCGCAGATTGTGTCCAATCTCTCAGCATGTCTTTCTCAGCCACTTGCTCCTGGAACTTAAAAAGAAAACAGTGCACACTTAATTTGAAAAATGCTTTGCAGATTCCATAGCAGAAGGGGCTGAGTAGGTTGGAAGGGGTAAAGAAACCATTTCACAGTGTTATTAAGGCCATGTGTGATAGGCTAAACAAAACCTCCAGGCAATTCTGTCACAAGTTATTTTCACTTCTTACAATTTGCACAACCAAGTGGGTGGCCATATGTCTATCCCTTCTTGTTTCTCGACAAATGAAATGAAGAGAATTTTAATTTTTTTAACAGCTTAGTTCATACCAGTTCGGCCTTTATTGTTTTCAGATGGACTATGTGCAACTGAACAAGTTTCCTCATTAAACTGAAACACAAAAGCAGATGATGATCGTGCTGATGAGGCTCCTTGTACTATTGGTTAACTTCTATGTATCAGGCTATATTTATCATTCATTCCACTAGGGAAAAGGTCATGCACTGTCTTACACACATCATGGAACCAGAGTGTAAATGCAGAGCCAGAACATGAGACTTTGTCCAAGATATTCAAGGAAAAATATACAGAATCTGAAGAAAGTTGACAGTAAAATAATAAGCAAGGCTTATTCCTCTTTCTTTTTCACACTCAAGTGAAAGTCAAGATTAAGATCAACACAAATAGGGTTTTTTTACCCCCAGACTTGAAGCCCTGTAAAGGACAAGACTAGGGCTGCATTCACAGTTTATGTAGATGAAAGAGAAAAATTACTCAATAAGTCTTAGTCTCAATGGCATATGCAGTGATGGGACTGTACTCCAAATAGGAGATACAGGGTAAAGAGCCTCCAGGAAATCTAAAAGAGGTTCACAGCTCCTGTCTGTCTCAGAGCTCAATCTGTTAAAATGGGTTTTTCCTTCTGCCTTCTGATTAACACAATTATCTTTTTTCTGACCACAGAAAGGTGCAGAACCATGTATTTACCACAACAATCAAGCTCTCCCTGACAAGCAGGATTGGGCCTTTATGATATGATTCCATTGCTTTACTCATCTTCTATGATTTAAGCTACTCAACATTTCTGAGTGACATTTTCTGAGTGGACACCCCTTTCTCCTCATTCCAAAGCAGCTACTCCATACAGAAAAGCAGTTCTTTGGGAATAAAGCAATAAATTCAAGTACATTTTTAATATCTGCTATAATGAATTTTCAACAATGGAAAGTGAAAAGACACTTCATTCAAACTGCTCAGCATATCTACAAGATATTAAATTGGAGTTCTGGTAAAACAATCTCTTATCCTATTCCTCATTTCACTAAAAGCCAGTCAATCTTACTGTGGGATAAGGACTGAGAATACTACTCTTCAAAAAGGAGTCAATTCATTCACCATGGTTCAGTCCCAGCATATTAGAAAGGTTTTGATTGTAGTGTGTAGTGCTGCTCCCAGGGAGAGTGCCTTCTGGAAATTGATATTCCAGTATGGCAACTGTTTTCCCTCAAAGAGTGCAAAGTCTACTGAGTGAACAATAAACATATATAGATGTCAGGGAACAAAGAAGGAAATTGGGCTATTTTTTTCTGTTCTTCTAGCCTGGTTTTCTATTTTCCATCCATTTGTTCAAATTCCAGCCTCTTTTCATGATTCTCAATCCCCATTTCTTTTGAAGTTCTTTGCCAAGGCAATGTCACTCTTATTTTTCCTCCAGAATGTAACTCCCACTTTAAGCACCCATCCTGCACAGGGTTCCTTTTTGTGTCCTAGTCTTGTTTCTTACCTTGATAAAATGTCTTCATCTCCCTATAGACCCTTCATTTAGTCTTTATTTCCTAAGTGCTAACCCATTTCATCACCTCTACCTGTAAAAGAATTTCTTAAGACATTTCAAATCCTTTATAATTCTTAAAATACTTCACCAGCCTCTAACAGTGATTTTTTTTCTGCCAGTGCAGACCTTGCCTCCCAGCTCTAGGATAGCTCCCATTGCCCCAGGTCTGCATTTAGTAAAGCCAACAGTACTTCTGCCACTGCTTTCAGCAAGACCCAAATTAAGTCTTTACATTTCAACATAACCAGATGATGTCTACTTCACATGTAGTGTAGTTACTATCCAAGTTTTTTATGTTCCAAGCAATTTCTTAGCATAATAAAATTTAAATCCACTGGTTTTAAATGTTTGGAAATTATCTGCTAGTATATATAGCAAGTTCACTACATTCATATTTTCATTTTCTATGTAGGGCTAAGGAATTTCAATTATGAAAGGCTCTATTGTATAAGCTCATCAAAAGTTAATATCCACCAAAACACTGTCTCTTTACAACCATTTACTAAAGAACATAACCACAAGGCTTTTTAAGAGAGACACTTTCTTACATAAGACTCATTCTTGTTCCCTCCAAAACACTCCCATGGGTCTGAATCACAACAAGATATATAAATAGAAATGAAATCAACAACAAAATGGGTTTGCTTTGACCAAGGCTCTGTTTTCCACTCTGTGGATGCATCACCTGAAACAGGTCCACAAAAGTAGAGGAATTTCCCTGTGGAAACACTTACCAAAAAGAAGAGCTCCATGGCTAACTCTTCAATGGATAAAGCAAATGCAGATTACTTTCTCTAGGTCACTAAATTAGTCATATTGTAGAGGGTTTTATGCTAGAAAATCCATTGACAGTGTTGGATGTTACTCAGGATACTCTTTTTTTTTTTTTTACCTGTAGTCTACTATTTCTTCCTGCTTCAATGGACAGGAAAATAATACAACTATGGAGTAATACATCAAGTGACAGTTTTTATTTAAACTGGTATACAGTAAGACAACTCAGGATTCACAGAGAGTCCACCTCCCACAAGTATGTGCATATAAACCCCTTTCTTCTTCAGACTCCTATCCTACCACATGCACTCTGGCCTACAGGAGACAAAGTTTGATATCATGGCTGTAGTTTGGTCCAACATCTGTACACCTAATTTTGTATTTTATGGAGAAAATATTTGTCTTTTGTCCTCTTCATGGAGCAATCTCCTGACTCTTCCTTTTCTTAATAAAACCAAACAATGTAGCATAAGAGAAGGAAGCTATTTCCCAAAGCAGATGGATTACAGACAGGTAATATGCCATTAAGACTTATTCCTCAGAGGAAGTTGGCAAGCAGCAGATGATGATCATAAGGATCTAGGTAACACCACCACCTTCTCAAGAGAGGAATCCATTGAGCAAGCACATAGCTCAGCACTTCCATTCTGCCTTGATTTAATGAACAAGCATTTCTGGCAACGAACAGCAAGAGAATCTAATTTAACTGTTACTATCCTGTTACATTTTACTCCATCATTACATCAGAACAGGCCTTTTACTTTTGTTTCACATTACTCCAGAGGACCGTGGCAGAAAGCAAAATGAAGTCAAATGAGAAATAAATAGCATAAATTTATATACACCAACAAATCACACTGTATTTCAACAAGTGTATGAGAGATTTGGGAGTTTCCTTCACCCTGAGCAGCTGCAACTATAAAAAAGCAATGATGCAACATTTATTAATAAAACTTTCTTAGGAACCTCTTCTTATGGACAGATTCAACATCTGCAAGAGATACCCACAACATCCACATGTGCTGTGTTTCCCTTTTCCCATTCACATGTGAAATATACTGAAAAATACATTATTCAGTAGGTATGAACACACCATGCTTTCAAACTCCTATTCTTAAGTCTAACACACATATTATAAAAAATCAAATACAAGGTAGTAAAGGATGACATAGATACTGCAGCAAAGGAAATTCATTATGCTACATATCTCCTCTGGAGAATTTGGCTTAAAAGTAACTTGGGAATCAACAAATAATTGGGCAGGACTTCCATGAGTGATGCTGAAGGAATTTCTCACTGCCCCATTTACAGCATCTGAAGCAAGAAATAGAAGGGGGTCTTCTTTAAAAACCCAACATTTTAAGCAGTATTCAATGCAGCACAGAAATTTAAACAAAAATTTACAATGGGTAGCAATTCATCTGGCCAGTTCACGTTCCAGATAACTATCTGTAAAATCCATGCTAAGATAATACACCAAGGGGCAGAGAGATAGCCAAAAGCATCTTAGCTCAAAGTTAGGAAAGGACACTATGTTCCTCATCCTGGCTAGCCTAGATAACATCTTCCAGACATTAACATGAAATTAAACAGAGAGAGAGGCTGAATTACTTCCAGTGTGTAGATACTGCCCTGGTGAAATGTGACAGGTGACCTACCACATAAAAAATGCACTTAACTGTAAAAACTAGAAAGTGAAGCTAAAAATGAGAAAAATAAAAGCCATTCTTGGCTATGTAGTAAAAGATACACTGACATAATAAATGAGAGGAGAAGGAACACAAAAGCACCCACCCATGTAAAAGTTGCACCATTAAGGTACAATGAAATCAAGGTTTTTTTAAAAGGATAAAAACCCCTGTAACTAACATGAATGAGCTCAATAACACTCAAAACAATATTATTTATTAGAAAAATCATCTGCTCCAGTGCCTGAAGTAAAAGGTTTGCAGTTTTTTCCATCATTCTTCCAAATCCGGGGATTACTGAGAACTTCTTAACAAATTCCTTTCTTGCCTTACAGCCCTTCAGCTTCACCATGGCCAAAGTTTGCTGCCACAGTCAGTACAAGAATACCTGTAGTGTTACCATCCCCTCTCCATAAGAAGAGAGAGAACTTGAGGTGGTGAACAAACAGTTGTGCCAGCTGCTTGCTGTCTCAGAAGGGTGTTCTGAACTGAGTGGCACAAACTTTACCTTTGTTCAAACAGAAGTGAAGAGGAATGTTGGCAGAAATTAATAACAGGGGTGATGAGAAGAAATGTTAGGCTGTTGGAAGAAATGTGCACACAGTCAATCCAAGCAACATCAACTATAGGTGTGGTTTAAAATTTACATTTACTCTTTAATAAAGGCTATGCACTGTATTTATGACTCAATGAATTCTGTATCCAAAGGGGACACATTAGGTGATTAAAAATGAGTTGGATTTTTTTCCTTCTCCTGTAGGTGTGCCAGTAGGAGAGGTAACAAAGGCAGTTCCTTAGCCTTCAGACATTGCACAGAAGTGGAATAGACAGATACATACTCCTGCAGTTATTCAGTTCAGGGCCTAGACATGTAACTAGGCTGCTTTTAATAAATTGCGGAGAGGGATGAGCTTTTAGCAATAGCATCTGACTTTCTTTCTGAGATAGTCTAGATAACATGGATATCCTCTTCCTAACACAGATTCAGGACACAAGTATAACACTCATTCCAGAAAGTCATAATACCAAGTACCTTCCATTTTTGCATGATACCAGCAGGAATAAAAAGAAGTAAACACTATTTTGTTTAACATTATAGGCGAAAAATCCCTCTAAGTACATAGAAAGAGGAGTTGTATTTTGCAATGTTGTTCTCCATCTAGAAGTAAAACAGAGGCCGGGGGAAGGCAACAAGGAAACGAAGAAAACGCAGAGAAGAAAGTGAGGAATCTGAAGCCAAATTTTCAACCATTCCACACCATCACACCAGGCAGTGACATTTTACAGCTCAGCAATCACTTGCTGGAATGTAACGGAGTATGAGCTGTGCAACAAATAACTGCCCAGCAAAACAGCTGCTACAGCCAATTATGCCCTTGGCCTAAAATATGTTACAACTCCAGATGAATGACACTGTAAACCAGAAGAGCACTGCCCTTTTTGGTTTTGGCAAGTTTCCGCTTCTCAGACATAAGAGCTTATGTAGCTTTTCTCGATATTTTCTTTTTTGCTATTTTCACTACTACCTATGCATTTTACTGGAGTAGCCATCCAAGAACCCAGGATCACTACCATATTAATAATATAGATAATCAATAAGGTGCCCACAGACAACTGAAGATGATGATCTTCCTCACAGAAAAGGTAAAGACAAGAAAAAAGTGTGAAAAAACCTTTTTTTGGTGTCAGAAATTAAGTCTTAAAATTAAGTAAATGTCTGAAATTAAGTTTACCTGTTTCAAACTATTCAGAATGCATACACAATGCAATATACAAGAGTTAGGACTGATCTAGCTTTACTACATGCTCCTTACCTTTACGTGTGTAACCATGCTTAAATTGGAAAGAGAAGAAATCAAAAAGTAAAAATAGGAATAAAGAAATAATAATAGATTACAGAAAAAAAAAAACAGAGAATGAAAAACATCTTAAGAGAAAAGGCAATGACAAAGGACAAAGTTTTTTTTCCAAACTGAATATATGTTTACTGCTCCACTGATAAACTTCTGAAATGGTCATACTACTTTGCAAACAGAAGTCAGTTCATATTATCATTCTGCTTACAGAATCCAAAATTAAAAATCTTCTGTACAGTGCATCCAATTCTTTGGTTAATGAGACTTCATGGCAACAAGAAACCAACCACATGAAGTGCACATCAAAAATTATGAAGACAGCACAAACAAGTTCTAAGATAAATTTGCCCTTAGGAACTTAAGTCATGAAAAAAATAGGGGAGGAGATATATCTATTTGGAACATTCGATTCAGCAGAGATCTCTATGCTACTAATATCTTAAATTAAATTCTTCTACCTTGATACAACCTCACAATAAAAATAAAATTAAAATCATATAGTTAAAACTAGGGTTGGATGCAATCTATTTACTCAGAAATACTAAAAAGGTCTGATTTATTCTCTTCAGGAGAATAGCTTGGTTATTCTTCCACTCAGAAATCTATGGCATTAATCCTGTTGAGCTGAGTGAGAGGTAAAATTCAAGCTTTCCAAGAGTTCCAATTCCATTTACTTTTGTTGTAGTATTCTGTTTCAGGGACAAGTGAAAAGAAATGTGTCAGACATACAAGCTCCTCCACATGTTTTTAATTTGGCACAAAAATGGTGTATTACACTGAGAGAAAATTTCACTTCTACCTGTGTCAATTTAATACTCTTTCTTCACTGCACTGAAATCAAAGTCAGTGTTTCCAAACACTGTTAAATGTTCTGGAATAAAGATAGAGGGACTCTTGTACAGTGAAGTAATCGCATAAAAAGTTCAGTGATCTCCACTTCTAAAGCTATAATCCCTTCAGAAAGAGTCTTAAAGAAGTCCAAATCCTGAGGTTTATTTATTTGAAGAAGTGGCTGTTCTGAATCACCTTTTAATTTGCATTAAATTGACTCTAAGGTTTTAGAGATTCTCAAAACACAAAAACTATACAATACATGAGAAATACTTGGGGTTTGTGGTAAAGAAATGCAGAAGACAGACAATCCAGACAGTCTTCTGTCTGGGGAGCTGGAATTGTAGCTACTACTCACATGCTTTAGAACCCAAATAAGAACTCCTACCTTTTTGTCTTATCAGAAGACTATTTTCCTGACTGTGAGCAACAGGAATTACCATCAGTGGCACAGTTAGTCACAGTAGTACACCGTAGCTTTGTCAAGGGTCACTGTCAAGATCAGAGGCTGCCCACATTGCACCTGCATAAACTGATGCTTTGGCAATTCTTGTATATGTAAGCATCCAGATCTGGGATGACAATTTCTTTAGTCCTCATTCCACAAGCACACACATACATACCTCCCCCTCTATGGTTTTTAAACACAAGAAGATGGAAGATGATAGGACCAATTTTATTCTTTTTTAAAGAAGTTTTTCTCCCTTACCTCTTCTCAACACCAAAGGGAATTTTTATTCATTCAACAAGAATTCAGTGTTCCATAATATTAAAATCTTTTGAACAGTTCTAAGAGCTTGACTCAATATATTATGGGACAAAAAATTATAATTTTCAGTGGTGAGCATTGCCATAGGTGAAGAAACGACTTATAAATAGAACACTTAAAACCCAGGATAAGAATCTGTTTAGTTTCATTCACCCTTTTTGAAAACCAATAGTGATCTACACATGGAGAAAAATTGCTTTGCTTTTAAAAAGATGTGTTTGAAAGTATCCTGCACAGAGCTGTCAGTAACTGCAGGATTGATACATAGAAAGTGCTCCTACATGGAGCTTTTGCAGAAGGAGCACTCTGGAGAACAGCTGGGGAAGACATATAAAGATGATATGAAAGTATATTTCATTTACTTTATTCTTTCCAGATGAGCCAGTAGCAGAACCTCAGCATGTACCAGTCTGAGAATTTTGGAATGGTTTCGACAGTAACAGATCAGTGAATATCACTGACAGTAAACATTGATGGGGTGCACTGCCTTTGGTGCTGCGTCAGGAGGTGGGCGGGCTTCACACTGTAATAAAAAAAAACGAGAATGAAAAACTTAAATAATCAAAGGTACAGAAGAGGATGACTTGGATGTATATTTTGTGGCGGCCCACTTCTGAACTGTTTGAGCAGGCAGATCTAAGGCTAATTTACTGCCATTCTTCAGAGCTTATTATGCCACTCAGACATCTGCTATCTCTTAGCAGAGCTCTATTAACCTTAGTTTCATGATAGTGAGTTTAATGTTATGGTTAGGTCAATGAAACAAGCTTGGGAGTCCCTTCTGCTCTACCACACAATTATCTTGTTGTTCTGTGTCTCCAAGCTTCAGTTTGCAAGTTTCTAAATCCTCATCTGTTCCCACCTTATCAATATGAAACTATTTACCCGTGGCAGGGTCAGTAATGTCAATTCAACCACCCAACTGCACAGCCATCAAGGCTGTGAAGTAATTTACCAAGTTATCCCTAATTTACACAAATAAAAAGAATCAGGACAAAGATGACAGTAAAGTCTTATACTGAACAACAACTGGAAAAGTTGAATAAAAACATCAGGTTAAAAAGTTGCCTCACTTAGACTCTTATAGACATAAACATTTCTAGATAAATGAGAGAAACATCTGCCTTTACTATTAATCTCAGAATGCCTAAAAATACACTGGTGAGCAGTATTACAGCAGTGCAGTATGTGCTTTATTCATGCTCCTCCTTGCAAAGAGATCAAAATAATCTCAATTTAAGAACAAATGTTTTTGTTTAAAATGTTACAATTGTGCCGTTCTAGTTTGCAAGTTCCAAAAAAAGATGATAAAGTATATAAATGAAAATTTAACACTGCATTTTAAAACTTAAAAGCTTGAGAGAATACTTATGAAAAGATATCTAATAGTTCAAGGTGTTAGTACTGCTCTGAAATACTTAAACTGAAGAATTGGGTCCCAACTTTGCACACTAAGGTACCAAAAATTTTGTACATAATACTTATGTCACTGACAACAAATATAAAAGGAACTCAGAAATATTCTGGAGCTAGAACAAAGAACACCTGGAGAAGCTCAGCACTTCCTAAGGTCAAGATCATTTATTCTCTGGAATTGCCCTCAATGACCTTCTCCTATTAATAAGGATTCCCACCAAAACCTTCCCTGCATGTCAGCAGCCCATGGGAATATATAGGTCCTGCAGAAAGAAAGACTGGAGAGCTTGTTAATTTCTTTCCCAGCTGAGCGTATTTCCTTACAACGATCAACAAAATATATACATTAAACATTACTCAAAAATAAGGCTCCTGGAGATTCCATGCACCTTATTCACACAAAGAAAATACATTGCTTTAGAGTGATAAAAGTACAAATACTTCTTTTGCTGTACCATCAGCTTTGCTTCAACTTGGTATAGGTTTTAGCTCAATCAGGTCAAGAATATGGACAAATGTGTGCTTAAGGCCATAGCTTTACAAACGCTTTACTTCCAGCTCCTCCTCACCACCCTCTGCTTCACACTATCAGCCTCCTCCCTGGGATGGGAATGGACCCCCTGGGTTCCAATGAAAAGTGAGGCAAAATAGTTCAAACTGACAGGTGATAAAGCTGATAAATTAACCCATTTTACTCTGCACCAAAGCAAATGAGGAATGTTTACATATGTGATTTCAACATCTCAAGGGAGAAGATTACACATTGTAGATTAGGGGGAATAATAAACAGCTGGATAGCATTTCAAAGTTAGATTGTCCTCAATCCACACCCATTCACAGAAAAGTTTACATTTGATAAACTAAATCACATTAAACTTCAATATAAGTTACCGCAGTGAGTTTAGGATCTGGGGTGGGGCTTTTTTCTTACATAAATCTATATTAAACATAATGTCTGAATACAATATTCACCTTATCTTGCAAGGAAGAAAGAGCAATAAAAAGAGGTGCTTTTTTTGAATACTTGAACAGATTTTTCACAAGGATATTCTCCTGGAAGGCTTTCTTTTTAAGGCATTTTCTGATATTTAACAAAAAATTTGAAATCCATAAATAAAGAGATAAGAGTTCTCATCCAAAACATAGTGACAAAGTACCTTCTTCAGAAAGAGAAAACTAATTCTCTACAGAGAAATTACTCACTTCAAAGGCAAAAAGTGATCCCAGTTGTTTTGTGCAACTAGGAGCAACGGAGCTTTCAGGAGTCCCCTGCAGCACACCACGTAAAAATAATGGTGGGAGCCACTGCCTCTAAGACATCCCAGGAGCAAAAATATCAATCATCTGCAAAGCACACGCTTAGATGTTCTCTGGGTTTATGACTCTGACTTTGGCTGGAAGGTTGATAAAGATTCTGGAAACTGCAAGCACAAATCTATTTTTTATTAAAAGTTTTGGCAGCAGGATGAGTGCGTGCTTTGCAGTGAGCAAAGGGTGGGGGTAAGAGAGCTCTGAAAAACCTCCAGTCACAGCACAGAGTTCCAGCACATCTGCTGGAGCAGCGAGCACTGCGATTTCTGAGAGGCTTGTGGTTAACCTCATGGCACGGAATGAATTATTCCTCAATTCCATCCTTCATTAAACCACCCATTCTCTGAAATGTGTCGACGAAGGTGACACATGGCCAGCTACTAATCAGCAGGATGATGGTCCATGCCCAAGATGCTTTCTTTTTGGCCAGAACGGAACAGGGCTGTTCATCCCTTATAATTTTGAGCTGTTTACATTGTGTCCTGACTAGAGGAATGAACAACTTATTGTGAGTTAATTTAAACAAGCTGAATATACACATATTAATACTGGATGTCATGCAACATGCCTTGTAAGTGCGAACAGTTTTCAGACCCGCACAATTTCAATTGCAAATGTAAATCAGATACGACTGTTTAAAATGTCCTCAAATTTGAAGGCTAAGGATAGCTTACAATAAAATTTGCCAAAGAAAGTAGCCTTAATAAACCATCTAGGCACCTCTCAAAGAAATTTCTGCCACAAAGTCTTAGGACAGAAACAATTGGAATTGCTATTATATGACATTTTTAAATGGCAGAAAAACAAAGAGAGAGTGAAAATAAATGTAACTAGAATTTTGTTGAACTATATTTAACAGATAAAAATGCTATGTGATCTTGGGCTACCACTTAAATTAAGGTTTTCCCAGATGAGCTTGCTTTTAAAGTCCGAGAGGTCTGATTTGGTGGAGCACTGTGTTATTAATTGTAACAAGTATGAAAAGGAGCTAGGCTCTGAACAACTGAAGGAGGTTCTATAAACCACTAAGTTTTATGAGAAATCAGACTACAGGCAGCTAATCAGGCACCTTCAGCCAGACACTTTGGGCACTATCTTCACATCTCCTTTTTCCAGAAGAGATCACATCATCCTATTATCTCACAGGGAGAATAGAACAGGAATAGAAACACCATGGTAATGAAGGAGCTGGAAAACCTCACAAGGTTCCTGCTAAAACTATACTGAGAGCAAGACTTGAATGGTATAAAATCACTAAGGCATGTGAATTGCAAGAAATAGAAATAAAGCTTAAGCTTGGTTAGCAGCACATTCAGTGAACACAGACTCTCCTCACAATGTATTTGGAAACTAACATTTTAAAATCAAATCAGGTAACCTCATCACCAGTAAGCTGGCTGGAGAATCCAGGCAATCACCAGATCCAGAACTAATTCTATTATGGTTTAATGAAATTTGTGAATTCTAAGTGCTCTTTCTCTTCTCATACAACATAATTATATTCTTGATTCTGAAAAAGTAGTGCTGTGTTGCTGCTGCTTTGAGAAAAACATAACTATTGTCAAAATGTGGGGAGAACCTTCTCTGAGCATCACAGAAAACTGGCAATAGAGAAAGAATATTAAAAGAAAAAAGAGCAAAGATAAAATAATGTGGCAGAAGTTTTTCAATTAAACAAAGAGAGGAAGATTTTGCAAAATTCATTAAGATACTTGGTCAATACCTTTATACAAGAAGTCATTTCCCTCACATTGATGGCAGGGGAGAACTGAAACATTTGCAGAACTTGCAGATTTATGCTTTGTACAATAGGTAAGATGGAATATAAAACGTATAATTGCTTTAAAAAACTATGTGCCTACTTCACATTTTTTAAACAAAGCAACAGAAGTTTCAGTCATCTCAGAAGCCAACTAAGAAGTATTTGAATTTTCAGCAAGACCACTAAGCTATTGCTGACTTTGGAGTGAAGGGTAGTGGCAGGTTTTATAAGCAAGATTCTCATTTTTTCCCTTTTTTCTTCCCTCCACCCTTAAACAAAATACCCAAAGGCTAAGAGAAAAGGCTTCCAATGTTGTATGCTAGAAATGTGTGGCACTAGAGGGAGCTACTGTAAGCTGACAAAATTTAAATCTGAAACCAATTTATTATAAAAAGAAGTTCCAAGCAACCTTAAATTCCATACATGCAACATTCAGGTCATCTATCATAAGGAAGAGGGTGTTAGTCCTAGAGTATAGCTTGGCCAAGCTCTCATTCAAGCATTCCTCCAGCCTCCTCCTTTATGCTTTCTTCTCAGGTTTTTACAAATGTGATCTTAAATTACTGTAATATAACTAATGGGCTTGATTTCCTCACTTTTTCCAGTGTTAAACCTAATGGGGTGAGATGGTGTTTCAGAGACTAAACTTAACACCTTTCTGAAACTTGGACCTCTTCAACTTTTTTTAAATTTTGTACAAGAAAACCCCCAAACCTATACATACATATGCATCTCTCTCTCTCTCTCTCTCTCTCTATATATATATATATATATATATATAGCATTGCTCACATTTTAAATCTTCTCCTGCATGCACTATATCACCACTGCCTATGGTCATGGCTTTAAATGCCCCTTGGTTTCACTCCTCCTGTCAGCCAATCAGTGCAACATATTTCACAATCTCTGCCACTCCTGCATTGCCTCCCAGCTTTGTCTCAAATTTTAAGTTGCCAAAAAGAAGCTGTTTCTTCCAGTAGCTTCACAGATGCTAATCCTCAGTAATCACATTTCCTCTTCACTTGCTTTTCATTTATTATACTAGTCACTGGGGTAAAGGAGAGGCTGGTCAGGAAAAAATGGAGTGGTGTTATATTTAAATAAAGCAGTAATAAACTCAAGAAGTGCACCCAAATGAACCTGAACATCATTGTTATTGTAACCCTGACCCTTCTTTTCCCTACTCTTTCCTGCCTCCACACATATGCACATACACTTTTCTTCTCATTCATTGACTTCTGTCTGAAATAAGATCTTTTGCTCCTAAGAACTGGGCCATTTCTCTTACCTAGTCTGTAAAATCCTCAGTGTAAGTGCTATACAAGAACAAGTCTGACAGCCACACAGATACCTGGATAAAATTCTCCATAGACAGGTATGTTCCTTATATAATACTTCAATGGACATTGCCAAAAGGCTTTACTTACCTTATATTTTGAGATGATGTTTCACACAGAGAGTGGGATAGAGGAAACAGTTTGATGAATTGTGACTAAAACTTTAATATTGGTTCTACTCATTACATATCCACTTTATAATGTATATGTAATACACTATAAATTAAAATTCATAATCTACAATATGCTAAAGCTGTCAGCTTTCATAAGCACTATATAGAACATGAAGAAAAACTCTTCCTTACTTGACTGCTCTAAGACATGTCAAAATCATCTGCTCATTTTTAAGAAAGTAAATAAACAATATAAATAAATGAATATGTTATTGTTGGCAGTTGTTTCACAAAAGAAAGTTGGTTCTTCCAATCCAATTAGCTCAAGATAGTTGCAAACTCAATGAATTAGCTAGGCCAATAAGTGAAAAAATCAATCCCAAGGTCACACAATCAAATTTGTTTTGTATACTATGAAATACATCATCCTTATGCTCATGATGCTATGCAGAACACAATGCAAGGATCGCTTTGCTAGCAAAAATAAGCTGCTGAACTAAAACAGACACTAAGTCATAGTCCCCCTAGAAAAAAACATATTTTAGCAGTTTTTCAGTGGGTACCAATTAGTTTGAGCAGAACTCTGTGTTGATGTACCTGGATCTGGTCCTCTGAGAACTAGGCCAGGTCTCCCTGAAACCATTGCCCTGCACCCAGTAAACTAAGTTGCTGTACTTCCATTTCCTTTAACATCAATTTTTCAGCAGTTACTTTTTTTTCCCCATAATCTGCATCAAAAGGAAGACTTCAGCTTCCGAGTTTCTTCTGAAACATTTTCAAAACTAAAATATCCTTACGCATTTTGTTTTATAACAAAACTACCTCAAAAGCTGAAGCTTTTCTGTGTTAAGGTGGTATCACTGAGTTTCTTTCAGTAGGATTAAACTGACTGGGTTGTGAGGGAGAAGGAGTGCAGACACAAAACAATGGCCACAAAAAGATGATCTGGAATGGTCATCTTTATATTTTTGCATTCAGTAACTGCAAGAGAGACCCCACGCAGCTAGAAACAGTGCTAAGGGAGAAAGAGAAGAGTAAGTGTGGAGAGGAATATATTCATAAGATTTTCCACTGCACACAGAAAGAGATGGTTTGGGCACAAACTACAGTCCATTTCTCTGCTGTAGTGAGAGCTTCTTCAGGGAGATTTTTCATGCACTAAATCTCCCCAAAGTCAGAAACAACAACCTTCTCCTTTCTGCAGTCTCCAACATTCACATATATGGCACTGATGAGGCATCTGCCAAACTGTGATGAAGGGAACACCCAAACTGTTTGTGTATTATTTGTTCTGCATGCTAAACAGACATCGGGGCAAAGATTACCTGTGACAGGCTGGATCTCCCTCAGAAGCAGGGGAGCGTTTTCAGAAGAAAGATGCTTCTGGAGGGCAAGATGAGGCAATAACCTAGAGCATATGGGTGGTGACTGAGGCATTTCTGCAAAGAGTGTGGAGCAAAACCCTGGCTCGGTGGAGGAGAGAAATTCAAGCTTTTTTTCTTAACATCTTAAAGGGGATTGATTAGAATTTATTATAACTCAGCTAGCCATGAAAAATTAGGGGACAGAGAGCAAGGAGTGAACAAACCTCCTGTAAGGGTACAGTAGGCAGGCAGACTTTTTTGTCTTTGTTTTGCCCTACCCTGTAGGCCCAAAGTTTTCAATTACTGAAGGTTGTTGTTCTAGCCATCTAGAACTGAAAAATTCAAAGTCCAGTTTGCAGATATGTCTCTGGAAAAATGCACAAGATCCTTCACACATCCACCTTCTACATGGCAACCTGCTGGAGCCAGGACAGCGCAGAGATATTAAGTTCAACCCCACCAGACACTGTAAAGCAAAGAGTGTTGAATAGTTGCCACTGTCAACATTTTCAGTAGCCATAAATGATCCCAAATAGTTATCATTTCTTGGTATCTAAACTACAGTAATTGAATCAGTCCCTGGTAATGCCTGACTCATATTATGACCTATAGCAGACATCCAGACAAACAATTGCATAATATTGCTTTGAAGAAAAAATGAGAAATGTTTACAATACAGGAGATGGCTCTTTGTCAATTTAAAATCGAGCTAGAAACTACCTTCACCTTGAGTTCTGACTTTCAGATACATCTTTTACCATAAACTTTTCCAAATAGTTTGACGGTATTTAAAACATCTAACAGCATTTTGTGAGACCTCATAAATAGGAGTGGACCAAGTTATGTCTGACCAACACACATATTGTCCATTTCATAAGGAAAAAATGTTTATCACTTACACATGCATTAAAATGTTCAAAACATGTCTTTTAAGGTGATAAATAACTTCTTTTCAGTGCTGACATGAAATGTTCATGTTTGTGGAAAGCCAAGACATCCATCAAAAGCAGAGCTGTGCTGCAACAGCATAATGAGTGTAAAGTACAAATACAGGTGGCTACAACAAATTTATATTCATGGTCTGTAGGTCACTCATGTAGCAACACTGGACAGTATGCCACAAAAGCTCAGCAGTATCAATACTGATATCATCACATCAGAACACAGAGTCAAGATATGGTTATTCTCCCAGCACAGAAGATTTCAGGCATCCAGTATCCTGGCATAGATCTTTAGAGTAGACAGAACCTGGAGAAACTCCAGTCTGAGAAGAGTTATTTCAACTTCTTTTCTATTTAAAATACAGTGTGTTAAGAAGCTTTACCAAATTCTAGAAATGAATAGTATCCAAATATCCTGCATTTCCAATTACTTATATTCAGTCTGTCCAAACACATGCCATAGCATTAAATTCCACCCAACAGTGTTGCTCATCATACTGAATTCCCAGGAATACTAGCTTTAGAAGAGGATAATTCTAGGTAGAAGCCAAAGCCCTTAAGACAAAATACTAACTAACCGACCAACCAACCCACCAGACAAATAAAAACTGTGAAAGGAGGTTAGGGTTTACTTATTTTAATAATTTTCTCAAGTAAACACCTTCTCATTTGTCTTTAATACTTAAATATGACAAAGTATCCTTCTAACTGATGGCCCCTTCTGCAGTATTACTGACCTCTCCTCACTACACCCTCACATTTATATACTTCTCTCAAAATTGTCAGCTTGTGGGTCCTTCAGGTTCTTAAAAGTTTGCAAAACATTGTAACAGGTAAGAAGCTGCTACAAAAGAAAATACTGAGGGGTAATAGATATATCAACAACAGGCACTAATTTGTTCACTAAAACGTAATGATCTTGGATAGATTTTAAAAGGCTGCCACAGATGTAGATTAAGTGGATGAAGAAAAACAAAAAAGTGCAAGAAAGCATCCACTTCAAGCAGAAGTTTCCGAACATGGTGGAGATACCATAGATTCTGCCTAAAGTGAATTTAAAATCTTGAGTGTTTTGTATTTAAAGAAGGAAAGTAACACAAACCAAAGCAGTCTGCAGTCACCTGATAAATGACTCAAGCATCCTGCTACAGCAATTCTGCATTGCTAAATCCAATGGAATAACTAATCAGTCCCAGAGCACAGCTGTATCTTCAGGGAAGCTGAGGATTATTATAAATTCAAATATTCCCAGCCCAGTTATTCCCAGCTCCTCCTCGTCACAAAACTTTCTCTTCTTACCCACTGTAATCTTTTTTTGCCCCTATAGGTGTAGTAGTAGAACCATTGTCAGTGAAACTGCTAGAGCTGTATCAAAGAACAAGGAAAATAAAACAATTACAGGAGTGTTTTTACATGGGAGCAAGTTATTTTATCCAATTAACAAAACAGTTCTTCAGCTTTGCTTCCACAGTTGAGGAAACTGGGTGCTGCAAGGTAAAGGCAGCATAAAAATGCACTGAGCTGGAACTGTCACTGAATTTTAGACACAAATCCATAGCCAATTGCAAAGATCAGTGAAACAAAAACACCAACAGGCAGCTAGGAAAAGACAGAATTTACCACACAGGGTAACCACACAGGGTGGGGAGCAGACTGCAACTTTGGGACTGCAGTGCGTTTCATAGAATTGTTTTTCTAATGATTTTTGACAACTCCCTGTTTAGTGCCGTCAGATGTTTCAACAAGGAGCAAAGAATTAAGTTTTATCACTCCCAGCATATCCATGGGTGGGCTAATTTTTAACTGATAGCAATAAATATTTCCATTGTACAGAGCCTTTGTGGGTTCCTTTTCACTCCTGGAGTAGTCATTTGACAAATTAGAAAATGGAATTGTGTACTGATAGAATGAAGGGTCTTGTGGCAGTAGTAGGGCATCAAAATAAAATTTAGTAGATGGGTGTCAAAACAAAGTACTTAAATTAAGCAGTTCTTGGCTAGCTGGATCATATGTATTTATACTACAGTTGGACTCAAGGTAGGATTCATAAAACTGCCCTTAAAACAGGCTGGGCAGGGACACAAGACTGTGCTTGTTGTCAGGCAACAATTGACTTCAGCTGCCCTTGAAGGTTCACTACTCATCCATCTTTGCTCTCACATAGTTAATATTATTCTCAAGAAATTACAGGAACAAGTATTGATGCCTTATATAGTCACAGTGCAACAAGTCAGATGCTACATCAAGAATCTGTATGCAGTTCCAGAATCTATTTTCACCAGAATCCAATTTTTAAAAACTTCATTCTACTATGATTAGGTTCCACTCCATGTTACAAGAGGCTACAAGGAAATAACACCAGCCAAGTGCTTTGTTTAGTAGAAGCTTCCTTCCTAAAAGGAGAAGCGGAAATAAACATGCAATCTCTTCTGAATGACTTGCTAGGTTACAAGTGCTGCAGATCTGTCTCCTTCTCTATGGTGCTAATTGCTCCACAAAGAAAAAAAAACAACAAAAACAAACCACAACAATCTTTATTCTTCAGCTCCCAGAAGGGCACCCAAATATGAGAAGTGCATTTCTCTCCCGCACATTTGACATACTTGATCTGCAAGAAAGATGAAGAGTTAATTGTTTGTGGGAGTTACTGAAACCTACCTACATATTCAGTATCCAAAAAAACTGGCGGATCTCACATCTACTTTGAGAAGAATAAACTGGACTGAGAGGACTTTATGTAAAGCAAACTTGAGTTTGTTTCTTTGCTGGTTGCAATTCACAGAAGCAACTACATCCAGCTATTGCTAATATACTTCAGGATAATATCACTACTTCTAGCTAAAGATGACCAAAAAATTAAATTGAAACTCATACTTCCCCTAAATGTCAGATCCATAGTCCATCCACTCCCTCCATTTCATTTCTGCAACAAAACATAACCAAAAACCGAAGATATCAACCAGTAACAGGAATATATTTCAATAAAGAAAAGAAATAAATACAGAAAAATTATCCCTTAGGAAGTAAAATATGTTTCATGTTTATGTTGAAACCCCCTGCCTTTAATATGATGTCAGGCACAGTAAAACTGAGCAGATATTTACACGAGAATATCAAGTGATACTGCCTCAGGTCAGATCAGCTTGAAGACTTGATTTTTTTTTATCTTGGTGTTTTAGTTTTAATATGATCTATACATATTCTTAGGTTGGGGAAAGGGGAAGGATAAAAGAGAAATATTTATCCCTTTGTCTGTCTAAAGAAGAACATGGATTTTCTTTTTGGTTTAAATTCAACTCTTCATGCACTGTGAAGTCTTCTCTCTCTCACAACAGGTCCTGCTGAGCTATGAAACTGAGGTGTATCAAAGGTGACAGTCTCCTTACTATGACTTATTTCTGAATTAAGATGTTTGCTGAAGGATACCAACAAAAGCAATAGAACAAATGACACACTAGAAACCATAAGTTAGGAAATTAATTCGAGAAGAGGAAAATATTAACCCATTCAACTTATTTGAATTAATTCAAATTTGATTTAATTCAAAAATAGACAGTTCTCTTAGGCCCAAACACAAACTGAACCTATGTCAAAACTCTTTAGAAAGAATCTATAATATTTGACAAAATATTGACCACTGTTCTTAGCAATCTACTGTACTTATACCTACCTATGTTAGACTGACAAGAAACCACAGATTCAAAAACCCCTCATAACCAGAACAAACTTCATATTTGAATGCAATTTATTTCCTCTTACTTGGCTATTGAGATTTCTTTCAAGTGATGAGGGACTGGAGTTACAATACTTCACATTAGTTTTCTGTGCAAGCAGAAACCTTAGCAAACATAAAACACTGAAAAGAATTCATGGAAGGCCCAAGGCTGGCATAAAATCAAACTGCAATGTGCCATCTGGCAAATAGTTTTTTTTATTATCTTTACTTCTGCTACAAATCATAAGTAAGTGGGTGTGTAGGAATATTCTGGCCTTTTTCCATCTTTCGTTTGTTTTTTTGGTAGAATTAGTTTTTCCCCCGAATGTGTGTAACTGAAGAATTGCTTTAGTTTTAGTGGATGACTGTGTCTTTTCTTTACCTCTTCCAGATTCCCCAACTGTTTTTCTCATTTATTTTGTGGTGTGAACATGACAACATTTGTCATATATCTGACCGCAGCCCTGTAATTCCTCTCTTTCACTCAGGACCCTTTGCTGTTCTCTACGTCCCTCCATCTTTTGGAAGCACAAGACAGCCAGAGCAATGTAAGCCTTGTAAGAGGTATCATCAGCCACACAACAATCTTTGTTATGAAAAGATAGAAAAACAATGCTTGGTATGTGTCAGCTTTAATTTGTATTTGTCATTACACTATCCTATAGGATAATTCATAATAGGCTATGAAGTTGTGCTTTACTTGATCATTTTTGGGACAACTTTCTCAGTTGATATTTTGTCTCACCTATAACTAATGAGGAGAAGCAAGCTGGAGTTTTCTCCTCTCGTCATTCTCTTGGTGGATGTTTTACTTGCAGAAGATCAAGACAACTTTTCACATAAAGTTTTGTGCATGAAATAAAAAAAATCCTAGGGAATAAGACTGGTTTCACCGTAATGGATTACTAGAGACCAGCTATGAATTTGCATCATTTTTTTTCAATATTTCTAAAACACGGTGTAAATAATAATGAGGCATCCTCTTGTATACTGTGACTTCTGGCACAAGCAGTAATATTTTGTCTTAACAGCCAAAAAACCAATTCATAGATATTAAAGCTCCAAAGAGATAATTTTGAAAAATAAAGATATGGACCTCTGTCATTCCGTCCTAATGTGGAACACCACTCTAGTTCCTTCACTAGTTTTAATTCCATGGGGACTACACTCCTAGTCTTAAATTACTGCAGCTACAGATACAGCAACCAATTTTCAGTCAACCAAAATCCACAGCACTTCCATAGGCAAAGCAATCCTCATATTTACCAAATGAAATTTGCATAGTGTTTTGCCAGAAAAGCATGCACTTCTGTGCATACATTTGTTTTGAATACATAATGAAAGACAAATATGAATATTTTCAGAAGGACCACTGCAGTATCTTGTATGTAAGTTCCATTAAGTCTCTCTGTGCATTGTCAAAGCCACATGTTGCACACTGTTTCCATTCTGTTCCCTTCAATGCTCTTGGAAGCAATTGAAGTCAAAACATCCTGGAAGAAGAGTTCAGGTTTTGCACCCCTGGTTTCAATTATTTTTAAATCTGATGCACAAACACAGCTTTTTAAGATATGTGAGGAGAGTGCCAAATAAGGACCTTTTGATTTTTTTGAAATACATGTGGTTGAAATCTGAGACCTGCCTGCTGCCAAGCCACAGTATTTGGAATCAAGTACTGGCACAAGAAAATAAGCCATTGTTCAGAGTAAAATTTTAAGAGGAACTATCCTGCAAAAAGGGAAATGTAAATTCCCATAGCTTAGCTCATGGTTATAGGACAATCCCATAATCCTTTGTTAAACACTTGGAAGTTGAAATATAGGTTCTAGCAATGTTTATCCAGGCTCTCAGAAGTAATCTTTTGATACAAACTACACTAGAGCCATTAAATTTTTCAACATTACAAAAAGAATCAAACTTGTAAGATGAAATAGTCTCATCACTGACTTTCTAGTGCTGTGCTGAGTGTACTACCATTGTCTGGTTTGCTATACAGCTCCTTCCATATTTTTGACTGTAACAGCAAAAATAACACCAGGCTCTTACTGAGACAAAAGTACCCTGAGGGTAATACTGTATGTATCTGAGCAACTTCACATCCCTAATTTCAGATGCCAAAAAAACACATTTGTCAGATATATAAGCAACTAAATACTTACTTACAGGCACTGTGGGGGAGCCAGACCTTCAGACACTGCCATTTGCAGCTCTGATAAAATAAAATAAAAAAAAAATTAAATAAAAAAGTGTTTTCTATGTTAATGAGGGCTCAGAAATTAATTACAAGTAGCTCTGCCTAGAATCATGGATGAGCATGAGACACATGGACAAACAAAGTATATAGGGAGAAATATGATGTTTAGTTTTTGCGAGGGTTAAGGTTACATAGAGAGCCCACAGTTGTGTTGCATAGATATTCACACATAAAATGAATGAAGTTGAAAAACCAAACTAAGAAGAGAAGGTTGCCCTCCTAAAGATAAAAAAAAAAAAAGGAAACAAAATTTCTTTGAATTTATTTACAGAAAAACGTGCAATAGGAGATTTGTTGACATGGTTTCTTCTAACAAGAGAACTAATAAAGTAAATTACAAAGAGCATGAACAGGTAATCTAGTCAGATTTCCACAAGTCTGGGAATTTAACAACAAACATGGTCCTTCCAGATCTCAATGGCAGAGTGACACACCATATCACAATGTTTAAGCTGGGCCTAGAGAAAAAAAAAATTAGTCTTATTCAACATACTATTAGTCATATTCAAATTTCAGTTTACCTGCTCAGTCCTTTGTGAACACACATACTAGTTCAGTCTTTCCCATCAGACTACCACCCAGGTTTCACTACAAAGTCAGAGCCTAGTTAGACCCAGATCTGCCTTTGACTAGGAGCATCACTTTTAGGACTCCTTTCTATTTTATTTTTCTTAGGGAAGACTATTGTCATCACTGATTTTTAAGGTGTGTACACTAAGAGAACATATCTGCTCAAACCAAAGAAATGAAACTTCCAACTTGCCTCCTGGAAGATTCTCACTGTTTGGGCACCTAGTCTAGAAACTTTAGGAATTCGGGATGTTTCATTCTGGCAGCTGTTAGTGGCCAAGGAGAGAAAGTGGTGTCTTGACTCCAGGTGACAAAAAACCCATCACATTAAGAATTACTGAGTTGGCCTCCCAAATCCCAGGCTGAGCACCCCCAAAAAAACTGACCAAAACTGCAGTTTCAGCCTTTAGGTTAAGGTTACCACCAAAGAAATCTCCATTTCACGGCACATCCTCTGGGTGTTCTGTGGCAACAGTAAGAATCCAGCCACACTCACACTCTGACTAGTGTTATCTTAGCTGAAAGAACTCCATATAACACATAGTAGTGTCTTGTGAGTTAATGAGGGAGAGATGAACCAAAAGGCCTTCTAAATACTGGATAGATAAAAGTTACATAATTTCTTTGGGAAAACAAAAGAAATCACCAAACACAAAAACCCGGCAACAACCAGTCTTAAGAGAAAAATAAGTACAAGTTACACCTTCAATATACAAGATAAAGTTTGCTTTTGTACATCAGAAAGCAGAATATGGTCAGAAACAAAGTCTGCTCCAGTGAAGGGTCAGTGATGGGAGACATCACACTGTAATTAGGAAATTCTATGCAAAGAGCCTGTCGCAGCCTGCACAGGCAAAGCAGCCCCTCTGCCCAGAGTTCAGGCTGGTTTGTAAGGCATGTGCAAGCACAGAAAAAAGCTTATCTCAAAATCAGAGTACTTGTACACCTGCACCATTGTGTTTTTGGTCCAAGTTTGCTGTCTGCATTAAGGACCCAACTTTAACTGAGTCTGGGAGGAAGATAAAACAAGGTTATGAGAGAAAGAGAAAATATATTTTGAGTTTGCTTTATAGTCAGGGTGCTGATTCACAAACACCAACATACTCCTCCCTGGCCATAGCATAGATTGATTTTACTCCTTTTCGGAAGGCATTACATAAATGAAAGCTGCTCCAATGTTTACGTGATTCTCGAGGGGTTTTCCTCAGATTGCTTTGTTTCATAAATAGTTGACTCTTCCTTCTTCTGTTCATCTTTAGTTTGGATTAGCACTCAGTATGCAATATGTCATGTCAGAGTGATGTAGTGTCATGTGTACTGACAGTGTGTGGACAAAGCCCATCCCAGATCATTGTCAGCAAAGTGGAGGGGGGTATTATGCCCATGCATGTTTATGTGTGTCTGTCTGCACAGAAAAGAAACAGAGTTAAACTTAAGGCAAGGCTTGTCATCTGGCTTGTAATCTTTGTTATGTCAATACTCTGAAATAAGCTCAACCAAAATATTTTCTTTTGATGGAACAGAAGCATTAATACATGATAGATACATTTGAAAATTATTTATCACTCATTAAACATTCTCTAAATAGAAATTATGTGAAACAGACGTACATGAAAGGTCTCCAAATCAACGTCTTCTGGAGGTACTGAAAAATCTCATGACATTCTCAGAGCAAGCAACACTCAAAAACCAGTCAATAAAAATGTACAGAGATTATTCTGTGTTCAAACAGAATCTCCAGACATGTATTTGTTCTGAATTACCTTCATCCATGCGCTCCACTCCCCTTCACTCATTGTGCCTGCTTCGTCTTTTAACTAGAAGGTTTTCTTTCAACATGTGGTACATGGAGCAACCAAACAAAATACACCTGGGAAAGCTAATGGTGGGCCAGAAGAGTCTGTGAACCAATAGAAAGGGACCAGGACAAGCAGCTGATGTTTCCACCATTCTTCAAGCACGATAGTAAGAAAGGGGTAGCGATCCTGCATTATCTGGAGGCCTTCAATAAACCTCCTTTAATTACCACCCTTATTACATTTTCTTAAATGTGTAATGTAACATTTCAGGGCAGTCAATATGCAAATAGTGTGAAGCACCTAAGCAGGGGTCTGATGCTGCTCATGATGAAAAGTGATCTCTTGAACAGGTGCATAGTTTTTGTACATGTGGCTTTTGTTTATTGACTGTGTTTTATTATTAGAAACATGCAGACTTAGGTCAACTTCGGTCATCCTCTTCAATTACAGAAACTGTCAATCATACTGCAAAAGAAGCAGGTGGATCTGCACTTAATTTGCCCACACAGAGTGCATCTTGACACAACACTTCTACTTCCTGGAAGTAAATATTCCACTTCTCAATGTATTGTTAATAAAAAAAAAGATTTAAATTCTCTTAAAACTTTTAAATAAAATTTGTTTCTCCTAACAGTTGAGCTTCACTGTGTAAACTCCAAGGAGATTCACATGAAAAATCTGGAAATCTGTTTCCATTTCAGGTATAATCACAGTGGTGCTCATAAAGTGGATTTTGAAAGCTAAGTTTATTAGTATCAGTATGATTAAACATGAAACTTAACAAGACTTTGTCTATGAATTCTATGACCACTGGCCAAATACAGTAATATTTTGACATTTAATAAATGGAATATTAATTTTTTTTAAATGAACTGGCAAAAAATCCATTATTTAAGACATAGTAGTATGTGAGTAAAAAGACAAAAGGTACCCTTACGGTACATTTTTCTTCACTGAAAGTGCTGTACTTTTTAACTCCAAATAAACCATCACCAACAAATTCACAGGATGCAGAGCACTCAAACTGAGACCTGACGTGCTCAGTTGTTCTGGTTGCACTGTCAATAAATGCATTTATAAAATAATTGTTTCCATCTCTCCACTGAAATGTTTTCCATGTGATGAGAATGTTTAGGTCTGACTCTGAACTCACATGTTGTAATACAAGGCAAACTTAAAAGGATTAAGGACATTCTGTAGATTAAAAAGTCAAGGATGACCTCTCAGTTCTGTTGACAAAGGATTTGTGGTTTCCTATAAAATATACATTCCTCACTTGATAGGCAACTAGATCCCAGTGATACACACCTCTCCCAGCACTGAATCTTTCTTTTTCTTTACCAAAGGCCATCTATACTGGTATAGTTCTGTTAGATTTTATCATTACTACTAGAATCAGACCAAACATATGTCAACTCAATAAGGGCTGGCTATGTAGCAGCATCTAGTGACACCACATACTTCAATTATTATTGCCACCTTATGGACTGGCAAACAGGGACATGAGTTCTACACAAAATATCCAGCATCACAGAGTGTGTTGGCGACAAAGCTGGAAAGAGAACTTGACTCTCAAGCATTTAAGCTAGTAAAGGGAAGACTTTGCCAGCCTCCCACACATAAATGGAGGTTTGCTGTTGATCTAATCAGTTATTTGGCACAGAAAATACTTGCAAATTTACAGCTACAACCTTAACTTTATTAAGCAAAACATTTCACAAATAAGACAATTTCTTTATAAGGAAACCTCCTCTCCCAGTAACCCGACCCTCTGTCCTGACACCAGTGATGTAATCCAGGGCAGAGGCTCTGAGTAGCATCTGGTAAAACGTGATGATTCAGTGGAATTCAGTAAAACAAGAGCTGGAAGGGCCAAATATGTCTTTGAAGGATTTCCACTGAAGCTTGAAAAGGAGGGAATCCAGCACAATGATGCCAACAGATTACATCAGGGATTAATCTGGCCTGAGATCAACTTCACCTTCCCCTCTAACTCCTCCACTTAGATCCATTAACTGTCTACAGAGCACCATTCCTCTCAAATTAGGGCAGTCTCCCTGACTTTGAGGTTTCACTCACCTCTGCTCCTGACAACTTCATCTCAATTCCCATGACTGTCTGGCTCGAGCATTGCACTGGCTCCCCTTCCCCTTGCTTCTATTTCCCTCCTGTCTGCTACAGCTACAATTTCATAGTCACAGGCCAGGAACCACCTGCACAAACCTGAGGAAAACAGATGCTCTCTTGGTGCTCAGCTTTCCACAGGCTGTACTAATGAGCTTGGTGGTAGCCCATCTCATCATCTTGGTCCTCCCCAGATAAGCCTCTACAAGAAACTTCACAAGATTGCTCTCACTGGCCTCTGCTCTTCTGGACCTCACTGCAGGGAGAAATACTGTGGTTAACTGAAATTCTTCCCACTGAAATTTCTCTATAGTTTTTTGGGTTTGTTTGTTTTTTTTTTTTTAAAAAAAGGAAAAAGTAAAACAATTAATTTAATGAACACTTTCACAGCCAGTCTTTGCATTTCATGGTCAAAAAAATGCTCAAAGCTTTGGGCTTCATTGTTGGGGTGCAGCTGGGGAGGAGGTTTGAGCTGGTTTTTTTAGTTCCTAAAAAAGCATGTTTATGCAACCGTAATTAGGTTTCTTTGTCTGTGGTTTTGTGTGGAGTTTTTTGTTTTTTGGTTTGGTTTGGGTGCTTTCTTAAAGAAAAACACAAACTTTTTTGGAATTAACAAGAAGATTCCAATCTAGTTTGAACACAAGACATTGGTTCCTTCCTCACCCCCAGCCTCCAGCCCTCCCCTACCAGCACTGGGCAGACCACTTGCTAGGAAGCCAGAAAAGAACCACAAAAGTCATTAAAACAGTGAGTTAAAATTCTCCCAATAAAACCTCCAGATAAAAAGAGTACAGAAGTCATTCAATGAAACAGTAAAAATCTAGAATAACTTGTACTCCGTGTGTTTGACAGAGCATGAGATATGACGGCTTCTTTTTGTTGCTGTTGCTTGTAGTTAATATCATTTTTATTTCTTCACTGGATGATCCAAAAGAGGCTGCATGGATATTTGGGAGGGATAATGAAATCAAGCAGTCATGTTAAACTGGTATTTTGAGCTTTCATTTCTAAAATATCCTGCACTTATGGTTTCAGAGAAAACCCTCAAAATTCCTTCCATTCAGTCTACAGACAGCCTGGAGCTACTAATCAAAGAGTGGGGTTACCTTTCCTTTTCCCCTATGGGATTTAAAAGAAATAAGTTAAAACAATTAACTTGGTAAAAAATTGCATCAGTGAAAATTCACAGAACCTTAGTGCTGCTGTAAGGGAACCAAATTTTTCCATAACCTGGACTATCTCTTTATTCAAGCTAGTGTCTCTTCCTGATCTGCCAGTCAATATTATTTGATCTCATTTCCATGAAGCATAAAAGGAAATCGAAAGGAAAACTCCCATTTCTGGGATAGTGTTCCCTAAAACTCTTAATCCAGCAGGACATAAGGAAGTAGATCTTGGAGTCCCTGTTTCATCACAGTTCCCAATCAGTCACAGACAGTCGTGTGTTTGCACACACATATTGCCTAAGACAAGTGGCAATTATAGACAATTCCTGGCCTGGGAAGTAAATGGGGTCTATTTTTAGCAGTCTTTAATGCAATTTAGCGGCTGCAAACAGAGAGAGCCAGCAACTTACAAGCAGCCTTCTGGAGACCACAGTTGGGAACTCCTGAGCTACTGGATCCCATCTAGTGCACACACCCCACAGCTGGGCTTCCAGTCAGGGACTGTGCTCTCAGTGTGGGAGCAGGAAAGACAGATGAATAAAAATAACACCAAATAGAGGCAAGAAAATGACCCAGACATCTCCAGTTGGGCAAAAAAATACTGAGATGACTGAAGAAACTGTCATGCAAACAGCAAGCACCTAGATTTGTAAGCTCTGTACCTACTTTAACTCCTCTTTCCCCCTTTCTCACCCCAGTGTGTCCCCTGCAATGCCTCGAGTGCCTCCCACAAGCTCCACCTGGATGCCAAGGTAGGAGACAGCTTGTGCCTGGCTGCTTCCAAGGTGTCTTAACAACCCAGCAAGGATTTGCATCAAGGGACCAGAAAAAATGCACAGAGAAAAGGTAACTACAAAGTTCCACAGTAACCTTTGTGCTGGAACCAAAACGGGGCTCCCAGACAGGTCTTTCACCTTACTCAAGCACTGGTTTCTGCAACACCAAGAGGACCTTTTTGTCTTTGACCTTCATTCTTAACTTTATCAAGAGATTTAAAAAAATTATTGTCAGAAAATTACTGCCACAAGCAGGCGCAGCATAACCACATCAACATCACCTCCTAGGAAAGATGGCTAAGCCCAAGGAAAGTTCAGAGGAAGAGAGGGAAGGATAAAACCTCAGAAGAGGCAGATTTAATACACTATGAAGAAAGACAGAGACAATATTTATCTGCAATCAATGATCTCTCAAGAGGCTGACAAAGGAGGTGGCCTATCCTGTACTCTACACTGTCTTTATAAGGGAAACAATTAATTGAAATATTTTTCCTCAAGAACTTCGTGAACTAGCAAGCTCTGCAAAAAGATCAACCCCAAAATAAAGTATCTGTTTGGAATACCACATTTCACATAAACTTAAGGTACAAGAGCCACAAGGAGGTGTACAACTGATCAATATTTGCTCCATGGTAGTAGGAAAATGTGCACTCGTGGGGACTGAGGAGCTGTTACTCTCATTAGTGCTGCTTTTCTCAAAGAACCACTACAGAGAATAGCAGAAAAAGGCTGTTTGAGAAATAACCTCTGTCTTCAAGTGGAACTAAACTCTCTCCTCGTACAAACTAGGAAACTTGTGAATGAAGCTGCTTTCTTTTATGCTGGCAGGAACATGTACCAGTTGAACTGGCAGAAGCTGAAGTAGCCCATCAGTGTACAGCAGAAAGGATCTCATAGTAAAATAATTTCCTGTAAAATAAAATATATTAAAAGAAAATTCAGTTTTCCATTGGGCTTATGAATGTTTGATATAAAAAAAAAATTGACCACAACTTGCAAGTTTGGCATCAAAAACACAAACTTTTCCTTTACTATTTGAGTGACAATGTATTTCACTACTGCCAGACCCATCAAATTATGCTCATTCAGTGGTCTGCACTGAAAAGGTTAGATCCACTGGTGTTTATTTCCACAGCACTACTACCATTCCCCAGGAGGGTCAGAAAGGCTTTTTGCAGTAGAACGGTGTGTCCAAGCTGCAAATTCCCAGCAAAATTGCACATTTTGGTGTTATCAGTACAAACTTACTTGCTATCACAGATCAAAACATTTGCTGTATGAAGGGGTTAATTAAGGACAGACATCACACCTACACCATGTTTGTAGTTGTTGATTTTATTCCTGTGAAGACACACTTCCTAAAATTGTAGAAAACACTGACAAATACAGAACTCTTAAGGTATGACTCAAAAGCATTTGTCGAGGTTATACAGCAACTTACATTCCTTTCCTCCCACCAGTTGAGGCCCAAGCCGGCTATCTAGAGGCAAGAAAACAGATATCTGTGAAAGGGATTCAAGGTCTTGGCTTCTTAGGTTACGAACGCCACCACTGATGCTGCAGGTGCCACCAGTACCAGCAGGAATGACTCCTCCAGGACTATTGTTCCTCCAGAGCTTTTGCATTACGTCCTGTTCAAAAAAACTAGTAGTTTGTCATTCTTCCAAATTGCCTTATTCATTCCTAATTACTTTAAAGTACTTTGCACTTTCTTTAACATGACATGTTCTGAATTAAGAACATTTCAAAACAGATGCTTGAGCTAAAAACAGCTGATATTAAAAACAAAGTCTTTTTTTTTCCTTCAGTATTAGACTGCGCTCTGATGGGAAGCAAGTTTATATGTATCATCTGGTTGCAGAATGTTGCTTGAGGGCTGAAGTACTGGAAACACTTAATTTTTTTTCATGTCTGTACAAGGAAACCTCAAGAGAATTCCAGGACTTCAGAACTTGCTGGACTGTCAGCAAAAGTTATCAGAAATATGTAAGACAAAAAAATCTATTTTTAAAAATATCCAAGATATTTGCTTTAAAAAAACTTCTTTATAAAAATGTGTTCTGTAATGGATAATAGTCACTCTGAATGCCCATAAATGCTGCTGCTTTTAGGACAGACCCTGAGTGTACCTTTTTTTTATTGCCTTACAATATCGCAGTGGCCTTTTTGGTATGAAATACAAAATTGCTTTTGCTTTCCCTCTGTAAAAGATTTCAATTGTTGGCAGTTACACTATTTACCTTCTTCACAGAATAAACAAAACAATTGTGACTTGTATTTGTAAATAGTCGCACATGTACTTTTTGAAATCAGCTGAAAGTTCAGAATCATGTTTCATAAGCAACATAAGGAACAAAATTAATCCTGGTAATTAGCTATTAAATGCATCTGCATGCTTGAAGAATAGGGAGATGGTAAAAAGAGACTTCTGCACCCCAAAAAATGTAATGTAACTGGAAATGTCAAGATTATTAGGGAACTAATGGAAGTACCAATAAAAACACTCATAGGCCACAGTACCATTATGCTAAACTTTAAAATCCAATGTAAAATGGTCAATAATTCATATCTTTTTTCCAGTATTACTGCCTTTAACTTAAACCACATTTTCTCACCCGATTGAGAGTAGGGGCAGAGTCCATTCCTATGAGCTGATTGCTACAAATTCAATTCAAGCATTTGGAATTCAAGCAGAGCACCTAGTTCTGCTGTTTGCAAAACGTGCCAGATCACTCCATAAAAAGAAACAGACTGAAGAGTTCTGGTAACTGCCTAACACATTAATTTATAAGATTTATGACTTTTATATAAAGGTAGGATTAGTACAATGTATAAAAATTCCAACTGCTGACAGAACTTTTGCAAAAGGAAAAAAACAACAACAACAAAAAAATAATGTTTTCAATAAATTGGAAAATCCCCTGTAAAGTTTCATCCACCCTGTGGTGGGTTTTCCCCCCTTAAAAAGCTCCATGTCTTTCATCACAGTACCTTTACAAGCAAAGGCTGCTCTCCAGTCTATTATATACCTTCACTCTCCAGGGGAGAACTGTTCCAGAAACAGGACTTCTAACTAATGTGGTGCAAGTTCAAATGAGAAACTGAAAATCATGTTCTGACTTCCCAGTCTTCCATTGACTTACTTGTCCTTAGTTAGTCCCCACTTCTCAGCTGTTTGCACCAAGTACAAAATATTTTTTAAACAAAAGCTTGGTTAGAATTCAACCTGGTCTAGTGAGAGGTGTCTCTGTCCGTGGCAGGGGATGGAACTAGATGATCTTTAAGGTCCCTTCCAACCCAAACCATTCCATGATTCTATGAATATGTACTAATTTGGTCTGATATATATGAACACATTAAAAATTTAAATATAAGTAAACACAGATTCCAAATATAGTTTGTCCCTTTCTTCTACTTGCTGCTTCTCCCATTGTTTTAAGCAGAATTAGGTTCACATTCTGAAATGCAAAGAAAGCAAAGCCTTGAGGTTAGAGTCACATTACTTAAGACAAGAACATAGTTGCAGGCTTAAGTGAATGCATGTTCCATAATTCTACGTTTCCCATTATTAAAAGATCTCCCAAAGCTTGTACACTACACCTTCACTTCAACACAAGCACTAACAGAAAGCCACAGCAACTTCTGGTGGCCATCCAAAGGTCATTCAAAATTCCCATGATGAAATTTGTTATAAAAGATATATGAGCGAACACTGGGCAAAGCATACATTGAAAATAGTTGAGAGCGAAACAGACCCTCATTAGGATGGCCATATCTTTATATTTATTTTCCATTAAAAAATGAGACATATTAGCTTGTTGCTCTTGTAAATTCACTAAAATTTAATTACATATATCTTTGACTATCAAATCACCAAGGTAACTGCAATCACACTACTCCATTTCGCAGTGCAGCTTATGCAATCAAGAAATAAACACAGTCCTGTGTCTGCAGTGAACAAAGAACCATTTTCTAATGCTCCCTACTGCTGTAGCTCAAATCTGGGGCTGCTACAATATGGTAATCATTGGTGTTTTAAGCACTTTCTCAGTTAGATTTGCCATCATCAGTTGGCTGATATGGTGGTGAACAAAGTAGTGGCCCTTTAGAGTCTGTCTATGCCATGGCGTGCTAAATAAAAAAAATTAAAAAAAAAAAAAGCAGAGAGAGAAAGAAAGAAAATTAAAAGAAAACAAAAAAATCACCCCATATACACAGCATAAAAATGGGGCTAACAGAAATGCAAACCATATGCAAAAATTCTCTAATTGTTGAAGAGTCCATATACACAATTGAGAAATTACTTGCTGAAGGAATTTCACAGATATATTCAAAACATGAAGGTATGCAAGAAAAGCCACAAAATACAGATACATTAGTTGAACATTCATTACAAATTATCTTTGTTCTACTTCACACAGCATAGCCAGCACTTTGAATTAGTTAGGAAAAAAACAGATGGCTGCAATACCCTGAAAAGCTCAATTCCTCATGAACACCTCCTGCAATCATTCAAATTTTAAATTCCATTTCAAGGCTGCTCCATACAGATGAGAATTGAAATCAATGAAATCATCAGCACTTGAATCATTATGGCCTGTTGAGTAAGCACAGGTCCTTTGCCGACAGATCAGATGAAGAACGGCTCATTGTAGGCCATGGATGTGACCACTCACCACTCTGACCCGATTTCCAAGGTAATTCACTCTATTCACAACTGTTTTCCAGATACTTTAAAGCAGACATGGCTTAAATACTCATGTATGAAAATAAGGCAAGGATTCTGGACAACAGCATTTCCTTTAAGCATAGACAACTGCCTATGGCTCCAGACTGTTCAAAAAGCCAAACTCTCTCCCTACAACAATTCAGCAAAGTTACTCAGGATCCAAGATTGACAGAATATTTGCCTTCACTAGCAAACCCTCTGGCTACCCACAAGCAAGGGAGGCAAGAAGGAACACAAATAAAACTACTTTTGAACTTCAAGTAGCACAGTTCTCTCTTTAAGTATCTAGAAAGCAGCCTTAGAAGAATAATAGTCTCCAGTCATTACAATCTCAGAAGTTCCATTTCTCAAATATTTTATACTAAAATTGTCTTTTTCCTCTCACACTAAAAGAAACCACTGTCAGAAAAGCTCTCATTTATGACAAATATCATGTGAAAGAGGGCTTTGAGGAGATTGCCACACAGAAATTAGTGAATTAGTGAATGACAGACCAATGAATAAAGAGGTTTTGACAGATTTTTAGATACTGTAATAATAGAGTCCTGAAATTGTCACCTCTATCCAAAATCAGAACAACTGTCATTCATGAATAAATTTCTCAGTGAAACAGCCAATATAGTGTTGAAAGCAACTGGTGTTATATCCTCAGTGAGAAACCTTTGCTACATCACTTAGAAGCAGCATTCTCCACTCCATGAGATTACAGGTCACCCATTTCATTCTAAATGTACTCTGCTGCCCTAAAAGCTCATTACTGCAAACTCAGGAAAAGAAACAAAGTGTTTTACAGAGTTTACCAACACTGTGTCTGGGTGTTCAGGTCAGAAACATCATATAACATGACAAAGAGGCCAAGGGGAAGGACAGGGAGAATTCTCTTCTCTTGGAATTACTGTTCCTATAGTAAAAATAAAACAGGGAGATCAGGTTGGGGGTTTTGTGTGTTTGTTTGTTTGTTTTATTTACAGCAAATTAATACATGTATGGAATAGCAATCATATTGAAAGCTGTGTACACTAATGAAAGCAGATGAAACACAGAAAAATTGGATCTGCCATCCAGACAGATGAGAAAGATCCTTACATTTATTAATCTACATTCTAATGTAATGATGTGTATGAACAGTGCAAATGTTAGAATACTTGAGAACAAGGCACATTTGGAAAAATCTAGCTAAGCAAGGTATCTGAGGCACACATAGGATCTAAAGAAGGCCTTTTTTCTAATTAGGAAATTTTACAGGAAATTAAATAAAAATGTGTTTTTCTAAGTAACTGGAAGTGGATTGTATAAAAAAGGACAGCAGAATCTATAATTCAACACTGATATACGCCTGATGTCCATATGTCCTACCAGGTCATAAAACTAAGAGCTGTTCCGCTTTCAAAATGTGCTAACCAGTAATCTAAAGAAGTATAATAATATCTAGATGAAAAACAAACATAAAACCTCAGAGTGGGTGGCTGGTATGAGTGGCACTATTTCAGTATTCCGACAAAGATGATGATGTTGCTGCCACAGACCTGTTGCTCAGTTGCTCCCTCACTTCTTAAGAAGTCCAAGATCCCTCTTCTAAATCCCTACTTGAAGCATTGTGATGTACAGTGAGATGTCAGGTAGCCAGTGTGAAGTACAACATCTTGGGGCAGACTGTAGAATCCCTAAATAAATATCATAGTTGCTCTGGAAATCTCATGTCATCACTTCAACAGACCAGCTTAACCTAAACACCTGGAGAGGTACCAAGAGTGATGTCACTGGTGCAGAAGACAGGGTTTGCAGACCTGAAAGAGCAAAGTGATGGACAAGGCGTTGAGGAACAGAAGATTGAATCCCCTGTTATAAAATGCAATGTTCAAGAGGAGAGGTTGTTAGTGCGTAGAATAGTGAGGGACAGGAGAATTCGCCTTCTGATAAAGATTAATTCCAGTAATTGAGAAAGGATTTCCTAAGGGTTATTATATGAATGCAGGTAACAATAATAAATCTGCATACACTTCCACATGGCAGCAACTCTTCCCTTGTTTTAACTGTGCACTGGAAGACTGAGAGTTTAGACCAAAGAGGGCATATAGGCAATAAAACAAATTTAAGTCCAGCTATTACGAAAGTGTTTCAATTTGGAAACTACCAACTAGCTGAGTTTATATTCCAATTTCAGATTGACTTAATTATAAACTTTGGGATTGTTATTGAAACTTAGCTAGATGACAGATAGAGACAAGTTCCAGCCAACTCATACGAAATTCCTGTACTCACACTTTGGTAATTGGCATACACAAACAACCCTATATTTAAGCCATAGAAGGTATTTACCCAGTTACATCATATGGCATTGAAACAACACAGGAGTAGTTACACAATCACAGAATATTCTGAAAGGGATCCACAAGGATCATCAAAGTCCAACTCCTGACCCTGGATGGAATAGCCCCAAGACTCACATCATGTGCCTCAGAGTGTTGTTCAAACATTCCTTGAACTCTGGCAGGCTTAGTGCTGTGACCACTGCCCTAGGGAGCCTGTTCAGTGCCCTACCACACTCTGTGTGAAAAAAATCTAACATCTAATTTTTCTAACATCTGATAACAAACAAATGCAGCCAATATATTCACTTTTACCAAGTATTCCATGACTAAAACTAAAGAATTTTGTTTGCAATAAATTTTCATATTTAGCACAGGGGAGCCAAATTAGCAGGTCTGATTTAAATACTCATTTGATAAAATTTCATCAATGAAAGACAAAGTGCTGCAACAATCAGAGTTGCACACAACAAAATGCAGTAAACTCAGAAGTTACATAACTACAAAGAATGGCACCAAAAGCATAAGAAACAACATACTTTTCTTCTGTAGTTTCTGTGAAAAATGGCTTCCCACTGTTCTTAACTTCTTCTCCCTCACAAGCATCCAGGTTATTATCCATTTTTCATTTATACTTCTCACAAGCCATTACAACACAGAATGTGATATTTTCCTTTCCACAGAGCTTGGACATGTTCATTCGGTTGGGCTCCCTTGAATCACAAGGCACCCAGGAAGCCAGGCACTTCCAGGAGCCAAGCACTGCTGATGTGGTCCCAATCCCTATGGCCCGTGCATCCCAGGCATCAGCTCTCCACAGGCTCCAGCACTGTGTGCAACACACTCAGTGCTGGGAAACATCAGCAGGAAGGAAAACCCACAAAAAAAGCCTACTCCAAATAAATTTCTCCAAGGAATAAAGTTGCCTCACTGGATTAGGATGGATTACAGATTTAAAGATGGCACCAGGAGGGAATGGGAAAGACTTGAAAAATGCCATTAAACATGCTTAACTTTCTGCACTTACAGCCAAGAAAAACTAATTTTAGGTGCTCACAGCAGAGCTTTGATCAGATGTTGAGTTCCCAGGTGTGTTGGGGCTGTGTGCTACACCCTGCCTTCCCTTTTAATCCAATTGCAACAGGACAAAGTCTTTTCCAAAGCATCAGATACAGGTGCCTGTACATTACCTTGAAGGTGACATACTGGGCAAAGGTGCCAGAAGGAAAAAGCCTACAATTAGCAAACCAGGTCATAACATACAGATGTTGATGCTGATCTCTCGACTGTAGCCCTTGTGTGGAGAAGGTATTTGTTGAGTGCACTGTGATATGGTAGCATAAAAATGCACTGCTGAGCAAAGAGTCTTTTGATTAATATTATACAATTGTAATTGAGCTCATTATCTCTTCTGCTACAGGAAGCATACTAGATACTAAAAGGTGATTCCAATTCTGGATTTTCTTAATCACCACAGTAACTGAGGGTTTTTTCTCCTATTACTTTTGAAATCACTGACATGCCAAATAATGCCATAGCAGTTTTTTCTCATGTTCATTCTGCTTACAGCAATATATCAACTCATTAAACAATGAATAGAACCCCCAAATTTATATATTTTTTTTTTCAAATACAATTGACAAGACTAATTGGAGAGATGGCTTTGAGAGTCTAAAAAGCAATCTGATCATTACAATACAAAACCCTTAAAATAGGCCACATGAAATGACTTATCAAGTACATTTTGCAGGAAGCTGAGAGACATCCTTGCTGCATAGATGCTATCATTTAAGAACTATAGTTTGTAAAGCACTCAGAGATAAGTGTATCATGTGCATAAGACCTTTACCTTACTGGAGCCTTAAGGAACATAATCAGAATGACAAAAATCTACAAACCTACATAAAAAAAGCAGATCTGGATTTCAGCAATCAAATAGCATAATAAAAGTGGGATGAGATTCCCCGGACAGCTGAACCATGACAAAGTTGCTTTTGACTGCCAGGGAATGAAGAAGGTGTACTTCTAGATGTTGGAACTCTCTCTTCTGGATAACCATCTGCAAACAAATCAATTTTTTTAGTAGCTTGTTTTCTTTCTCATGTTCAAAAATGATGTAATTGACCTTCAAAATAATTCTCCTATATTATCTATACACAATTTGAGAATTAGAAAATTCCTCTCATTACCTTCAACTTCATATACACCTTGAAATAAACTATGACTTGTTAGTAGCATGTGCTATGCATGCAGAAATAAAAAGACTAAAATAATAGAGAATGGAAAACAAGTTGAAAGACAATGTTATTCTATTTTCCTTTGGAAATATCTACTTGAAATGAAAATACTTTAACTGCTTTACTTCAACAATTTTGTTTCCATGAAAATATTTCACTGTTTTTTTAAGGTCTCAAATCCATTATTAGTGTATTCTTATCACAAAACCACAGATTTGGGCCTCATGGATGATGAAAGCATTACCTAGGGCTGTAGGTTTGAGTACAAATGTTATCCTGGGATTACTATTTTTTAAACTAACTAGAAAATACGTTGCTCATTTTTTTCAACTTCTGAATAAGTGCAATATAAATATTCCATGATATTGCTAACAGTGATTTCGAGAGGCTTTCAAGCAACAACTTTTAAAAGAAATCCAAGAAGTCAGTGTAATTTAGTCAAAACTAATGAGACACATGCAGTTTTGCATCAAACCACACAGAACTATGTTGATTAACTGGAAACATTATACTGTCCCAAGTTTTTCTCTAAAGGAAACCAACACCCACAATTATGGTTTTGTTGTTTGTTTTAAATCCATGCTAATCTCTTCCTTTTGTATTTAAAGATGATCTGAAGTTCATGAGCTGAGCCATGTCTGAATACAGCACTGTCCAGACATGGTTGTGATGAGAGGAAAAAAAAGCCCCAAACATATAAACAAAATTTCTCTTGAAATGTTTTCAGCCCTTGACACAACCCTGCCTTTCCCTCTTTCTAAGCTGCAGGACCAACACAACTTGAGGAAAACCTTATGCTGGCCTGGCTGCCCCAGAGCACTCTGAGGCTGCTGCACCAGAGCAGTGGCCTGTCCCTGCCTCCAGCTACACGTGGACCCACCACAGGCTTTTAGCCCTGCACAGGACTCTTGTATCAGAAGAGCCTGAAAAAATTAGAAGAATATTCTTCTCTGTCATCTCTCCAGAGATTTGTCACAATCACTTTTGTGTAGGAGAAGTACAATTAGCTAAGAAGTATCAGAGAGACTGCTGGTAATTGGCTATTCTCAAGAGCCTCTCCTTAAGAGTTAACAACATTTCACATGTGTTTCCATTATGTTTGTTCATTCATGCAAATGAAATACTCATTAGTTGTGTTTTTCTGTACTGCCATAAAGAAAAATCCATAGTTCCTTGATATAGGTTATAACACATTACCAGCTTCCACTAAGAAACCCCACAGTAGAGTTGGAACAATCAGCCCATGCGAGAAAAGAAAGTTTACAGACCACAACTAGAAGTTTCTCAAACACCTTTTTCTCAAAAAATACAAATAATTACACTGCCATTTGTAAAGACCTTGTGCTTGTAATACTTCAAACATATAACCATGCGAGGTTTCTGTGCTTTCCCTAAAATTCTTCTATGACTTAAACACAAAAAAGAATGAAAAAGGAGATACCAAGTGAAACATAAGTGTAGCCTATAAAATTGTAACAGTAGGTTGGATGTATATACCCATCAATCTATCCTAAATGGTGAAACTGTCAAAGGAGAAGGCTTGATATCAAAGGTCATGCTTTATTTCTGTTCTTCGCTTTCTCTTTTCCTCATGCTTTCAATAAACTGCTTTGCTTTAGGAAAAAAAAAAGAAAAAAGGCTGTTAATGTAAGAGCCATATGTTATGCTGTTAAAGAGGTTAGCCCAGCTTTTGCAGATTTTGGAGTTGAGCCACAGCTTGCTTGCATCTGGTCTTTGTCTAGATTTATTAATAGCATGGCAAGAAATCTAAATTATGCAGCGGTGTCACAGAGATCATGCAGCATACGTTCACTCCAAGCTAAAGCACAGTATTCAGTTTAAACATTTTAATGGGCTTCTTTAAAACAAAAATGGACAATGCATCAGAAAATACATTGGAGAACAATGCTGCTTTGATACGCTGATGAATTAGATGATCTAATCAGCATTTTCTAGTTATATTTTCTATGGTCCATTTCATTCTCTGTTATCTCATTGTTCCAGTTCAGCATCCAGGCACTACTCTCAGACTATCTGATAGACTCAACAGCCCAGACACTGGATGTGCTGTTCCCAGTGGTTCAAAAAGTCACTGAGGGAATGTCTAGCATCCCTCTCTCTGCTCTTCCAACTCTGCACCTGCAGGGCTCAGGCAATGCTGAGCTGCAGGGAGTGCAAAAGCATCACAAACAGGTGCTGCTGGGACAGGAAGATTTCCAAACTCCTTTCCTTTCTCCCTCCAGCGCTTATGAGCATGGGAAGTGACATTTAGTTTCCCATCCCCTAGGACATTTTCTGTAGCGACAGATAAATGAGGGTTGGCAATGCAGCCCATGATGTGTAGAATGCCTGCAGGGATGTCTCAGTCCCAGTACCTTGATGTGTCTCACGCTTCCTCCTGACAGACTCCTGCCCTAAGAGACACTCTTTCCTTGTTTCCGAAGATTAGCTGTTCTATGAAGGGAAACCACAGTTAAAAACATTCTTTGTGGACCACAACAGGCACTCTCTGAGGCCAGCAGGCTGCACTTTGAGATCCCATGTCACGTTCAAAGCTCTGTTCCACACACAGAAGGACTTAATTGCTACAGCCCTGTAGCCTGCTGAACATCAGCCCATTTCCAAGCTTCAAAGAAGGAGAGGTGGCTCATATGCAAAGGCTCATTGTTCTTTTTATCATGTGTGGTGCTTCAGCCAAGATTCCTGAAAAGTACTTAAATCACAAGTAAGAGGTGAAAGTTTTCAGGATCAGGAACCTACATGCTATACAGCTACAGAAATGCCACTAGAAGAACAGGCAGGTACCATTGCAGCAGGGAACTGGATTTCATGGTGGAAGGATCCAATGGCCACCAGGTAATCCTTCCAGACCTAGTACTGTTATTATCACGATCATGCATGGGAATGAGTGCTGCAGCATCTTTTATGTGGCTGGATGAGAACTTAGTTGAAAATGTTGTCCCAGTGATTTCCACAACTACACATACAAACTCTTCATAAGAAAAAAAAAGTAAATATAGAATCTTTTATGGTCGCCTAGGTCATTTGTTACAGTGCCATCATGGAAAAGACATGAAAAAGCAACTCAACTCAGACAGTGCCAGATATCACATTACTATTTTTCTCCATGTACATTATACATATGTGCTCTTGTATATAGGTAAAAATAAAGATTAAACAGTCTGGATTTCACATTACCTGAATTCCAGATGAGAGAAGAAGTCATAATTTTCTTAAGTTCTGTTGGATATTTTTATGGGAGAAGGAAGTAGCACAGCCTTCCTTCCAGCTGCAGGGCAGGACTGTGCAAAGTGTGAGATGGAAGAGCAATGGTGCAAGGCCAAATAGCAGAGGAAATGAAGTACCAAAAGACCAGCTGAGTTGGCATGCAATCTAGTTTTCTACTGTGAAGTAACTAGAGCAGGTTCACACCAATATGCTGTGTTCATCCTGGTATGTTTACTCTACATGTCATTTTCAAAGAAGTTTCAGTTGGAAAATACCACAGAAATTATCAAAAGTCATACAAATTCTCCTCTCTGCTTTCCTCCTCTAATTCCCAGTGGTAACGGTTACCCTATTTTCATTTTTGATTATTTCTTCAGAATTGATGGTACCACAATAGGTACAAATGCAATAAGTTGACATTGTCAGTTGTCAGTCAAGAGTATCTGTCTGGAATTTGGATCACAGAACACTGAAACCAAATAGGAGTTGTTCTTAGGTGCAGATGAACACAATGACATAACAAGTGACAAGGCAAACTGATGGAAGGGAGAACAGTTTGTCTGACATTGGAGATTCTCTGTTGTTCTGGAAGAATTTAATCCTCTCTGTTTACACAGGTCTGTTCCATCATTTGATCTTCCAACAAAGAAAGCAAACCGTGGCTACATATTTTCTTTTAAAGGCAGAGATCATTAAATTACACAACTTCAAGCAAAACAAATGCAAATTGCAACAAAACAAAAAAGAAATGTGGATTCCTTTTTTTTCCCCCTAAAACTGTATCCTAACACTTTATTAATGTAAACTAAGTAAAAATACAATCCTGGAAATATATTTTTAAGTAAAACATGCAAGAAAAATGTTTATGGTTCATCCCCTTGAGAATTATATAAAAACAAAGATGGCATCTTGACATGAAACTAATATAGGAAAAGCAATAATGACTTCTTATTCTCACATGCCTTGCTCAGAAAAGAGGGGATGGCAAGTTGAAGGATGAGAATCATGGCAAAGCCATCTCCACAACTAGAGTCCCTTTCCCTACTCATTTGTTTTATAAGTAGGAGGTTGGTCCCTATTTCAAGTGTTGCAATCTCCTAAAAAGGGAAGAAGTTTGGTATCCAAGAAATCTCAGCTAAACCAGACCTGGGATTCTTCCAGTGTAAAGTTGCAGTGCGCAGGCAATGGGCACTATGTCTGGAGCCACTACAAGCAGGAAGACAGCAGTTAAAGAAGAGGACACATGCATGAAGCAGTTGCCAAAAATATGTTATTTGTGAATGTGTCAGAGAGGTGATGTGGTACAGAACCACAGAAATTCTGTAATTTAAGCCTAAAGTTATTTTTCAATAATAGTATTCTCTCAAGTTGCCAATAAAAAAAGCATAAGTCTAAATAAAATAAATATATGCATAATTAAATCCACCTCCATTGAAAATAAATTCCTTCTGCATATAGCCAACAAAACCTGATGTAAGAAGACTGCAAAAAACACAAGTGTATTGGAACACGTTCCATCAGCACCTTTACCTCTAGGTCTTTCATATGCAAGCCAACAACAAAAACTGGGGTCATCTCTGATACACTTGTTTTATCTGCAAATGCTCATCACTTTTGTTACTTCAACGAAAAAGCACATGCTTTGGGTCACAGAAAACCTCCAGCTGATATACTGAAAGCCTTTCCAAGCAGATGGCATGAACTTACCCAGGAAACTGAGTTTTTGACCCAGCGTAAATGCCAGCTGCTCACCTCATTTAATACAGTCATTTCCAAGGAGTCATCCCTGGATGGGAAGATTTCTCATCCTGAAGAAGTAGTCACAGAAGATCAGAAGTAAGACAATCAATTATTTACAAATATTAAATAAACAATAAATATGTAAAAAATAATGGTAGCCATGTACAGATTTTCAGAAATTCTTTCATTCAGACGCCACACATTTAATTGCTGAAATTCAAATTTGGCATTCTGCATTTTAAGCACAGGAACAGGCTGGCAGCCCCAATTTCTAGAAACAATTAAATTCACAGAATTCAGGATTTCATTTTTAGATTATACAATCCCTATTAATATCATTGAAAAACAGCCTTGAACTACCACTGATCCACACTCCAGCAAAAAACAAAAATCAGGAATTAATTGCTTTCTCACTGACTGGCCTTTTGTAGTTCTTTGATTCCCCCCCACCTCCCACCCACTCTGTCTTATTTCCTACAGACAACTTTCTCAGTAGTGATGCTTTTCAGGATGATTTTCCACAGGTATTCCCAGATCCCATTTCAATTGCAAACCAATTCCCATGGAACTTCCACACAGCACATTAACAGCAATTGTTAGGGCGCTCTGTCTGTTCTGGTTCCCTTCTGTTTAGCAACATCCTGTCTTTGACAAGACCTATTTAGGTAAGAAATAACAACAATCCTTTTCTATCATCCTAGACTCAGAGTAGTTTTGCCATGATAGTTCCTCACGCCCAACCAAACATAAACCTTCGCTACACCTATTTTAAGGGCCCTGACTGAGAGAGCAAATGAGATGTGCCTTGTTCTGGAGTTCAGAAAGCACTGCCTAAGCCCTCTAGAGAAGGCTTAGCTGCTAACTCAGCAGGGACTGACATCATCCCCCCTCTGCTGGGAGATTGTACCCCTCAGACTATCAGCAGCTGAACAGCTTTCAGCCTCATTTAAAAGTACAGCCCAATCCCACCATTGCTTTGTAGCTTAAATAGCTGTGCAGCCAGAAAATAATTGCCCAGGTCTATCTTCCCCTTGCATAAAGCGGGTATTTTGCTTTTCATCTTTTTAACTACTTGAAATGCCCTCTCTGCTAAGCTGTGGTACTAGGGAGATGGGCAGTGGATCTCAGGGGTTTGAACCACTGCCTCCTTTAGTCATAGTAAAATGCCTTTCCTCTCTTGATATCACCCCTGGCCTTGAGTCGTTTTCTCCTTGTCTAATTTCATGCCAAAATCTAGTGAATGTATATGTATAGCATTATATTCACTTCGCGACATTTTCTTCCTTGGCTCTTTTCCACATGTATCCTGTGAGTGCTGGCTGTCTGGCAGCATTTTTCAGAGGCAAGCAGCACCACTTACTTTAGTGTCTCAGGGCTTCATTCATACTGAGTCAATTATACTGTAAGCATCCTTCTGATGTCTTCTTTACAGAAGAAACAAAACTAGGACACCAAGGGCACAGGAGGCAGGAGATGGAGGAGGAATTTAATTCCAGAACTATCTAAGAATTCAATATATGCTGCTACTTTATTAAGTTACTTTAATAAATTTACACCAACAATATATAGAACAAAATTGGTAATTAAACCATAAGCCTGGTTTCCCCTAGTGATACAAAATTCTCCCTTGTTTGGACAGTTATATAAATACATGAAATATGCAAAACCACCGGTCACATTAGAGGACAGCAACTTTCAGAGCAAGACTTGACAGAAATGTTTTCTTCTCAGAGACACTAGTGACAGAAAGGTCTCTGAACCACCAATTTCCTACACTTGGAAACCTCAGACAATACTGCAAAGGTATGGTAAAAGTACACCAGTGCAATCAAATACAAGTAAATGAACTATCAACTTTAAGATCCTTTTAACATCTGAAAGAATATCTGTGCTCTGAAATACCAGTCTGTGTTTTTCCCCGCCATTCACATTCTTCATCTTTTAAAAATCTGTCATAGTTTTTTCATGTTAGTACAGACTGCAAGATGTCAGGGCACCCACATGGCAGAAGTCTGGACCTGGGAGTAAAGTGAGACAGGTTTAAATTAAATAGGTCTGCCCAAGGCAAAGTAACTCGTGCCTATGTTCCCCTTCCCATATTACTGCAGTTCTATAAAGCTCAGTGGTGAAGTACAAGTTTAATGGGCAGCTCAGGAGACATTTTTCAAGTTGATTTTGATCTGTTTAGACAGTTTGTATAAAGGTTGTTCTTATTTGATTGTTTTATTTTCTCTGCCTTGAAAGCATTATTCTAGTTCTTCTGTAGCAGGTCTCAGGCTTCTAAATCAGAGAAGGCAACCTAAATTTTTTGAAATATTCGGATATAACAGGTGTCATATTTGCTATCTGCAAACAACCAATCAGCCATCTCTCTTCTATCAAACATTGAGACCAGCAGATTTATTTTCACCTTGTATCAGTACAACTTCATAGATAAAATACCACAAGTGTCCCCCACTTCAGGTTAAAAATCCCCACCATTTTACTGAGATTTCCGCTCTAAGTATTTATAAAAAAAACCCTTTCCATCTCAGTACCCAGCTATGTTGGCAATCTCTTGAGTCACAAGTACTAAACAGAAGAAAACTATTAAGAATATTAGACATTTACTTGTATTAAAATATTCTGCTGGTGGGAATTTCAGAAGCCTCATGTCAATTTACCTTGCGTGTTTATACTACTATTTCGTCTCTGTGAGAGTTTATTATTCAGGATAAATGTTTGTAGGACAGAACTTTTCCCAAAGTAACAAATTACAGTTCTTTTGGCTGTTTACACTGGAAGGTCAGGACCAAACCCTCTGTTTGGGAAAAGAGACATACTAACCACGACTATGTTCCTGAAGTACCTACATTTTTGGCAGTCCATTCATATCTTGGGAGCTAATCCCCAGAAAACATCACATTCAGTAATCCCTGTACCTCCTTCACCCAACACATTGAACAAAAAATCAAAACCAAACCGCAGTCAGTGACAACACAAATGTAAACACAGCAAAAGACAGAAATGAATCACAAGAAAGCACAGACATGCCAATAACATCAGCCTAGAGACACATAAAAAAATCCCGAAACACTGGAGACCTCAACTTGTCCTATGACTTGGGTCATCAAGTTCAGTCTAGACAGTCTTATGTGACTCAAACTAAGCACACACAGTTTTTACTGAAAAGTCTCTCTGAGATGATTATAAATCTTCCAATTTCTTATTTGAATTTATTTATTGACAAAATATTCCTTTTCTTAGGGGAAAAAAATACTTTAAACTTCAATATCAAGAAATTCATGTTTGCTTTCAGCCATTGCTTGACACAGCAAACTATTCAATCTCTCTTGTCATCAAGAACTGACCTTCCATTTCCCCTGACGCTCCAGCTTGCTTTTGTCTGCATGTCTATTAACTCAGACACTGGTGCTAGAACTGTATGCAGTACTGCACTATTCATAGCTTTGCACATCAGGACTTGTATTTGGGAGTTTAAAGTTACTCCATATTTCTACTGGAAATACTGGATGCTGTTTACTCTTTCCATAAACTCATCAAATAAATGACCTAACACTTTCAGAAATAGTATCTACATCCATGATATGCAACGTGTATTGCTGGGTCTTTGGAGTCTGGCTGTAAAGACCACCCAGGTCTTTCTGCTTGGTATTTTGTTCTTCCTCATGTTTTAAGTCTCCCCAAGCTTTTTAAGAAAAAGATTCCAAAACTGTCTGCAGGAAGAGTTGTAACATCAATTTCCCTCTGATTTGTACTTCCTTTCCCAAAGCTCAGCATTTGTTGGTTTATTATCTGTCCTTCCAAATACACAAGAAAAAGAATGTCTAAAAAACAGGTTGTTTCATGAAAAACAGATAAAAAATTAGTTTTTCACAACTATCCAGAAGAGGTCAGAAATGTTTCCTTTATGCTTAAAATCAACATTTGAAGGGGGGTGGGAGAATACAGCAGTGTTCACTATTGAGAGCAGAGTAACACTTGAGTAATTATTTTGACTTTCTATGGGACAGACAGTGGAGTTGTAACTGATGAGTTACATGAACTCTTTCAATTTGTCCAGCTCAGTGTTTTGCCTTCATCTCTATCATGACAGCAACTTTTTAGTAAAGTCTTTGCTAGTTAACATCTTCTCATTAAGCTACAATAAGTTCCTTAATAGGAAGTGAGACATTATTTCCATGTATGTGTTTTTAATCATACTCTGGCCAATCTCTATTCCATTGGTTCTTCATACTTATTCTATTTATCTTTTTGATATTGTTGTACTTACATGGCTAAACAATATTTCACAACTGATTCCATTTCCCTTCTTGAGATATGGAACAGTCTAATTTCTGGTAATTCTTTTCCTTGCAGAAGGACTTAGAATTTGAAGAACTTCCGGGGTCTTTTAATACAGCAGGCAATAGTTTTATATCACCCCATTAATAAACCTACCCTCCACCCAAGATTTAGTTTTTCTAAGCTCATTAGTTCCTTACTATTAACTTTTGTGTCCTTAAGTTCAACCAGTTGAGAAGACTTTAAGAAATCTCTCTCACTTAGACTTACCATCATTCATTCCTCTGTTTCAGTGAATCCTCACATAGAAATCAAACTGAGTCACATACATATGACTTAGACCGAAGTTATCTTCCATGATCAGCTCTTCCATGCTGTCCTCTCTATACTTAAAATAATCAAGTGACTACCTACTGGAGGAATGTCTAAAACTTGGCTTTGAAATTAGTACTGTTACATTTTGTGGAGTTGCAGAAACCTGTGGGACAGCAATGTCTCGATTAAATGCATGCAAGAAACACTTTTTTTCTCCTCAAAATTCTTTCACTACTTCTTAGTAGGCATCCAGAGGTCAGGCTGGAAATGCTGATGCTTCAAAGCCAGCATACTTTTGATTTCATCCATAGAAGTGCAGAAACTGGAAAGCTATATGAAATGTATACTTTTCATGTTTAAATGCTGCAGTATGTTTCTCAAAATATTTAAACAAGAAGGGACATTAATCTCTGAAGTGGAAAGCTAATAAACATTCACATATGCATTTTGCTCATCTCTGAATGTGGTGGTAGTTTAGTTATTCCCTTATTTATGCAGTGGGACAAAGATCAGGAAAGATCATCAGTGAAAACTATTGGACTGTCTGTTAACCTTCTTTACTCCTGGTTGTTTAACATTCATTTTTAAAGTTATAACAAATGGTTCTTTTCTGTTTGGTAGGAAAGTAGGATGACAGATTGTGGGAAGGAAAATGTGAGCTGTATGGAAAGAGAGCAAGAGCAAGAAAAGGAGAGTGAGTAATCCAATAAACCTGTTAATAGCAACTAGAGAGCAGACAATGAAAACTTACCTCTCTCAGCCCACCCTACCACGTCACAGTAGTGATATCTTATACAGAACTTAATCCTGATAAAGTATTACAACAGCAGTGATTCTCCCCACCACAGGAGAGAAAGTTAATTTATAGCAAATAGTTGTAACACTTTAGAGCATTTGTAGAAGAATGAAACATCGAATATTAATGTAGAAGGACAAAATAGGCTACTTTTTCTGAATCTAAGTATAAGGATCCTGCAGGAATCAAAGCAAGACTCAAAATATGCCACAGCAGAACAAAAAGTACTCTACCTGACCCTTTGTCATCACTGATACTCAAGGAGAAGGCAAAAAAACCCTGCTGGAAAATAACTTCAGCAGACCTTATGAATCTCAAAGAACCACCACAATGTAGCAAGATCTTCAGGAAAGATCTTTAAGGGTGATCTCTAGGAAAAATTATTTTAATGGTTTCAATCTGTATGTCTCTGATCATCACATATTTTTTTCTTTATTTCTTACCAAGGAAGATTGGAAATGCCGTGGTTATGAAGCAACAATTCCTCTCAGATTAAAAAAAAACCAAAAAACAAACCAACCAACAAACAAAAATGCAGCATCTCTTTGTTCCTTTCACCCAATACTCTAAACTTCCTGCTGCCCTCAACTCCATTGAAAACTGGAGAATCCAGTTAGATCCGACATGCCAGTAAAATTACATAGGACCAGAGAAATCACATCTGTAAACAATCCATGGAATGGTTATAACTAAAAAGAACAGAGAAGGAATAAACCTATAAACACATAAATCTGGCTTCAACACAATGCAAGATTTAAATACAGAAAAAAATCCCAAAATCAAGGACAGAGCACACTCAAAACAGAAAAGTAGCTGAGAAATTTCATCAAATACATCATGGGTCTACTAAAATAGGTGGTAAAAGACAGATCTTTCTTTGGCAATCTAATCAAACCTCCAGATAATATAGGTACATCACAGGACAAGTTCAAAACTGAAAAATATGGAAGATTGCAGAAATAGAAAAATAAATGAAATAGTTAGACTGAACATGTCACTTAGCTGTGCTGCTAAATAATCTTGAACAAAATTTGAAAACTGAATTTCTCAAGGTGAAAGATATTGATTTCATATTTATTGTCAATTATCATCTGGTGTCAAACAAGAACTTGCTAATGACTGAAAACTAGAAAGAATTATCAGTTGGTGGGTCAGCACTAAAGATAAAAAGTGGGCCAGTCCGAGAACCTGTTACTACAATGCTAGAAATGTCTTGAAAGTAACTGGTACTAAATTAACTTAGGGGAAAATAAAAGAAAAAAAAATTGAATAGGCTGGGAGTCAGCCATCTGGAACAGAGAAAGAAGTTACCTGAATGCAGTTAGGGTAGGACACAGACAAGGTAGAAGGATGATCTGGGAACTCTGTTGTAGTTCGGTTCCCTCAGCAGCAGCTTACAATTTCTTATCAGCCTTTAAAATTTAATAAAGCCAGACTTCCAAAATCTTGAAGACCAGGATAGGAAGCTGGTCCTGAATCATACCCAACTATTTCTGCAAAGCTACGGAGTTCACCCCATGCAATGATGGGTGTCTGTGCCACTTCCACCATCGCATGTAGCATTTTCTCCCTACCAATCCTAACACAGTGAAGTAAGAATGTGGTTACCAAGCAAACAAACTGCAGTACTATCTTCCCCTGCAACTGAAATTATCTATTTCCCAACTTGAAGTTCCTGACTTCCTGCTGGCTTTTACTGCTCAAGGCTTACAAATGACTGGCATGGTTTTTAGATTAGATACCCAGCACCTATCCATGCTAAACCAAACCCTGCCCTGATTTAAACCCCAGGCAACTCCAAATGAAAGAAATAAAGAAGCCATTTAAAATTCCTCCAAGACATACCTTGCTGTGTGGTTAGTGGCCTTTGCCCCAAAACCCAAGGCAAACTATACCATGATTGTGAAAATGTTTGTCTTGCACATCCCCAGGAGACACAACACCATTTTTTGGTTTTCTCCCTTCAGCCTACTTCCTTCAGAGAATATTTGCTCCCACCCATTGAAAACCACCATCTGATACCACACTTTCTATTTTACTGTTCTGCAGCTTTCGTTTGATCTGAAAAGAGATGAAGTGAAATGCTTGCTACTAAAAGATTTCACTTTGAGTAAAATCGTATGTTTCCCCTCGTTTCTCATATTCATACATGGTGCATTAAAACTGAGTCCCACAAGTTTTCATTATTCAGGTATTTAATCATATGGAAAATGTGGTAATTTAATTAAAACAAGTAACATAAGTTAAATATCCCAAGGGATAAAAACTGAGAAAAAATGATCTAATTCATTGAGTTTCCATTTCGAAAATGTATTAATATCAGACCACAAGACTACAGTAAGAAAAAAAAATAAGAAAGAAAAAAACACACTGTTCATTTGCAAAGCAGTAATCCAACACTGAGACAATTTCAGTTCAGGAAGCCAAAACTTACACTGCTCTGTCTCGTGTCTGCAGTGAGGGTTTGTCAGAACATAACACAAGCAGCAATTACTTGCTGTACTACAGCAAAGCCTGGATTTATTTTTTCACATGACACAAGGAAGACATAAAGTGCTATTAGGTTAGACATCACTGCTAAAGATGACACTTGTCAGATGTTCATGAAAGGTTTTCAGTCTTCCTTGCTGTAAAGTGTGGTGTTTAATTCTTCCCAAAACTTATGTCATGTACCTGGCACTCGACTTCAAAATGATTTATCAGCCTGGTATTGGGAAGAGGGAGTACAGGGGGGAGGCAGATGCATACACACAGATGTTTGCCATTCCCTCTAAAGTCCACGATACACCCACTAAGCCAATCTTTTGTTTTTACATATTATTAAATAGTTGCTCTTCTCTGACTGAATAGTCTTTTTCTTCCCCTCCCTCTCACAAATCCCTCAAGCCACAACCTTAATTCCAAAACGTTTATTAATAGAATTTGTCCAAAACACCCTTCAGGCAGACTTCCAACAGTTATCAGCATCCTAGAAGGCCTCAGAGGTACATATGAAGAGGGATTGCCAGGTTAGATTTATTTTATATAATAAAATCTGTTACTACATGTAGTATCAACATCAAGCCTCTATGTAGCCATTTGCTACTCTAATTCTGCCCTTTTTATTTAAAGGGGCTTGATCTTGCATTTTCTCCCTTTCTAAAATTCCAGCAGAAATTAGCAAAACATACAAGCCTGTATTTTTCTATACATGATAGAAAAAACAGGAAATTATAGGCACAGTACTCATCTGGCCTATGTCTGCATAGTTTCAGTGACATTTCCATAGTTTATATGCACTACTGTAAAATACATCAACATATTATACACAAAGATACTCAGCTTCCCACACATTTTCTATAAGCATTAAGCAATATTTTACCCTTTGCATCCCTTCTTTTCCACCACTTTCCCATTTTCCAATTTCTTTGGTTCATATCAAAGAAAATTCAAAGAAAATAACAAGTACAAAAAACAACAGAGATTTCATAGTAAGTTCTGCATTTTTAAAAAAAGGCATTACAGAATATTTTTTCCTCCAGTGCTGCCAATTTTTTATTTTCACAGGTTAAGCATCAATGTGTTAACACAAGATTGCACATCTTAATTTTATGAGAAAACACATATAATCCAACTCAACCTTTGAGCAAAGACAACCCAGGAGCCTGATCAGAGTCATATAACTGACCCCACAGAAGCTCAAAATGTTTGAACAGCCACAGGTTTAAAATCTATTAATAAAGTCTACACACCGGAACCTTGTCAGGTAATTGAGTTCTAAGGGACTCCTTCAGTTTTAATTTAACCAGAATAAGGATGAATGGGAATATTTCTAAAACACATTTGCATTTCATGCTTTCCTTTTAGCAACCTACGTATCTTTTCAGTGAGTTACTTAGTGCTGTAGTTTAGGATCTTTCACAGCAAAATCAAGGGAAAGTAGCTAATAAACAAAAAACAAGCAACATAAAACTTATAGATACCTACATGCATCTAATACTTAAAAAAAAAACCAATTTAAAAAGCATTCCCCTCACCCCATTCCTCATAGGGAGGGGAGAAAAGCAGCATGGCGGCTCTTATTGTTCATTATTCATTGTTGTGTGAAAAGCTAAATCAAAGCAGTACTTCAAAATTAATGCTGTTCAAGTGAGTTTTGTAGAAATATGCCACTTGCAGAAGAATCTCTGGCTCCAGCCCTCACACACTGCCCTCTGCACTGAGCACCGGGAGAAGCCAGCTAAGACTGCGGGATAAAGACTACAAGCAGCCTACAATTATACATGTTTATTCTTCAGAGCATTTATCACCAGACATATAGTGCTAGACAGATGTGTTTTGCCTACCAGTAATCTTTAACATAGTATGAATTATTTTGGCAAGTATCCAATCCATGAAGATATCAAACTTTTATCAGCTCGTCACAGGAGTGGAATTCACCTGACTTGGCAGCTGTGGCTCAGAGGACCATTCCTTGGTACAAATAACCATGTAACAGGGGCTAACACTTAATTACACTGAGGGATTGGTGCAGAATTTTGCCAAGTTTAAAGTATGTGATATATCGCCTTGTCTATTTTGACTCGTTACTACTTCTGGTTTAGGGGTATTTTTTTCCCCTCCAGGTCTTCAAAAATTTATACAATGGAAAATGCTACCCATTATATTACAAAATTCCCTACCAACTGATCATCACCAGAGAGCTGCTATTCATCACTGGAAACTTGTACAATCAGTTCGGCATGATTTGTTTTAAAAGTATGCTAAACTTGTTCATTCATCTGGAACGATTTTTGAGATAGAAACAGTGATAAATTCTCACTTTTTTTCATTGAGAACACAACATGTTTTGCCCGAGGCAAACTGCTACTCAGTAGTCAGTCAGAGAAATGCCACACACCATAAAAGTTTTAAGTGCTAAGTCCTGGAAACTGCTTATGCTCAAGAGTGTTGAAGATGCAGCAGAGGAGGTAAATAGTACCACCTCTTTGGAAGCATCCCATTGCCCAAACATTGTCAAACACCACTAAGCTTATCCCCAGTAGGTTTTGGCTGTTATCTTCTAAATTGTAGAAATGACAATTACTATACTAAAAACGCATTTCAGAGTCTGGCCCACAGTGGTTTACAGGCCAAGTTCAAAATATTCAAAGTGGGGCAAGTAATGAAAAGCTTCCCACAAAACAGAAAAAAAAAAATCTTAGCATCTGATATCAGCTACTCAGAACTTTATTGTTAACTTACTAAATAAGCAGCAAGCAGATGACACTCTATTACACCCTTGAGAAAACATCACAGTCTGTCTTATCCAAGCACTAGGGAGATAGAAGAGGAATTTTTCATTCTCTGATACTGGCAGAATCAAAGCTGTCAGCAGTATGGCCCTATTTTCCCAGCTGACAAAGAAAAGAAAAAAAAAATGAGAGAAAATAAAAAAGGAAGAAGGATAACATATGGCATAATGCAGAAGCATTATGAGACTGATCACAAGGTTATGAAAACATGAGAGCTGTGATACAGCAATCAACCATCAAACACTTCAGAAACATAGATTATTGATGGAAATGCATTTTCATGGGCATATATCAAGCGCACAGTAAAAACATATTTATGAAAAAAATATCACATATTGAGCATTAAATAATAAAATGAGACAAAAAAATAATAGTCAAAAGTTCCATCCTTCCCTCTCTCTCTTCCATGGAATATGCTGATTTGCAAGGGACCCACAAGGACCATTGAGTCCAACTCCTGGCAGTGCACAGGACCAGCACCAAGAGTCACACTGTGTACCTGAGAGTATTGTCCAAACACTTCTTGAACTCCATCAGGCTTGATCCTGTGACCACTGCCCTGGGGAGCCTGTGCAAGCCCCAACCACCCTCTGGAGGAAGAATCTCTTCCTACTGTCCAACCTAAACCTCCTCTAACACAACTTCAGGCGATTTCCCCAGGTCTTGTCACTGGTCACCACAGAGAAGAGATCAGTGTCTGCCCCTACTCTTCCACAAACATATGCACACATACAGTGTATTTAAAGTTCTGATTCTCTTCCTTAGTGGAAAGACACCTTTGTCATTAAGTCCTCTCTCTTCTCCAAGCCTAAGGCTGGACTTGCAGATTTCTGCTCTGGAGTCCACAGTTCTAGTACAGAACTGCTGCCCTCATGTGATTTCATCAGTAGCCGAGGATCTGGTCCATACCCTCTCTCTTTCCCATCCCTCCCTGTGCTCTGGACCTTTTGCCTAGCTCTGCCTCACATCTTCACACAATACACACACTGTATGTACAGAAGAAATGTGCACCATAAACACAGAGATGCTGTTTATACTGTTCAATCATTTAAATGAAATCTGCCATTGGGTTCTGATGAGCCTTTCATTCTTGCAGATCAATTTTACAGTAACATGTAGTAGCCATCTAATTTTTTATGCAATTTTAGCAAATAATCCCATCTATGTCTTCCAATCCTGCAAATTTCTTGATCATTGTTATTAGAAGCACTTTTAAAATGTCATGTGTTTTGTATGGAAATTTACTTCCTAGAAGGGAGGTCATTTCTATTTTGCTTGGCATCCATCTGTTTTGCAAGAGAACTCCTGGACTTAAAAGGCACTGCAGAGTTACCGGTTGTAACAGAATTACTGTATGAATTCATGTAACTGATATATTCTTGAGACACAATTCAAATCATGCTTTAAATTACATTTAATTTTTAAATTAAAGCAAAAAACTTTGCCTCAGAACACTAGGCTGAAATGAAAATTTCCATTTTCATATTGAACTGTTTTCAAAACTCTGCATCACTGAAGAATTTTAGCTGAAGTCCAGCAGGCTGCTTGGGATGTGAAGTGATTTAACTTCAGAATAGCAGTGCCAGTTCAGGTAATATCCATTTTCCTTCAGCTGATTTTGCCTTTTAGCCTTCACCTTTTTACTGCCATAAAGAAGGAATCAACTCTTTGCAAAGTTCCTCCTCAATGAAAGCTTTTTTAGAAAGGGGAGTCCAGGCATGGGTTAAAATTCTGAAAAACACAGGCATGATATTTTTCAAAAGAGAGGGAAGAGAGTTACCTTCAGATGCTCCAACAAGAGCATTTCAAAAGTAACTGGTGGAATTAGTAAGGGGCAACTGATAACTAAAATGTAACCTGAAACTTTGAAAATCAGTCCTAAAGCGACCAGTTTACAATGCTTGATAGGGAAGATGAGCACTCATGTGTGTGCATACACACATCACTACCTCTTGCTTAGAGTTCACTCATATTTTTTCAATAGTTTTAGACTCCCACTGAGGTTTTCCTTACTGACTTATGTCTAGAGGTGGATCACATGAGCCAACTCAGCTACTACCAAGCTCTAACATGAAACAAAAAGTATTCTCATTATTTAATACAGAATACGTATCCTTTAATACAGAATATTCTAACCTCAGCTGTTTACTCACAGCTCTATCATAGGAGAAAGAATGTGAAGGTTAAATATAATGCTAAGTGAATTCCCAATGAAGTGCACATTCTTTGCTGGAACTGCAGAAATCTGAGATAAATCAAGATAAAATGGCAAAGACCTGAAAGGTCTGTTCAAAATACCAGCAAAATCCTACTGTCAGTATTGTTTTAGATAAAAATCTGCACCATCTGGTTAAGGACAGGTAGGAATCATTCCCAAAGAAACAATAACAGTACGTGCTACTCTCCAAGAAGGTTTTAGACCTGCTGTGACACCCTCAGGGTGGTTTTATCTGCCCTTCTGGGAAGGCAAAGGAGATCGTGTTCTCCAAAAAGCACACAGCACACCTGGTTCAGAGACTTGAGTACTACAAGAGTTCCCAGAATTGCTTCCCTAAACAGAGCATGGTCTGCATAAAAGAGAGCTTAAAATGCAATGAGACTTAGCAGAATGAGAAATAATAAAGCTAATAAGCTACCAGCATGATTCATCACACCGTGTTACCTAAGTTTGCTGAGAAAATATGTAACCCAACTGTAGAGAAGAGAAAAATTGTTGTCCAGACTCAGAGCTGACCTACATCTTCAACTGGCCCGTCAGACACAGATTATGTGGGGTGGGGATCAGCATAAAAACTGGCTGTCTCTGCCCACATGTTTTTTCATGAGTTGGCTTCGTCTCATCTGGAACACTTGGGATATAGTCTGGAAAGCAAAGGTAGCTGCATTTCACTTGTCAAAGCAGGAGCCATGAAAAGGAATGAACAGCAGTCAAGCACGCAAAGGTCCTAGGTACTAAGTCCCTCATCACCTCTATTTTTGCCCAATCCATTTCACAGCTATATCATCTGGACAAAAACTGTGAGGAATCACCAGTGCAAACTACATATTTTTTTAATGTGTTTATCCTCACAAGTTATTTCCACAAAAGTTAACTCTCCCCACAGAATGCAACAAAACAGACTTCAGAAAGAACTTTGGGAGACTAGACGTGATACATAATTTTCCTGCCTGTGAATCTCACAATGTTATGAAGACATTATGTGGGCTGAATGACATATTCAGCTGTTCATAAGCACCTGGCATTTAATGAATCAAATTAAAACAAACAGGCTCCTTGTCTTCTCTGTGTATTCAGGCATGGTACCCAAAATGTGCAAAATTATCTCCATATACCAGTAAGCTTTTTCAAATAGTATAATAATGACAAATTGTTCAGATACATGAATAAATTATTTCTATTAAAAAAATTTCAGTTTCCTGAAAGATTTTCCTTTCCTTGTCCCAAAGTACCTCAAGGTAAATCCCTTTGCTTCCAAGTCTGATGGACTATTAGCGATAATCATGTGACTCATATACCAATTTACCACTGACCATCATGTCTGATAAGAAACTGATTTATGAATATGAACAAGAAGTGCCTTTTTTTTTTTGCCAAAAATATGCTGAATAGGGATCTGAAAGTTAAGCAGATAAATAAACCTAGCACAAACCAGAGTCAAGGGTTAGTCTCTTAACTTATCCTTTTTTCTTTGCCCCAAGTACAGTATCATTGTACAACTACCTCACGATCAGCAGATAATGATTTTTTTGTTATATTTTTTATTATTTTTTAAAAGAAGCTAGTGTTTGCAGACTCATAGTTAGACTCTTTCCCAGTAAGGTCTGCTACAAGTTAAATCACAGCTAGTAGCTCCATCACTGATTTCCAGCTGGCATTTACTTGGACAGCTTAGATAGATAAGAATGAAAAAATTAATCTTTTGTAATAAACAAAGAATGTTAAGATGTCTATCTTGACTTCATTCCTCTGTGATGGTTCACATTCCATCCACTACCCTACTCTAGTATTGACTTTTCAATGTAAGGGACACTACTTTTATTGCACATGCACAGGATTTATATTTTATACTTGCTGCAACAATTGCCTCTGCCAGGTCTTATGCAATCATATACCTGATAGCATTAGACTGCCTTCCTGGCTTCTTTATGTTTTTAGTACCAACTGTGACACCATTTTCTACTCTAAAGCCCATTTACTCGAGCTAGTAGCTAATACCAGAATGCAGATGATTTCATACCTTTGGTACCATTCATCCCAAATCTGAGAACAAGGTAAAGACAAGGTAGAAGCACAATTCTCGAAAGCAACAAAAGAAATATAGACCTTTATAGACTCTCTTAAAAATCTACCTAAGTGACTTTAAATTTCTGGTGTCCATTATTTGAAGCACTTTAAAAAACAGTCAAATATGTTCCTGAAGTACAGGAGGAGAAGGCAAGCATTCTGAAAACCCAGACTGTTAGTGAATGAAGAGGTATCAAGACAGGCTGAGATTTGCAAAAATTTATTTTTTTTTATAAGTCTCACTGTGAGTCATTCAAAATAGCAAGGTGAAAGCATTACCCAGAAGCACATACTAGATGCCCTATGCACTCCATTATTTACAGGACTGATGGTCTGAAAACAAATAAATAATTTTTACAGTTATGGAAAAAAATAAGTAAACATTTTCATAATGCAACTTTGCATTATCTGTTTTAGGGATGTGTTTATTCACATTATTGACAATGTATTTAAGCTTTTAGTTTTTATTTTTTTTAAAAAAAAAGACAAGGTGGATCAGGAAGGTCTGGTTACAGTGACTATTTAGAAACTGCACCTACAGTGAATGATCTTCCAGGAGAACAATTTTCTGGTTAGCCCTCAAATGCTGCATTCTTCCTAATGTTCATTATCTTTCTGTGAGGGGTTATACAACTTTGACTCCAGATTTCTGCAAAATAGATTTGTGTGCCTCCCTAGTGTATGGTACAAAGCCCAAAGAACCTTTGCTTTTCAAGAGAGGGGGAAAAAATGACAATTGCTTGCAAACTTTAACACCTCATTTTATCTTGCACATCTGAAACAGATCACACTTTTGTTTCAGAGTCATAAGCACATTTGTACTGATGCTCTTCTCCTAGACAAGGCTGCACCTGAAATATGCTTGAGGACCTCCTGTGCTTGGAATACTGCTGTGTTCATTAACAGAAGAATCAAAAATATCAGTATTAAATTATAACAGGCATATGCACACAACTGTATGCATGACCTACACAAAGTATAAGACATAATTTAAATAATTTCTGAAATAAATTCAATATATATTTGTAATAATGAAAATACATAGCATGAAATTAAAGTTTTGGGGACTGAAGGAAAGGGTTTATGGCTACCAGAATGCTCTTTTGATGGTATAAATTGGTGAATTTAATGCTTCCTTTATTCTGGTTATTCTGAGGAGACAGAAAGCTGGAGTAACCCATACGACAAATCAAACAAACCTCCTGATATGAGTTACTATTTTGTATATGACACATAAAGACTTTCACATTTGGGTCTTGAATCTTTTCATTCTTCCTTGTTTTCTGAAGTTTATTTTTTTCCAAAATAATTTACACTTTAAAAATCAATGGAGATGTCAAGTTACAAAAAACAAGCAGTAAAAAGAGATGTTTGCCCATATAATTCATATCATGTAAGGTTTCATTCTACCAAGTCTATCCAACACAGCCTCTGAAGAAAACAGCACTAAACAATTTCCTGACACACTGTGCTTAGGCTGTTGTGAATGAAGAGTCATTATATCTATTCTGCTCGCAGTTGCAGCAATTGTCCATATCAGGGTACTAATGAACCCTGTCATTAGCATGCTGAGCCAATTCAGTAGCTTCGCACTTTGTTTTCGTTTTGTTATTTGGCATGTAATTTGCATTTCTATGAACTTCCAGGAGCTAAGCTTGCTGGGCTAGCAAGCCTCTGCTCCCTGGGCAAACTCTGGATATGTTACAGCTCACTCTGTCACCTTCCAAATCTTTCAAACGTTTCAGCTACTCACAGCTATGAGAAATGATGCAAGCAAAAAGTTTATCTTTGAATTTTAGTACTTAAGAAAACTGGTTTTCAATACCAGTTTAGCAATCTCTGATGGAACATAATGCTGGCTGACCAAACACCTATATTCTAAATTCCTACAGAATGTTCACCTATCTCTTAATCCAGCCAAAACGAGTCTCTCAGGAGTGATGTTACACATTGTATGAGTCCATTTAAGTTGTGACAGACTAGTGCTATAGAGGGGGAAAGTTACAAACCCTCTTACTTCACACTATTTTTAAGATTCCAAAAGCTATTAAAAACTGTTTCCTTTGGAGTAACCAAAGTATGGCTGGTGATCAGTTTTATTCTACATTGGGTTTTCCACATATGACACATATGACATGTGTCACCTTCCAGTCCACACATGTTCCTCCCCGGAATCTCAGCACAGGTCTCTGGACAAATGCACACCATGAATGTGACCTTCTCATTCAGGCCAAACAAATGCCAACATTCAGATCACTTCTGGAACTTCCCTAAAGGAGTTGCACCTACATCTTATGGTCTGTGTGTGGCCAAATTTGTCCTCTCCTGGGTAAATAGAGCATTGTGTTCCAATGGCTTTATTTTATGCCTAGACATTATTGTATTGTGTCCCAACTTTAGTACCTCTCTCTCTCCTGTAAGGCAAAAAAAACCAAGCTATTTATTTTAAAAGGAATGGTCTTCCTACAGAAGAACACAATCACTACTCAGATCTTTCTACCACATTGAAATAAAAACCTCTCCTTTAAACAGAATTAGACAACCAAACAGTTCAGAACAGATCTAAAAAAAACCAGTTGATTGCACAGCTTGCTGCAGAACACTGTCTAACCTTTCACTTATCATCTATTCATCACAGCTGTGGAAGGGGAGAAAGTTTAAAGGAACGTCAAGATCAGACAATGCCATTGATATACTGCAATACAACTGCTTTTCTTCTGAAACCATCTGAATGACAGCTTACAGTTTTTGCAGGTTTACACAATTACATTGCATCTAAGATTCAGCCCTATTAATCTAAGTAGAAAGAATGTCCAAACATACCCTGTGGACTGCCAGCTGGGCTTGTTTAACTTGTATTTTATTAAAAGATGCTGAACACACTGAAATGACACTTGAAGGATGCTGTGCCTTTGATTCTGGATTTAAAACCCAAGAAGGGCAGTACAAGAATATGTTAAAGCAAACATGTTTATGAACTATTTGAAAATACAAGCTAAAGATGTGCCTATGAGACAGTACATGAAATCCTGCACATGTTGGCTGTTTGAGGATTAGCACAGATGATGGACAGAAGATGGCATACCAGGAAATTAAAGCAAGTTTAATTTAAAACAGATGTCTGGAAGGTCGCTCTCTATCCTTTTTTTTTTCTTTAATTATATAATGAGAGTAACCAGCACAACACTCAGGTAAAAACAATGGAACAATTCAAAACTAACAGTACGAAGAGATGGAAGAGAGTATGAAAAGTTCATGGCTTCTATGGGAGGCATGTCTGTCTTCTGACATGTGGGACATATATAAGCACAAACACCATAACTATATACACATATCTACATGCAGAAACCTTGTGTGTTATTCTAAAAGCTGTTCAAAACAACCACAAAAAATAGCAACATTGCCAGTACCAAAAGGCCGGCATGCCACAAATAAAAAAAACTTAGAAAGCTCCATCTTCAGCTCTCTCCATATATTCTAAAATTGACTTTGAAATTTTGACGTTATTTGGAATGTTAATTTCTCCATGCTATGACAAATGACCAGGACAGACTCAGAAAGTGCTGATTTGCGTGAGATGCAAATCAGTTCTTGGGCAAAATACTTTGGTTTTCATAGATCCTGTAAAAGTAATTATGACAGCTTGCAGTCAGATGGTTTACACATTGTATCCCTGAAAACTCTATGAAAACTGCTTTTTATTCCTCTGCTGGAAAGGTACCATATTGAAAAGCTAAAGGACACATACATGTCTGTATGCACAAAAACAAATCATATCCACAAAATTCTTGTAAGTTCCCATGGAAAACTGCATAACTCTGTAACAACATAAATTTTATTATGCACCTCTGACCAGCATTTTGTTTGCCTGCTAATTCAGCTATTGGGATTACTTTTAACTTTCCAACTCCTGAAGTAACACTGAACTGCAGCCATTTGGTTCTTGCATCAGATTTTGAAATGATTCTTCAATCTTCCCTCACTTTTGGAGTTTCCATTAGGATAGCACCTGTCTATGATCCAGAGAGGAAAAACTGTCCTAGCCAGCATTTATTCCTTGTCAAGGTTACTTTTTATGGTTCACTATTATTTGTATGACTGTCTTTCTAAAACCTGGGTAAGTGCCTTGTTCTACTGGATACTACACCAGTATCTTTTTAAGAAGTTTATGAAGCAGAAGTAATTGCGTTTGAAGGAGGAATTCTGGAGGTATTGCAGGGAGAGCAAACACCTCCAGCAATGGCCTGTCCATACCCATGTTAATCACATGAGCCTCGTGTTTTGCTGTGAATTGCATGGTCATGGGAAGTTATTCAAAGGAGCCCTGGTGTTTCAGTGGTCCAGGGAAACAAAATGTTGCTGAGCTGCTGAAGGTCAGGAGAGACATAGGAGCTGTTCCACGCAGTTTTTATCCCACATTGCTACCTTACAAATCAGTGTCACCACTGTTAAAAGGAAAAGCAGGGTCATACCATCTAATGCAAAGAAAATAATTATACTTGATGGACAGGAAAAATTTAATACTTTTAAAGCTTTCAGTGAACTCAGGTCTCTATTTTAAGTTAAAAACCCAACCATACTACAGGGAGGTCTGGATGTTCCCAGATGACAATGTTTCAACTGCAAGAATACATTTATGAATGGTTACCACAGTTAAAGTATGAAATGCAGTCCAAGGACCATTTTCTTTATTTTAAACTAACTTTTCAGGAAATATCTGTTTGGGAGACTTCAAAACCCAAAGAGTATCCTCACAATTGCAAGTAACTGCCATGCTAAAATATTAAGCGTGACTTTTTTTAAGCCACACAAAGTACAGGAGGTAAAACCCCACCTCTAATGTATTTTAGGATCAAAAGACAGATCAGAAGGGCAGCTGAATTCCTATTTTGCCACATTCAGACAAAAAGTGATTAAAAAGGGAAAAAAAACAGTCACACAGAAAAGCAACCAAACCCAAAACTGCATGACTTTATTCTTCTCAAAACTTTCTAGAATCTGGGGACTATTCAAGTTCAAATCTGTACTAAAATTTCAGAATCCAGCTTGATTCTAATTGATATATATCACATTTACAGCAACCTAAATGCTGATCAAAAACATAAGTAACTATATAAACAACTGTACTATCTAAATTAAATACAAGTACAGTTACACTGAAATGAAATAAGAGCAAGGAAAGGACAGGAAAAGCTGAGAGTTAAAGCAGCATAAGGAAAGTTTCCCATTCCGGAAAAATACAGACAAGACAGGCTCACAGCTCTTTGATCTTTAAACCACTATTTAAAAGGAAATGCTGAATTACAAGTGTATTAAGTGTCTGACTCTCTAATTTCACATGGAAAGAAGTCCGTAAGAAAAATCAAGATATGAATCAAAGTAGCTCAGAAGTTCTGAGGGAAGAACTATAGACTGAAATGGAGCTGTGGACTGTTATCATTAACTGAACTTACAAATTAAAATCTACTTGTTCTAACAGGGGATTAATTTGTTCAAGAGCTGCCATACCTGCCACATTGTACTCTACATACACAACTAGCATAAATTGGGGTTTACCAGTAAGAACAGCACACCAAAAAAAACCCAGCATCTAGTTTTCTAATTACATGCTAGGCTTTTAAGTCTGATTTGGCAAAACTAAGTTTTTGCTCACAAATGAACTAGGTTTTATCTAGAAAATATTAAATGCAACTTTACAATGCAAATTACCCAGAGTCACTGCTAGCAGTGGAATAAGAAATGCATTTTGAGACAGTGCAAAGCATTGCAGTTATTTTATTGACTTATTTGTGATCTGCCAGAAGCAGGCATCTTGACTATTCCAATGTTTAATGCTAGCAAAAGGACAGATTGTATCTTGCCATAAGTCTAGCCCAAAAAAGCAGAAAGCACTGTACAGAAGGACTCCCATCTTCTCCCCTTCCCTTGAGAAAAGTCATATGCATTGTAGGGAAGAAGAAGAGAGAAGAAGCAAAGGAGCATCATGGGGTTGTTACTGTCCTACTTAGGTAGTCAAAGGCTTGGATGCATCCTGAATTTCACCCATCGAAAACATAATCAACAATATGCCACTACATATTAACCCACAGGAGCTTATTCCTTGGGGGACAAAACCTGAGGTATTTCTGTGGCATCTGAAATCATAGTCTCCCTCCTGGGAGGCTTGGGGACAATTCAAACCCCACTTGACAAGGCTGCAAACTACAATTAACTCTACAATAGAGCCTCTGAAAACAGCCATGAATTAATGGATAAAGCCTTCCACAAGTTCACTGCAGCTTGGAGCATTTCAGGCAAACTTACGGTCACTACTGCAGACTAGAGATTTCCATTCATGTTTAAATAGGTTTTAATGTTCAAACCAAGCAGAAGTCCAAGCAATTACAGTGAATAGCTCTGGAGTAGAGCCAACGTGGCCCAGAAGGTTGCCCGGCAAGACACCCCTGTCACAATGTGCCATTAGCCAAGGCACCATCTGCATCTCCACATATAAGTGAAGACTCTATGAGTGCCAAAGGCTGCCAGCACATCTCATACCTTATTTACCTGACAGCCATCAGATGGAACTGAAATAGCTACAAAACCTGTAGCAAGCAGTTACTATAACTGTGCAGGCACACAATTTAACCACTTGGCAGGGATCTTCAAAACTAGCAGAAACAGAGGAAATACCAGTGCAAGCTCCGAACCACAACCTGATTGTCATTCAGTAGTTAGAGAGAGCAGAAAACCTGCACACAAAGACTGTTTGCTCTATTTCTGTAACAGAGACATAAACAAAATGTCAAACAATAAGAGAGGAAACTGGATATTTGTGGCTCAGCTGCCAGAACAAAGCATGAAATCTTAACTTTCAGCTCCATCTCCACAGAGGAAGTTCCCTGAAGGGTAAAAGAACGGCTTAACAAAGTGAGATGCTGAACCCAGCAGCCCCACTTTGTCACTCTCATCCTTGCAGTTACAGAAAAGTAGAGACTTCCGTGCCAGCCCTTGGCACAGAGACCAAGAACTGAGCGCAAAGGAGTCGGGCAGGCTGAGAGAAGAAGTGGGAGCCTCTAAAGGCAGCAGCCAGCTCCACAGAAACAAAGCAGCTGGCAGGAGACAGTGAGATGGAGGAAGCCCATGTCTGTCTGCTGAGCCAAATGACAACAGCCTCATCATAAACTGCAAAAGATAAGGATAGGGGTGGTTGTACACAAAGGCAAAGAATTACTGCTTTCCACAGCCCTACAAATTCTCAGAAGCACTCCTGACATCTATTCAATTTTCACTCCATGTGTTCCATCTAATGGGAGCAGTATTATGTTTCACACTGAAGGTAATTACCTCTTGAAATTTTTGTGTACAAGGGGAGTAAAGGCTTTAATTTTCTGCAGGTGTCTTGGACACATTCCTTACAAATGCTTCGACCTAAACTGAGGCAGGCATTCCTGTTTTACAGGGCTGCCCTCAACTTAGGATGGTTTATATTTGTGGGCCAAGCTGAAGCCATTTATCCCATCCATTAAATGGAGACATGTATAATACATTCTACAGTCACCACAACATAAACAATAACTGCTCCAGTGAAACTGAATTATACTGAAAACTTTGTATTGCTAGTTACCAGAGTGCTGTAAATATTAATGGCTTGGAATTTTACAGCATGAGACCAGGAGGCTGCTTCCTCATTGCTTCATACGAAACATTCTTGCAAAGTTTCATCTCATCCTAAATTATGGAAAGGTTGTTGAAAGAACCAAGTGTGTTGCATTCTCAGCCATTTCTCATTTTACTAATTACAGATCTCAGAGCCCATTTTTATAAAAAAATTATTTATTTAAATTATAAATAATTATAATTTAATAATTATTTATTATACATTATCGAATTTCAACAATGCTGCATGTGTGTCGAGCAGCCAGCCTGGAGCTACACTATTTAAAACATATGCAGCAACCAGAACACAGATCAGGCTGACATCAGTTTAGCCAGCAGAAAACACTGCAAGCTCCATCAGCTCCTTAGTTCACTAATTTTTACATGAATCAGGACAGCAAAACATTGCTGTTCTTTATCTGTTCTTTAACATGACACAGTTCTAAAGATTATATTAAAAAATTACCAAAATACTGTTTTTATGAAAATACCTTTTTCCAGTTTCATATTTTCCTAACTTGGTCTCAATTAACAGACCATAAGTTACTAATTAAGCTTTAAAAGTCTCAGTATGACATCCAGCTGAATTTTACCAGGCAGAAGAGTACCATGTACTTTGTATATTTTTTATTATTTTTTAAAGCAAGAATTGCTGCTAAACTATTCAACACACTAACTGCTATATTCATACTTCTTGAGTTATATCATCCAAAGAGCCACAATAAAACAAATGAGTGCATAGTCTGTGTCCCAGTTCAGCAGGAAGGACCAGTTATCACTGTGTGGGGGTGATCAAAGCTATGTATTCTACCCCCTCTATTCATTCCCCAAGAACAATGGACCATTTGCAGCAGCTGCCCAGGAAGTCGTTGGCACTTTTACAACCAGCCTGAGGGGGTGTGGCTGCTAATGGGTTCAACAATACCCCATGACTCACAGAGTTAATCACCCATTGTGTGAGTCCCCACCCTGGGGGAGGGACTGGGTGCTTCCTGAGGGTACGTAAACAGGGCTCAGAAGACCTCAAGTACAACTGGCCGGATCCAGAGGAGCGGCAGGACCTCGACAGGAGGAAACCACTACTCTCGACCAGACTATGACCATCACTCCCGACCAGACCACAGCCATCATCTGCACCAACAGGTCAGAGAGCTCGGCGCTCGGCAGAGTAGGAGGACGGGGACATACACTCCGATCCTGGCATCACTGGATGCTGGATGGTGTTCCTTTTTTCCCTTCTCAACTCGACTGTTCTCATCCNTGGAACACAAAATAAGCTCCCCATCACCAACACTGCTTCTAGATATAAAATAAAGACAGACTAGTCCCCACAGCCAAAGCTATACTTCTGTACCACTCAGCAAACCAGATTCCAGAAATGTATATTTTGTTTTTACACAGAATGAACAGACCATTCCAGTCTTTCCAAGTACATTCATAAGCAGCCCATTACTGAGGCCACTCCTTGAAAAGGCGTCTTATGCAGACCGCCACTGCTTTTCCACAAGCAAACTGATCATCTTCAAGGAATTCACTGTTGCTGAAACCAAACTCTAGTTCCTTCTGTTGATACTCCTTTACTTGTTCTAACAATGACATATTCTTTAGAAAAAGGATTGGAATTGGATCTTTTATACACCAGAAATCCATGCCCAGAATGAGGCAGGAGGGAGAGGAATCTCATCTGTTTTCCTCCATATGCAATTCTTCCCTTGACTGAAATATTTCCAATTGGACTCTACTTTGACTCAAATATTTGAAAAGCTTCAGCTTTGACAGTCCTTCATGTTCTGAGCAAGAAAAAAGCTACCTTACATTTACTGCTCCCTGCACCTTTCTTAAGTAACAGATTACTTTGCTGAAGGATGTAACATGAGGAGCACCTCCTTTACCAAGTCATAGCTTTATTAAAGATTAGGAAAATATCCAGAAATACTTGGAGCCTTTCTGTTCACTCTCCACAGGTGCATTTTCCAGGTTTGCCGGGATTTGGCTTATAATATAACCAGAAATAACCCCTCTAAAGAATACTCAGACCCTTCTTTCAGAGTATAAAATACTTCCTTATAAAAGTAACTTTTCAACCTTAGTTGGTCTAAAGGTTGGACTTGGGTTTTCCTCCTCACTCTCATACAAGTGATTGAACCAATTTTGCTCAAGCCTTCCAAAAAAATGTATATGTGGCCACAGTCCAAGATATAGAACAATTCATCTGCAAAGCTGAATGTTTCACAAGCCATCTGCAAATAGGATTTTACAAGGGTAACCATTTTGTTACCTTATCCATACAGCAGGAGCAACAGCCATAACATAACATTCAGAAGGAAGGATTACAGCTGTAAAAAATGTTCACAATGAAGTCATAAACTACCCCATGTGCCCCTTTTGAATTTCTTTATAAATACAAAACTTTTCATAAAAGGTTAACTAAGATTCACACGTCTTTAGAGAGAATATGGGCCAGTTTATGGAACCCGCATAAACCCCTGTGAAACGCTGCTTTTTCTACTTTTTCTTTCCTCACTGAACCTGAAACTCAAAATAAAAATCATGGGGTGCAGGCCCATGTAGACTGAAAACAAAATTGCTGCACGTGAAACCCCAAGAACAAAATACACCATGTTTTGCACAGCTCATTAGGATGACATTATTATAAGAGCTGGGACCACTTAGGAAAGCTCATCCAGAAGCCAAGAACATTTTTTAATGGGGGATGGGAATATGTGCTCCAGTTTGCCTGCAAGCCTAAACCAAGCTTAATTAAAAGTTTCAGAAATGTTAGATAGTGTTAATTTGCTGCTCTGGCAAACTGCCTGCTACAGCTCTGTAGACTCTATAAACGAAAGTCTGCAGCACCATTCCTGAAACCTTCCTGAGCTAGTTATACTATTCAAGCCTGTTGTGGTTGTGGATTTCTGACTTTTAAAAAGCCTGTGAAATCAAGTTGTAGACAGACACAGCGTTATCTCAGGTTTGAAAGGAAGAAAGGCCCACAGACTCCTTCCTGAGTGTTTCTGATAGGAAACTTTATCAAGAAACAAAGCATCCTGACTCTTTGCAGAAGGATCAAATCCAGATGGCGTTTATAAAAAGTACACAAAATCCTACATGATAGGGATGTCTATTCAAAAATTATTTTTGGTTTAATACAGATGACAGGACAAGGGGGCATATGTGAATATTATAAGGAAAAATTTGATTTGAAGCAGATGACAGGAAGCCCTGTTGCATGCAAAAAAATATATCATGCAAAGGCACCAAGATCTCTGCAGGTACAAACACTGGACCCCTTCACAAACCATTGCAAGGCACACTGGGGTGGAGTATGGCCAAAGAGTAAAAGACTAACTGATAAGTACTTTAAATACATTAAATACATTTGATGCAACAGTACACCGTATTTAATCCTATGCTGCACTGGATGCCACACCTTGGACCAGCTATGGGTAACAGCACTTCTAAATATTTCCTTTAACTGATATTCACAGTTTAGAGCACTTAAGATCACTAATTTATGACATCTGATATATATTCCTCTCTCTCTCTTCCAGTTTCTCAGCTTCTTAACTATACACGCACAGACACAAGCTGTAAAAGTACATTGGAATTAGCCCAAGAAGCCTAAAAGAAGGACATACAAGATAAGAAAAAGGAAGAAAAAAAAAAAGAGGGGGGAAAATCTAAGTTATTGCAAATTCAAAATCTGGACAATAGAAAAACCTAAAGCCTCAGCCCTCTCTACAGAGAGAATTATATATTGTTGCTGTTGTTAAGACAAATAGTTTTCATTTAGATCAGATTTATTCTATTTCAGATCGCATGGATAAGAAAGGATCAGGAAAGTTTAAGAGAACAGTTTAAGCAACAGGGAGTACAATGAAGTGAATTCTTTTCAAATCTAGAGACCTGTACATATGAACAACATTCACAATCGCAGTTTGCAACTGTAAGAATTTTTATTTTCCCTGCTCTGACTCAGATGCCTTTTAAATCGTATTAGTAGCATAGTGCCCCATATGGCACCGCTCCTTAGCAAACCTGCACAAGAACTAGGAACCATATTCCTCATTTAATGGCCTCAGTAAGTTTTCCAGTGGGAATCAATGTGGCCCAAACAATCACTTCAAAGCAACATTGTAAATGATTGAACTGAGTGGCAACAGTTCTTCACAGAACTGCCTTGTGTAATGTTAGCATGAAAGCTTCTGAGAAAGTTTCTTTTTCCACATAAAGAACAAAATTAACAAGGAACTCTCAAGCCCCCTGTAAAAGTTAATCGTTCATATGTTGATACCTGAAATAATTTCCAACAATGAAACTATAACTGAACGTCAACCAGGTTAACACACTTCTCATCTTGTTTTGATGATCTGTCATTCACACCAGAAACCACCTTCTAAGTTTTTGCAATCTCAAAGATTTTATGAAATGGAGATTATGAGTAATGAATTAGGATTTTAGAGGCTGTAAAGATTATCAATTGAATGCTTAAACCCTCTTGCAATTCGTACAGCAGATCACGGACATTTAACCAGGTTCACCTGCGGTAGTTCATTTATAGTTTGAAAGGAAACCAGAATGTTCACCAAATGTTCCTTGTTCACCCCAGAAATGGGTAAATAATAGGCAGGTCAGAGACAGACAGGCATCTAGAAGTGCCTTTTAAAAAGAAAGTCAAACTAATCTTGACAAGAAGTTCATTTTCTCTGGGAAACACTATTTGTCACATTACTGATTGGCAAAGAAAGGCTTGGCATTTGCTAGACCCAGATCTCTGCATTCAATGTCCCTATATATCAAACTGAGCCACAAAGTTCCACAGCACTTTATCTCCCAATAATTTACTTGTACTTTGGCTAAGCCACCCTCTTCTTTCAGATCTCTCCCATTCTATTCCAGCCATCTTAAGGCTGCACAGAAAGACTAGTATTTGGGAAGACCAAGCCATCTCACAGTCATGCAGTTGCCATACATATCCAGCCTCTTGACACTTCCTTGGGCAGTGATCTCTCAAGGAATTCCATCTTAAAGACCATAAAGTAAGTCTGGCAATACATAACTGCTTAATATAAAAGCCCAGCACACCGTGTGTGTGTAGCCCACACCAGAGCAATGTATGTCACATCATAAAGCTGAACCATGGCCGCAAAGAGAAGAAAGCAAAGCAGCACAAACAGAATAAATGTTTTCCTGAGAATGCTATCAGGCATAAAATCATGTTTGACATTTGGCACTTGGGAAAAGAAAGCCAATACTATCATGCTGAATCTTCATCACCAGATGCCATGTGCAGTGAACACACCATCCAGCTTAAGCATTCCCCAGGGTACAATGTTGGGATCCTACACCCGAGAGTCTGGGGAGGGCATCATTTATAAGGCACTGCAACTTCTATTTAGATTTCTTGTCCATGGTTTTCTCCCTCAGATATCAGGGTGGTGGTGTGTCAGCAGGAAGGGACTTGCCCAAGAAACCCAAATGGATCTACAAACTTTGAAACCACTTCCAGATTCTTTAAGGCAGACATAGGCTCTGACTACCCAGCTCTAAGAATGTGGGGGGGTGGATTTGCTTGGATTTTCATCTTTTTCCTTCGTAAGAAACAACACAACTTCCTAACACCACTTAAAGTAAGTCAACCCCGACTTTAGGGATGAAGAAGAATTTCTTCCATTGGGACAGTCAAAACAAACACACAAACAAACATAAAAAGTAAACAAACAAACAAAAACAAACAACATGTCATCAGTTATTCACTAGCAGGGAGGTTCACAGATGTAGGGACTTCAAAATATAGTACTTTGTGGTGGTTTGACCCTGGATAAATGCCTAGTGTCCAGCAAAACGCTTTCAAGGCCTTTTTTACCCCTGCCTTGGTCTGTCCATGCCCCCACCTTACTCTGATGGTGTGGGGGACAGAGAAGTGGAAGGTTTACAGTCAGTTGTTGTTGGGTCAGCCATTCGCAGATGTAAGTCCAAAACTTAAGCAGCAGTTCTGTCTCAGGGGGCTTTCCTGTGGGCTGCAAGGGGGACAGCTCGCTTCACCACAGTTGTCACCACGATCACAAGGGAATCATAACTCTGAGTCCTTCCCCTGCATTCTGTGGAGTCCCCCCCACCAGAGAGATCCTCTGCTCTCTCGTGGGTCATTCCGTGGGGTGCAGTCTCTCATGAAAAGCTGGCTGTACCTACTTAGTGGGGGTTTCTCCCTTCATGGGTCTCGGCTGCAAATCTTTGCAGGACCTTTGCTCCACCTTAGGGGCCTCCCATGAGGTAACAGCTTCTTTCATGCCTCCCCCTGCTCCCACAGGGGGGTCTTTGCACCGCAATGGATCCCATGGGCTTCGAGGGGACAACTCATAATCACCATGGTCATCACCAGGTATTCAGGGAATAATAGTTTTAAGTCCTCTCCCTGATCCATGGGGTCCCTCCCACTCCTTCTCCTCTTCTTCTCCTGCACTGACCTTGATGTCCGCATTATGATGTTGTTAATCCATGGTTGCCAATTTCTAACTGCACAACAACTTCTTAAATATGTTTTCAAGCAGGGGCGTAACTTAATGGTTCAAAAGCAGGAAGTTTTTCTTGGAGCTGGCCCTCATTCGCTCTGCTCTATAAGATGGAGGGAAATATCCAGAGGCTTCGAACAGAAGCCAATCTTTCTCTTATAAAAAAAATAAGCCTAATCAGAGAAATCCATGATATGCTTGGTAGTTTAAGAATTATTCATGCCATTAATCTAAATTTAGCTATTGTTAATAATCTGAATTTTTCTATTCTACCATCAGCCATCATCCAGTATGATTAAAAAATAACCAAAACAAAACCCAATAATCTTCTCTGAGAAGGAGATACAGTATTTTCCTGGGAGATTTTGAGTCTACAGAAGGAATAAGAGTTAAGGGTTTGGAAAGCTTGAGTTTCACTCTTTCCTAACTTTTATCATATAAATGTGGAAGGACCGCTAAAGACTGAGCTTGCAGATCTATCTTTCATATTTTAATAAACCCTCCAAATGGTCAGTTCTGGTTCTGAAGAGCAAACGTACAGTAATTTTCAAGACTGCACATGAATCTGTAGGACTTAAAATGCAAGCATTTCATTATCTGCTTCCCTAATGAACAGAAATGAAAACAAATATGGAGTTCAGCAAGTACCTTTGAGATGGCAAAAATCAGACTTCAGAGAACACCACCTACAAGAGACCCTGATTTCTCTCCTAATTAGCCATTTTATATTGTTAATAAAGCACTGGAATCCATGAGTCACATTTTTAACCAACTATTCACAAATATTTTGCCCAAGCAACCTGCCACTACTTAAGCATAACTTAGTTTATTATTCAGTCATAAGATCTTCTAGTTTTTAGCTGTATCAGATTTTGCTTCAAGCACATCCATATAGAGGTGAAATAAAAATACCATTACCTGAGATTTCCTCATCTATTACTCTGCTTTTCCACTACCCATACTTTCCACTGTGTCTGCAGTTTAAAGTATAACTTAAGTATACCTTTGGTCAAGCAACAAAATTAGATTTTCTGCTATTTTAGGTCATAGCCTTTACATTCTGGATTTTGCTCAGGTTACAAGCTAAATCCTGTGGGTAAGCCAAAGAAGGGTGCTATTGAGTTCTGAGCTATGTGGTAAGAATCCTGTAATACCATGTTGGACCTATCAGAAACATGCCTGGTCTATTAACCTAATAAAACTATGCTTAAAACCATCCTTTTGTCTGTGTTCAATTACCTGCATGTCCAGATCAGTGCTCTCTTGTCAATGACCTGCTGTTGTATTTCTCACTCTATAATACCATGTGGCTTTAGTTTCATCCTATATTTGTCTCCACATACATTTTTTTTCTTCTTCTATACAGATCTCTGCTTCTCCCTTACAATCTGCTTTCAGAGGCAAAACCATTTCTCAACAATACTGTGGTGCTGTTGCATGAAGGGTTAGATGTCCGTGTGATGACATGAATAGGAGTTCTCTGCATGCCAGAGTTCCTCCAGATAAAACAATGTAAACAAAATAAATACAAAAGTGCATTTTGTACAATAACAAGGAAACTCAGCCAAGATTTGAAGGCAGTAACTAGAGGATACTCAAGTAAGAAAAAGGTTAGGCTGAGTTACTGTAGTATACAGAACCACTGAATACACCAGAACCGAGAATATTAACAGCTTCAACCAAAGTGAAGTGTCACAGCCAACGAACTTCTGATCTACATTTACAGTATGAAGAATATCCCTACAGAGAGGGAAAGCTAGATGTAGATAGTTTTAAGAAATAGCAACAGAGAAACACTGATTAAGTAATTGTGTATTCCAGGTTTTAAGTGCTTCCCTGATGGATCCTCGCACTCAATGCCCAGGACCAACCTGAAGCATCATGGAAACAGAGTCACCATAGGATGCAGCTACTGCATTCCCTGATTGGCTGGCTCACATGACTGACCCAAAATTAAGAAACTTCCCTCTGTAGGAATGTTTCAAAGTTTCCATGAATGGCACATCTCGAATTCTGTTCATCTTTTCTGCCAGGCTAAAGTTCAATAAAGCTCAACTCAATGCATTTTAGACACACCTGAGCTTCTACCAGAGAATAATCCTGAGACCACACTGAAAACCACCTTGACTGGTTTTGTGGAAAAGGAAGTTTATAAACCGAGTTTAGGAGCCCTGAGGCAATACACATCCCTGGTCATCTGTGCTTTTGTGCCTTGTAAGCTGTCTTTACCATAAAGGTTGTAGCTGACTAATCTACACTCTTCCATACAGTCAGGTAATTTGAAAATTAGATTTTATTATATAGTGCATGTGAGAGGTGCTAGTTGCACCTTTCTGGAGAGAAAGTTCTGACAAGCCAGCTTGCCAAAACCAGTATAGTTACCACACCATCAGCACAAAGTGGTATTCAAGCTAGAACTCAAGCTGAGCCCAGTTTTACATTTCTGGAATGTGAATAAAATACACTTTAGAGTTGTTGGGGGGGGTTTGTGGTTTTTTTTTGTTTTTTAAAGTCTTTTTCTAAGACCCTACTATGCCCTTGAACACTTATAGAGAATTTTAAAGTAATGATACATCACCTTGTTCCCACATGCATAAAAATAAGGTAAATGTCACAATAAGATATAAACACTCAAAAAAATTTATCTACACAAGCAAGATTTTGTCTATAAACACAGTAATAGACACACAGGTTCTCTCATATACTTAGAAAAAAATTGCTACTGAATTAATTTCATTACAACTTTGAAAATAGCTATTTCCAAATGCCAATCAGAAGTTTAAAACTGCAGCCAATGACACATTGGTTGCCTCTTAATGCAACCGACAATGTGTCTGCGGTTTCTGTACAACCGGCAGGGCATCCTGGCATCCTACTGAGATTCCTACGGAAGGAGAGGAGTTGAAGGAACACAGCTGTTGTCACAGAGAGAAATGTCACTGATTAAGATTTCAGTGCTCTTTTGTTTTATGCTGCACTTCAGAATGGAAATCACACATATTTAAGGCACATTTAAACCACTATCACTGCCACTTCCAAAAGCCACATGTCTTGGGAAGTTCAGAGAGGTAAAATAATACAGGATTGCACCTTTTTTCTAATCAAAAGCATCAAATCTTTCAGAGCCATAGCAGCTTATGAATGAGGCAAATCTGTATTCTATGCCAAGAGCAGTTATTAGAGATGAAAAAAAAAAAAAAAAAAAAAAAAAACTCTTTACTGGAATTTGAAAATATGGTATGATGAATTTTTTCTCTCTGCAAAGTGTGCTAGAGCTGACTATTCCCATATATTCCCATCTAATCCTCAAGCCTGTTAATGAATGGAAATAATAAGTAAACTGAAAAATAGATCAAAATTCATATTCAAGTAATACTTATATTTGGAATCCTAATGATCTAAAATATATCAAGAACAGAGGGGAAAACACACAAAAAGGTTAAGTCAGGAAAAATAATTATATTATTATTAATACTGTTCATTTGAAACAGAAAATCTATGTTTCCATGGCTCCGTTTTTCCTGGCAAAATGGAAAAATAATTCCATTTTTCATCACAATTAGATCTATTTTTATATTGTGTTTATATTTCTGATGGAATAATCAAACTTTCAGGAGGAAAAGCTGCAAGAGATAAGCTGGCAAGGATAGCTCTGTGCATCACCCTGACAAAAGGTACAGGGAGCATTCATCTTGCTTCCAGAAAAACTTCATTCTACATAAAAGAGTCCTTTCGGAGGGGAAGTTCATCTACATATTCTTTCCATCAAGCGGGACCTATATATTAGTACTTTAAACAGAAGTGGCAGCCATTAATCTTGTTAACAATCAAATCTGTCAGTAATATTCTTTACCCTCAGCTCCTGCTTTGAAGAACCAAAACTCAACTTTCCAGAAACAACAATATTCACAACCTTTAAGAGTATATGGTGTGAAAGATATCTGGGATGAAACTGTCATAACTTCTAAACAAGAGGTCTTCTGAACCATCAGGGAAGTTCTTAGCACTCACAAGTTCCATGTAGCCCCCTACAGTATTTACTCAAGGATATGTACATTTCATGCTTGCAACCAGGTCAGAGTTCTAACAGAAGACTAATCATGGTACAGTTATTGCACTGAACAGTGTAAATCTGTTTGAAAAGGCATTGATGATTCATTAAGATAGATTATTAAAAAAATATATAAACAATAGTAAGAAAAATCCATTTAGAAGGTCATAGCTTTAAAGATTGTATCCAGCCGATACAAATGCTTTACAGAATCATATTCTTCCTCTTTCACAAGGAGACACAAGAAGAATTTGTTTTCTTTTTATTTGCAAGCTTTTATTTGTTACGGCCAGGAAGGACTTGTCTCCATGGAAAGCATGAACTCATTGCCTCAATCTCTGACAGAACTTGGAGATGCCTGAAGCCTTGACTGAATTTCACATAGAGAAATCAGTACAAACACAAATCACGATAAAGAGTTCAATGGGTCATCTAGAGACAGGTTTTGTGTAAAAGCAGAAAAAAGATCATGCAATGGAAAATGGGACGTGACATAGGCAAGAAATAAAATCTAGCATAGCATGTACTGGCTTCATAAGACAATGAAGGTACTCAAACCACACTTGAGAATATTTTTCTGAGCTTAGTAAGTCTGGAGCCTGAGCCACAATTTTGCAGCCAATTACAAAAACTATTCCACTTTCATGGAATTTAACCACTGAGACCAAGGCAAAGTTAGTTATGAGTAAAAAGGCTTTCCAAATTATGTACATGAACTTGTCACACAAATATCAGACTTTTTTATTTTAACATACTTGTTTGGTTGGTTGATTTGGTTTGATTTTATTTTTTTGTTGTTTTGGGGCTATTTTTTGTGTTGGTTTTTTTGTTGTTGTTTGGGGTGGGTTTTTTCGTTGGTTGGTTTTTAGATCCATGACCCTAGAGCAAAAGGAATAATAATAATTATAATACTACTGATAATGCTAATGAAATGATGATGATAATAATAATAATAATAATAAAAAAGGGAATTGTCAGAACATCACTTCCTAACACGGCAAGAAGAAATGAGAAAGCCAAAACACAGGCTTGTTTTCCATTACTTTCTCAAATGAAATGGCACCATTTTGTAAAATATAAGTAAAACAATGTATGAGGGATATACATTCCATTGCTTCCCTAACAGCACCTACAAAGTGGAAAAAGTTAATTTCCGTTAAATAAGGCTTTTCTTGCCAAGAACATCTTGATAACTATCCCAGTCTCTACTAATCTCACTGTCACTTTACAAGTAATCTCAGTATGCTTTTGGGACAGAGGATGTGGCACATATTCTGGACAAAACCCAAAGCTGATGCAAGAAGGAAGTGGAGCCCTGGAGACTCCACTCTCTGGAATACAGCTTTGCAGCCACTGCGATCTATTCAGCATTGCTTTGAGGAAAGATGAACCTAACCTTTAAAAGTTCAAACATATTGCTTTTAATTACAGAAAAAGAACCAAACCAAATCTTTACTCTTATGAAAATGCATTTCTGCCAAACTTTGATGTCAGTTCTCAAAGTTCAAGGGTTCAAATGAATGATTTTAAAATTCCACATAAACCTACATTGAACCTAGAGATTTTCCCCTAAGAAGTTCCAAGATTTGAAAAGTCATCCAAAATCTGTGTGGTTACAATAAAAATTAAAAATAGTAATTAAAAAAATAAGAAATGCATTTAATTTTCTTACTTCGTCTTAATCACCATCCATTCCCTTTGGTAAAATGACTTTGCAGTGAATTAAAAGAAACTTCACACGTCAAAGGCTGCCTTCTCCCAAGAGCAAGAGGAGTAAGAGGAATACTCCCTGCCGCAGAAGAGGCAGTGAGGCAGCCTGGCTACAGCAAGCCTCTGCCCCACTTGGGCTAACCCATAACACAATCAGGTCTGCTGAAGTTCCTACACTTCCCTTCCCAAGGCCAAGACACAACTGGTAAACTCTAATTTCACTATAGAGGCAAAAGAATTGTATTAGTGTGCGGTAATTTAGCATTTTGTTACTGTGCCAAATAACAACAACAACAAAAATACACATTTACTAAACATTAGAAAGCAAGCCAGCTCCCCTCAGCCCATGCCCCAGCCCATGCCTGGGGAGGGAGTGGAGGCGCCCTGCTTTTTTGTCCCCTGCTGTGAGAGGGCCCAGCCTGGCTGCTCAGCTACAGGTCCCACATGCTAGTCCCAGCTTCTTTTTCACAAGGGAGTTCTTTAACACAGGCTGTGGCTCTGACTGTGGTTTAAAACTTCCCAGTAGCTCATCAAAAAGGCGACAGCCAGGGCAGCTGTAACAGCAGAGATGCAATTGTGAGTATTCCCAGTCTGCCAGACCACAAGATCCTAGTGACCACTGAGGGTGACCACTCTGTCACTTGTGACAAGGGTCTGTCCTTCCAAGTTCATTCAATAGTGCTAAAAGTAAAAGTAAAGTTCAATCACAAAAATAAGATTTTGAAAGACAGTATTAATCAATGTTACTTAAATTTTGTTTTCAGTGTATATCTCATGCTAAGGAAATCTGGTCATAACACAGGACAAGTCAAAAAAAGAAAGAAAAGACAAGCATTCTCACTTTGCATTGCCCACAGTGACCACAGTGAATTGCACACCTGAAATAAAAATCAGGGATGAGACTTCACATTTGAGACTTTGGCTGCTGACATAGGATATTACACCAGGTGCTTGTAACTTTGTGCCAGAATACAAGGCAGGGGAAAATTATTTCTGAAAAGGTTTGTTAATGTAAACAGCAAATGCTTGTTATATGGGCATCACTGCAAAGGCATGACAAGCATTATGTCCAAGGCAGGTCCCTAAAGGAGAGCAGCAAGCCAGCTCCTTCGGGAAAGGTGGGGAAGTCTCTGAGTAGAGTGTCTTCCAGAGCTCCCTTGAAACACCTCTTTCAACCTGAACTGAACCTGAACTGGGAGTTTTACTGGAATCAAATGAAAACTCAACTGAAATTTACTTGCAATTAGATTTGAAACAGAAGCCATACTATAGGTTGTTTCTCTCAGGAGTGGATCAATCATAACTGCTCACACCTCCATGCTGATGTGAACAGTGAATCTTTCACATTCCTACAGTACAATTATGATTGAAAAATTGACCATTAGAGTCTTTGAAACAACAGTATTTCACGAAGGCAACAAACATCTATTTAATTTAATAAGCGGTTCTGTTTTTCAGAGGGGAAAAAACGGAGAAAATACTTTATGAGGAACAGAAAGGTTAATTATAGCTATCCTAAGGGTAGTTGATAGTGCCAAAGGCTTTAGTGAAGTCCAGAGTCCTTAGCGGTTCCTGCCTGACTGCCAGATGTATGGCAGCAAGAAAATGGAAGAGATCATAAAAGCAATTCTACCACAGCTTCTAAAACCAAAGCACTGAAAGCTATTTGCTTTGTAGGAAATTAGGAGGAAAAATGCAAACTGGCTGCTGCAGAAGCAAGAAAACATAACATGGTACTATCTATACTCATTTTATAGTTCATCCGGTTGTGGCAGCAAATTAACATGGTTTTCCAAGAATCATTCACAGCTATAATATCTCTTGGGAGGAAAAAAGCTCTGTATATGCCTAGCTACTACTTCTGCTGGAAACACAAAGATCTGGTTGAAATTAGCATATTTTTCTTTGTGGCCACAGAGGCCTCTAAACATAGAAATATTTGAATATTTCCAACCTCTGTTGCTGCGTGTTGAAAAGTCTGCTTGATTTTTCTCAAAATAATGAACTACATTAGCAGTATTTAAAATACATATTGGAAAAAAGGGGTTTGAGATTTAATTACTTTTCAGTTGATGTTAATAATGTGTCTGCAGACACCACAAAGCACACTAGAGAGACATTATTGCTTGATACCACACAGTATTTAATACGTGTGTCAACCCATCTTGTTCATCTGCCAAAACACTTTCTGCATCACAAGATACTTCATGGTGTCATCTTTGAGTGCACGGATCCTGCGCTGCACAGAATCACTATCGCTGTACCTTGATTGACTCAAGATTCTGCTTTACTAAAAGTTACTCCAGTAGATCAGGGAAGCATTGAAAGCATAAGCTTTAAAAAAATATTTTACATTGGTGTACTGGAAAGGAACTGAGTATTCCCTGTATTCCTTGCAGTGCATAAAGAATTCCTTTCAATACAGTCATAAACATTTTTACCTTGTTTCTCATGTCTTCACTGAAGAGGAAGTTACAAAAGAGAATCAACAAAAATGATCCCAAATATAACTTACAAACACAACATGACAAAGCAGAAAATAGGCAGCTTGTTTTCAGGGTAAGTATTAGTTCTGAAGAATCTCAGGAATTTTTTTATCCACACTATACATTAATCTGTCTCATTCAATCTTTTCCAGCTGACTAATATTTGATAAAAGACTGCAGAAAAATGTTTTTGTGAGAAGTTTTTGTTTGTTTTATAAGTAAAGGTTCAACAGCATTTGTTCTTTCATGAAATTCAATATATGAGTTTTGAATTAGAAAATACTATACAGTTCTCTCTTCCAATAAAAATTTTCTCAATATTCCTCTTTTTTTCCTTTAGGATCCATCTATCCATTACTCCAAAACAGAGTTGTGGAAACATTCCTTCTGTGAATATATTCTGCATGGATAGTTTCTGGTTGAGTTTCAGATTACAGGTAGTCTCACCGGCACATGTGTGGGTGTGTTAAACAATGCACTGAAATGCTACAATAGATTAGTAAATTTTAATTCAGATTAAATTGGTGTTGATAGTAGTTTCATTGCATATTTTAAGGAGGTTAAAGTGCTCAATTGTTTTGCAGAATGGTCTTACACCTTCACCCATTTAGCACTGTCAGTAGTAAGAGGCATTCCTAGAATGCAAGACATTACTGAGAGAAAGGAATGAAAGGGTTAAATGTTTGCATATTTGCAGTGCTCATGGATATATTCATTGTCTACTTGCAGAGATGCAAAATTACTCAGAAGTGCTCCACAGATCCCAGAAGGCACCACCAAAATGCATATTGTGAGAAGTCCTTGGACAGGACTTCTAATAAAGATGGACAAGACATGTAGGGAGGCAGGCTTATGGAGCAGTGAGACGATCCAATATGGATTAACTACAAAGCTCAGTTCATTAATGGCATTTCTACAATTATAGTGTTCTCTAAGTGTACGTACATTAACATTACTGATACTCACACACACAAACAATCACTCATTGGCCACAGTTACAAAACTACTGTCTCTCTGCTTGTCTTCTGCTGCTCCTGAGTTCTCACAGTCTCTGCAGGCTGTTTATCTTCACAAGCACAGAGCAGTCTGGCCAAGGTCACACTCCTCCTGCTCTGTGAAGAAATCCACAGGCCTGTTTCCCACAAAGACAAAAGAAGGAACTTCCAGAAGGATGGGAGATCATCTGGCCCAGTGCCTTTTGTTCTTAATTCCTAGGGACATGTATTCAGGTAGAATTCAATGTGGGTATTTTTGGTCTGTGTTTGGCCCAGCCACCTGTGAGAAGCTGGGTTTTCTCATGCCAAGTTATGGGAAACAGGCTGATAAAGACAGTCTGTAGCCTTGAGAGAGAGATTTCTGTGTAAACTAAAATTAATTGGTATATAATGTAAGGGGCAGTGCCAAATACCTTTGCCTGGATGGCCCTGGCCACATCGCTCAGGTAAACATCATTTGGCCAAGTACATAAAAGGCAGGTGGCTCATGTTTTGGGGCTCGCTCGCTTCATGTGACAGGACAACATTGCCTTGGTGGGGACTCCCGCCATCACCTGTGAGCCAGCTGACCCTTGAGGATGCAGCCACTGCTAGGGAGGTCTGGGCATTCCAGGGGTCGGTGAGACAACTCCATGGGAGACACCTGGGCAATTTGGGTGTTTGCACCTGGGAGCTTATTTTCTTCTCTCTCTCTGTGAGGTTTCTTTCCTGTTTTCTTGGCCATCTCTGGTAATAAAACTGCTGTTTGGGTTAAGCTTTCTGCGGTGTCTCAGTTTCGGCTTCCACATTCCTTCGGACGCCTATTTTCCCTGGAACAGGACAGAAAGCTGCAGGTGAAGAAGTTAGATAAGAGGTTTAGACACAGCAAACATCCCAAACAATATTCAGTCAGAAGTTTGTTCCACTTCATATGTCTATTAAATTCCTTATCAAAATCCCCTATTAAAACTGTAATGTACAGACTTGTTCATTCAAAAATATCATTAATAAAAGAATCCCATGGTTAATCTATACTTGGGAATGAACCTGCCCTGTAAGGAAGATTGCTACATTTACTCAAATAACTGCCTTTCATAATTTTTATGACTTTGATCTCAAAAAATGTTTGGTTTGTGTTCAACTGGGTGGAGTAAAAGACAGACCTGTGATATATTGCATCATGTACATATGAGGGTAAACACTGTGTGAAGTGGATGATCAACCACCAACAGACCGCAATCACAGTCAGTTTAAGAAGACTGTTTCTCCTTTCTAAGCAGTCTGTTTACTTAGAATTTTTTTTTTTCATCCAAAGACATGACATGTTTTCTAAGCATGTTTACATCTGAAGGCAACTGAGGAAACACAATGGATCTGTTTTGTCCAGTTTTTCTGGACAGTGATTGAAGACAGTTACATTGCCATGGGAAACATACAAAAGTACATAGAAGGTGAACTCTAGCATCACTTGAAAAATCCTTATCAGCATGATCTTCTGCAGTCTGCACACATGGCTGCTGCATAAGTCAAAGTTACAGAAAGCTACAGAACCTACAACAAGGCTCTCCCAATCTGCACCTCCAGCTCTCTACAGTAGTAAAACAGCAAAGTCACTGACTAATAGATAATTAGCTAGGGCTATAAGAAATTCCAGTGGGGCAGGACTAACCTTACTGCAACATCCGCCATTGCTAGAGACTATCTGCTCAACTTTTTTCTGTTCATTCTCAAATCCAAACATTTTGGACTCTACCAGAAGGTGTTCTTCTGATCATCTGCTGCCAAAGAAACACTTGGCCTATCTGAAGAGAGACCACTTGTCCATTTACTGGCTTGATATTTTGTCCAGAACACACTCAGCAATACAACTTTGACCACGTGAACAAGTTTCCTGCTGCAGGATACAGGACCCTACATAACTAATTGGGAGAAGTGAGTCCTACAGAGATACATACACACACAGCTCGGTGAATGACGGCCTTGAAGACTGGATAATTAATTTCTTTGTTCATCCAACACCATTCTGTCCATTTCCCATCCTCACATCCATTACTCCATAGCCTGCAGCATATATATCAGTGTGCTAAAGCCACGCAAGTGACTTTCAATAAAGGCAACAAAAATAACTACTTTTAGCCGGTTGAGTTTGCTCAAACCACTTTCTAGTGATTCATCTGGTTGACTTTTAGACTTCTCCTACATCTATATTTCTAATCTCTCTTTATATCCCACCAGATAAGTAGCAATAGTTGCAAAGTTAGGAATACTACATTGTGTAACAACCAGCTTTTCTGAGGCAGGCATCGCATTTGTGGGCATTGTATGTTAGGGAGTTCCTCGTCTCAAGGAGCACAGTGATATTGAAGATGTGTGGCTCCCAATAATTTCTTTCTTGTATCTTCTACTTGTGCAATGTTTAACAGTGACCAGAACTCTATTACAGTGTTCACGGCTAGAAACACAAATGGATGCATTCCAATTCAGATGCTGTTAAGTGTCTTTATGAGGTCAAGACCAGAATCACACCCTGAAAGTACACATCTCAAAAGATATTGAAATGCTGTGCATATATCAGTCAACTCAAAGAAAGACAGGAAAAGTATTGCAGAAGTACTTAAAGAGTAGTCACAGGAAGAACACACTCTAGTGTACAGTTACTGATGATGAAAGCCCTTGCTTACATCAGTGAAACCATTAGAAGCTTCTTATCCTACCCAAGACATTCTTCCTCGTTATCCCTCTCAACAGGAATTATTTTGATCTAAATGCAGTTTAAGATTGATTTAAACTAAATTAAAAGATCTAGTAAAGGTTAAGCACTTTATAATAGGATCATGCATTAATTCTACATTAATTGTTTGTGGCTGAGCCCGCTGCTCATTTTACTTCAATAAAAGCAAGCAGATTGAGCAAAATCTTCTGAGAAAGGACACCACATCAGCTCTCTCACAAGCCAAAGCAGCATCACAGCTAAAGCTGCTCAGACTGAGGCCACATATCCTCTAAGGCTGTCTTAGGGTTTAGTGGTGCAACTACGCTGTATTACATCTGCCAAGGCAATAATAAAATGTCTGGGTTAGGCTTTGGGGTTTTCAAATGGTATTTTTGTTGTGGGGTTTTTATTCCTAAATCTTCATAAATCCTCAAAAATCTTTAAATAGGGTTAAGTGGAAAATCAAGCAGTGAGTAGAGATAAATCTTATCTTACTTGTATAATACTGGTTTAAGTTATGGAAAAAAGGCTGTTTGTGAATTTCTTTTCCCTGAGCATCTGTCACAATAGACAAAGGAGCTTGCTAACCAAAGTAATTTCAGGCTGAGTTATATTTATTAAATTTTTGCTTTACTCTTTTTTTCTTTCTTTTTTAACTATATATTTACATAATAAGTACTAGGCAGAACATTCACTTGTATTAGGTCATGAGGTCTGAGCAACAGTATCCAGCCAAAAAAGTTATTTCCCACACAGAGCCCCACGCACAGCAATGCAAACACTCCACATGTGCCTTTTGGGCTACATTTCATGACATTCTGGGTAAACACTGCAACATCTTATAAACAATTAAAAATCCTCAGTCAGAAATGCAGTTTTACTACAATTCCTTTCTCCTCAGCCTATAACTGTTTACTTCAGTCATGTGCTGACCAATACCTTCAGATGGTTCTATTTCATACTATTTTAAGGCCTGACCTTTTATGCAAACTGCTGTTAATTACATGGCAGGCCAATGCAATTAGAACAGTTTAACTGGAATTTCACCAGAATTTCATAGAAGGAAATCAGACTGTTTGCTGCTAATGAAATACTATATTCAAAACTAACAAAACATGATAGATAATCTCTTGTATTCTTAAAAAGCTTTTCTAAAACATACCTTCAGTTTATTAATTTATTTATTCCTTATGTAACAGATATTATTATGTGCCTGAGCATAATGAATACAGACTTGAATGAGCTGCCTCAAGCCAAGTACTGTGGCTCCTTTTCTCTACTCATTTCCTTAAGCAACTCTGTTGGTCTCAAGTGTTATTGTGAACTAAGCCAACAACAAAAAATATCAAAAAAAAAAATCAACCACCAACACACCCCAAAACATAAACAAAGAAGAAAAAGTCTCTATGGTCCAGCTCAGAGGCATAACCTCTGCACCATGTAGTGCTACCTGCAACAAGCAGTATTAATACCATAACAAGAATTGTCCTCAATGCAGTAATTCTGTTTAATATATAACGTGGGCAGCATGGCCTATCAAAATGTCTCTGAGCATAGAGGATGAAAACTTACTGTTTTCTAAGGTGATAATGAAGAGTGTTTCCCTCTCCTTCTTTAAAGGTTATCTTCCACAGAAATAAAACCATGACTTTAGTAACTGAATGAAAGGAATAAGGTTCTGTTTGCTTAAAGTAATTTCCTTAGATCTTCTGCTGGAAAGCAAGAAACATTTCTGAAAGCAACTGAAACAGGAGAAGTTACCTTTGACAGGTTTGTGCTGCAATATCAAATTGCAACAGGAACTCAAAGAATGGATTTTATAATTTAATTATAGTTCGGTGAATTGTTGATTTCCTCAAAAATAAATGAATGTGCTGCCTCTCTCTGGAAGAAGAGTTAGGGACTTGATTCCAATATAAGAATAATGCTCCTATATTTCCACTTTATATGTCAGAATATTGAGATTAGGGTGTTTTTTTTTCTGAAGAAATACATTGAAAATTTAAAAAAATATTAAACCCTATAAACTTTAACCGTAAGTGTAACCTATTGGCTTCAGAACTGATTCTTTCTTGGGTTTTTTCTCCAGGAAAACCACATTTTAAAATACATTTCCAGCTTTGAGTCACTCTATGTCATTCACTCTTTCTAGCACCTCAGTGGAATTTATATTACTTTGGGATTTCTAATCATCTATTGTTCAGATTAATATTCATGAAGAACATGAGAGCAAAAGCAGTAACTCTGATTCCTGTGTGTCCCCACACAACAGGCTCTGGATGATCAACAGCTATACTCTACTCAGATATGTATGTGGTGCCTGGATTTGGAAGGGTCCCTTTTCATTTCATGGGAACATTCAGTCCTTCAAAGTCACTTGAAGCCAGAAATATCAACTGGCAAGACTAACACAAAGAAAAGGCAGGCAACAATTATCTATGAATTACTGGAACGAACTATCAAGAGAAACAACAGATGACTCCATGGATGGGTTTCACATCAAGTCTGGATTCCATTTAACCAAATACAAGTCCTTAGGCACAAAATATAAATACCAACTGAAGGTTGATTGTCTGTGAAGAACAAGACTCCCAAAACATTAACCTTTGCCTTGAACTTTATTAGTTTGATTTTGTGTATTGCAGAATCCAGGTGAAAACAATTCTGTGCTACTATTTTTCTGGGTGGTTTCCAAAGTTACCATATGAAGGCTCATATATGAGGGTATTCCAACATTTCTCAATTCCTTCAGTCACTAACACAGGGGCCATGAGCCATATTAATGGAGTTAAGTTAAAGGAGGAGTATAGATGCAGTGCTAAAACAGATTTAATGTTTAACTAGAAAAACTGACCTCAAGCGGTAGAAATTTTGTCCAAATGAGAGTGTAAACTCCAGGATTTAGAGCTCCTGCTCCATTTCCTGAGCTCGAGATGAGTTCCCTGTCAATTTCTCATGCAATTTTTACTGGAATAAAAAAGGCACAAATAATCTCAAGGTTTTTTCAACTTTTAAGTCCAGGTTCTGCAAAACATATCCAAAATGTTAGCAGCCATTAACTGCAGGTGTGAATAAAAATGGAAGGAGAGGGCAACAATTACAGCTGTAATGACTGCAGTATTAGCCACATTCTTTTCAACGTGTGAGGAATAAGAACCTGCAATGCTGAATAAATACAGGGTTTGCTTTCCCCATAGTCTAGTCTCCTGCCTTCCAAAATCGTTGCTTGAGGAAAAGTAAAAAATATGTTCCCTTAGGCTCTGAGAAGACAGTAATGAAATATCAGGCTTAAGGGCCAATAAGGGAACAAAAGTTAGTCCATACAAATCTAGAGAGAATGTTTAATTGATTTAAAACTTACTTACAAAAATACATTATTTAACAGAAAAAAAAACCCCTCAATTTAGTTTGCAACTCAAAAGAGAAGCATTCCTGTAGCACATAAGGAAAAAACATAAGCAATAGGACTTGATACGATTACAGGACAAGTGTTATTTTATGCAGTCAAACACCTTTAGTCACAATGTAGAGCAGAGAACAAGGTGGGGGTTTTTAATTAGTCAGTCTTTAAGAATAAAAAAAACACTTGAAAAACATCCTACTTTTAACTTCATAAGATTTACCTAAATGACTTGTAAATGCAAGCCACAGTTTCTGATACCAGTATGTTCTTCACAGCATTTTCATTCCTCTTCATCCATTTTTTGATAATTATAATAGCAACAAATAAAATGGCCTGGTAGTATTTCCAGATGAAAGTCTGGAAAGATGGAGGAATCTTCTCAAATTGCTGTAGAGAAGGGTCATAGTAAAAACAGACACACGATCCTCATAAAAGCATGCCATGTATTTTTCCACTGTGTTTATGGAGAGCACCAACCAGCACCGACCCACATAAAACAATTTAAGCTCAGAGAAGATTTGTACATCTGCAGTACCAGGAAAAGATCTCTTTGGTCTTGGATGATAGAACTGATACATCAGAGTAAATCTAGCCATGTTTTTCTGATGATGGACCTTGCTAATTAGGATCATATTAAGCCACCAGTTGGCCAACACATCGGTGACAACTCTGCTCAGTTTATTAACACCACACTTTAATATTAAATCAAGTGAACTTTCAGTGAGAGCCAAACATCTGTGTGCACACATCCCTTCCGAGGAGCATTCTCTCCCTCTGTGCTGGCAGCAGTTCTTCTCTCTAACCTTTTAGACAGACACTTCCTGGAGCATTTTGAGAGCTGTGTGTCTCATCAGCATCAGTCCCAACCCAGCGAAGTACCTGGGGTCACATATGGTATCAACAGCCTCATCTGACAGGACTGCAGACACCCACCTTCCCATTTTAAAGAGGACCAGGGGAGGAGGGACTGCTGTCCCAGGTGGCTGTAAAACCTGTATCAGGGTCTGGCTTTCAGAGAGCAGCAATTTCTTGAAATTATTATTTTTTTAATACTCTATAAACACAATCTAATATGAGACTTTCTAAATACCAAATCCCTGCCTCATCTCTACCCATGTGTTTTTTTAAATCAAAAACCTGGAAAACATTTCACAGCGGAACAGGCAAAACCAAAACAATGCATGAAACTGGAGTATCCAATTCAATTGTATCACTGACTAAATTCTCCTCTGATACTATTTGCATGGACAAGTATAGTATGAGAAATATGCACAACCAAGAAGTCTTTAATCAAAGTCTGCAAAAGAGAAGGGAACAGAGAAAATGAGAGTTGAACAGGTCTAACCTCTGCCTGCCAGGAGGATCGCTGGATACCAGACATGGAAAAGCCAGACACCTCTTTCTAGAGGAGAGGCCATTGCTAGTGACAAGGCCTGTGAAACACAGGGCAAAAGAACTTCTTGTAGATTCTACATGACCCCAAGAAGTAGGACAGTTCGTCTCTTGAGATATCCCACTAAAATTGCAAACTGTGGGGTAACATCAAAACTCCTCTAAAATTCCAGAGTTAAAGTCAGAAGCTACTAAGGCATTTAAACGCAATACTCCTATTGAGTTTGGGCTCAAAGGAGGAATCAACTTGTGTAGCTGGCACCACTGAGAACCTGAATCACAGCTAATACTCAAGTTTGTAAAGTATCTATACAACATGTACACCAGAAGGGAGTACTGTCAGGGTTTGGGTACATTTCATCCTGCGTTTGAGAGAAGGCAGCAGCCTAAAAGTTTTTTCATTGTGGAATACAAGGAAATAGCCATCATTCTGATTCACTGTGGCCCCATGCACTGCACTCAACTGTTGCTTGGTTTTCATATCCGGATAATCTTTACTGCTTATTATGATAGGATTGTTTTAATGAAAATGTTTTCATTGTGTGTCAGGTCAGTAACTGGGCTAATCTGTGGCATTGTCATAGCCTCACAAAACAGGGCAAATGGAAACAGAACATATCACACCTGATGGCTTTGGTATCCAAACATGCAAAATCTACAGAACTGAATTTCAGTTTATTGGATTCAATCCAGAAATTAACAGTCAGACTAAATTCCCACTGATTCCACTTATGAAGAGCTGAAGCTTTAGATAGGGCTGCTCCTTTTGATTAGTCGGACATTTAAAAGAGTTTAATTACCTTAGATTAATCAAGCACTGAAGTCTGGCTGAAGGCTAATAAATTACCTTGCCTAATTAACAAGGATTATCTCCAAATATCTATTAAAGACTAACCTCAGTTATCTTTTGGCAACAGAAGCTAATTTGTCAGCAAAAGCAGTTTTAAATAATGAGGTCAGAAATCATTTGTAGGCAGTGGTTTTTAAGAAAATCTTAAAAAGTTAACTCTTTCGCCTTCAATATCAAGATTAATACCGTTCACCAGGCACATGGTCCAACACTGCCTAAACAACACCTGAAGATTCCAAACTAATTACTCAATTCAAAATGTTTCCAAACTCAAACCTTCCACCAGCTTTAGCTACCTTAACAAACGTCTACATATCTTTTTAAAAGTCTAGTCAAAATATTCAAGAACTCAGAGCAGGTGAAAAACCTCAAAGTATATATTTTTAATATATCATATATATTTTATATCTGCATATATAAAAATATATATTACTGGAATATGTATTTTATATATATATATATATTCCAGTCATAGTATCAGTGTTAGATTTCTAGCTTAGCACAAAAAAACCAATGTGCTTGTTCCCTTACATTTTCCATGCTACCAATTGAACTACAGAGCTTTCTTCCATCTAGAAAAGGATGAACCTCCTCTCTTAAAAACAGAAACAGCTGTTTTCTCAAGACATCTGCTAAGAAGTGAGAGCAGAATGCAAACTGCTTAGCGAAATAGTTTAAAGATAATGAAGAAATAATTAATTACAAGAAAAAAAACATTTAAGATTAAGATCTGCTTGTAATTATCTGTACTTAAAATGCCAAAACACTACGATCAGAAAAATATAATTAATGAGTTCTTGAGAGCTCCGGATGATTCTCACTAGCACAGTGATAAAGGGTGCTGCAATCTGCTCCAAATGTTTACTGGGCAGGACCTGTGGAGCTGGGTTCCCTTCTTACAGTCAGGCATATGCTGGAACAGTACGTTTTCATGCTGTGCCCGAGTCCCATTAGACTTGGCAGAGCCATAACCTATGGATTATGAGGCTTGCATGCAGCCAAAGGCAGCTTTACCAGCACAGCTTGACTTGGTCCAGGCGCAACAGCATGAAAATATATTACGTTTTGGGGAAGTTTTGGAGATTTAATTGATGAAGAATACATTGGATCTGATCCTTCACAAGCTAGTAAATTATTATAAGACTGTGTAAGTCAAAGAAACACGCAATTTACATTTATTTAACAAGAAAGGGGAAAGATTATGTCCAGTTACTCTTCTTGCAGTGCTGGGTGTTTTTAAACACATATATATGGACTAAAAATGAAAAATAAAGATGTACTCAAAATACAAACATGGGGTTTTGACCAATTTAATGGCAATCAAACTATTTCTGTTATTTCACTTTGTATTCCTACCCACAGCGAATCTAAAACTTTCTTTTAACCTACTGGTTTTAAAAACTGTCACTTCTTCCCAACTTCGTATCTTCTAATCTTAGGAAAAAAAGCTTTTTGCTGTCATTCAGTAGGAGAGCAAAAGAGAGATACCTGCAGCGCTCCTGCTAGGATTGGGACAATACAGTCTTTGTGATGGTGGAGCCAAATGCCAGTTCCATGAGTTGATGGCAGAAAAGAGCAATTTCACAGCCCCATCACCCTGGGATGATCAGCACAAGGCAGGATTGAACCACCAACTTCCACCATCTTTAAACTGTCTGACTAGACACTCCAGGACACACTTCCATCCTGAGGCCAGAGAACTCCTAAAGGCAAAGCTATTCCCCCTCTCCAGCAGCACTGACTTTTTGTGTACATGCAGGATGGTAAGGGGGAAAAAGAAATTACAACAGGGACTCATTTTCACATGAGAAACTTTGCCAAGACCAACACTATACATAGGAGTTGGTGATCTGAGTGAGCAAAAGGGAATTCAATCACCTCTTTTGACTCCTCCTTTTCATTTTTTTCCTACTGCAATTTGTTGTTCTATGCCAAAGGAGGGTTAGGAAGGCACTTCCTCTAGTTATCTACTTTGGCAGATGAAAAGAAATCAGCTGCAGGCAGTGCTGGGCTTACAGCCTGACAGTAGGACCATTCCAATACAGCCTATTCAGCACATTTAGAAGGCATTGTCAGGTGAGGTCATGGAATTCCTCAGTTTCTCTTCTATGTTTCTTTCTCCTTAAGATAGAAAATTAAGAAAGATTTTTTTTTATTCCAATAGACAAATGCTGATTTGTAGAAACAAATTTCTACAGCAACTGATACTGTCAAAAACCTTTCAATGAAAACCAGATACAGAAGACCAGCCAGCCCACCCACAGGCAAGCTCCCAAGGGGGCCGTCCTCTTGGCAGACATCCTGAGCTCAGTTTTGCAGAGAAAAATTAGTTGGAAACATGAAAATTTCCATAGTATGGATGTTCTAGTTTCCACACAGCCTCCATGTTAATTGTCTGGTTAAAAACCAAAACAAAAAACAACAACAAAAAAGTACCTAAAATGTTGGCTCATCCTCTCAGGAAATCAAAACCAACAACAGTCAATAGCAGTCTTCACCATTTATCTGGACACACTGTGCCATCAGCTAAATTAAATGCAGGGGAAAGACTACCATCACAAGCCCAAAGAAGGGGGTAGTAGAGAAGTGCTGATTCCCCAAGAGAAAGGAGGGAAAAGATTTGTATCCAACCTTAACAGGGAGTGGAGAAGCTGCACTTCCTTTACATGTCTCTCTCTCCTTTGAGCTCAAGCCTTAAGAGGAAAAAATTTAACACAACCAACTTACCCACCTCAACACACAAAATGAAAATTGTTGGAATTGTCGTTTTATATTGGCATAAACCCTCTAGGCATAAATTTTTCTCCCTATAATTTTTATACAGGCACTCTGAACACAATTGCTAAAATAATCTCCCTTCATCTAGCAGTGAAAACAAATATAAACCTGACAAAAAGATCAAAGATTATTACTCTATACAAAAAAAAACACCAGCAGGTCATAGCCCTCCCTACAAATTAAAAGCTGAAATTTAAATATAATCATAACTTCATGAGAGAATTCAGAATTTTTTTCCACACTGAATAACACAGGATAGGGATGCTCCCAAACTCACAATAACTAAGCAAATCCACTCATGCTTGCTCATCAAACTGGATTAGAAAATGGAGTTATTTTACACATTTGCCAAAAAAAATCTGTTTCATGAAAAACTTAAACTGAGAACACTGCTCTCTGTGTTTCACTTTCTGCACTGGCAGCTAACATACACATCACATCCCTATGCACACACACATGTTCTGACATACTCATGTGCTTATCTTCCCAGTCAGCTACAGAACTGTTCATCTTGGCTAGGCAAGCCCCCTCCAGAGATCTGAGCAGTGCTCTCCTGCCTAAATAGATGAGATCCAAAACTAAGGCCATGCTGGTTTCAGGCAGAAAGTCATTAGGTACTCTGACTAGCCATGTTGAGTATATTAATTTCAAGCACCCCAGGATTTCCAGCTGAAAGACTTCAACAGGGATTCAGCCAAGAGGAAGGAGAGAAGGTTGTTCCTCCATAGGAAGCTGGCTAGATTAAGAAGCAAAGCAGGGCAGGATACCTCAGGAACACGATTCCTTGAGAGGTAACACAATAATGGGACCTGCTTATTTTTGATTCAAAGGGTAGTAACTTTTTTTTGTTCTAGCTGGACTGTTTTGTTTTCCTTCTTTTTATTCAAACTGCCTCCATATGCTGATAAATCTTTGTTTGCCCACTCTAGAAAGTGAAGACCTGTCTGCAGAAGGATTTTAGAATTTCCATCCCTCCTGCAGTTTGGCCACAGACATTACAAACCATGCCTTATGAAAAATACTACTACCTTCAAGGCCTAGGTGGAACCACAGACCTACGTAGACAGACACTGAATAAGAAAATTAATAGTTTTCTTAAATAGTTACACCAGCAGGAGAATTAGTCCCTTTCATTTCTATGCACTTTCATATGACCAGAACAAATTTTTCTCATAGTATAGATGTCATGGTATTCCATTACTTGAAAGTAAGTTTGGACTTGCAAGATTCTATTTAGAAGTCACCAAATTAAGAAACTCCAGCACTGAGAAAAACAACAAACAAAAACATCAGAAGTTTTATTCTGAGATATTTAACTATTGTAACAGTTTGATTTCTCTGTACTAATCTGGTAATCCAGAAAAAGATGCCTTTCACAATAGGTTAGAAGATTCAGGACTGCCTTACATATCTCCAGTGTCTCTACATTTTCAAGCAGAAAACATGAATGGAAAATGAAGTGATTATCAATCTTTTGTACTGCGCATTGAGCAAATGCCAAAAGTGCTTTTTTCATCACAATAACAGCTCAAGTGATTTTTTGTTGTTGTTTTTGGTTGAGTGGGATTTTTTTAAATAAAAATATATAACTCTTTCCTCTTTCTTTGACAGTCGGCTCTTGAAAGTCAAGCCTAGTATGTTTAGATCCTTCTACACTTCCACACCTCTTAGTCAATATTTTTAAATTGAGCAACTTCTGTTATGTGCTGACAGGTATAAGGCTCCAGAACAGGAACTTAATGAACTCATTACAAAGCTGGAATAAAATTTTCTGATTATATGTGAATACAAGGACAGAGAGAAAGAGTGAAGATGGCCAAAAAAAAGGCTTGACTACCATCTGGACATGGAAGTGTCTTGGCTATAGCCAGTGTAATAAACAGCCGTACTGCAAGCTACACATTACAGAACTTTTGTTCCCCTATGCCTCCATTCCTTCCTGCCAGAATCATTTTACTCCCCTAGCCTCCAAAACCACTCCAATCCAATGTACTCTGCATATTTGTAGCACCTCTGGCTAATACTCCTAATTGCTGCCTCTGATTTGGCATCCAAAGAACTGAATTTGTCTATATATACAAACCCAGAACTATTTGTTTTAAATGCTGCTCATGCTACAGAGAGTAAGCTACACAAAGAAAAACCCATTATGTCAGAACTGTCACTTTTCAAAGCCATATGACAGTATGTTGCCATCTTCTTCAAAGTAGGGAAATAATTTTTCCGCCATCAAGTGAGTGTTATTTGATGAAAGAAAAGCTTTACTAGCTCACAGATAATGAAGCGCTTTTAGCAATGCTTCTCATCTACAGCCAATTGGAGGACAAGCAAAAGCAAATTGCTTCTTCAACTTTAAAAAAAAAACTACACATTTATTTTTATATGTTCCATTTCTATTACCATTCATTGTATTTTTCATTTTCATGATTATGTGAGCAGATACAATACTGTAACTTTCTAGCTTTACCTGTTTTTATTCAAAAATCATTCCAGCAGAAAACAATCACTTTCATTTAAAATTAGTTCAAGAACCACCTTCAGTTTTGGGCTCTCCAATAAAAGAATACATCAGCCCCTCTGTACCATAACACTTTTGAAGTTCTAACATCAGTGGTTTTGGTGAAATAAGTTGACCATGCTAATACTGCTGCTTTTGATGAAAGTCAACATGAAGTTTGGTACTAAACCCAATACAGCAAGGTTGAGAAAACAAGAACCTTTGAAACCATACCCAATTTTTCACTACTTCAAAGCTGAATTATGTCGACCAGGTGGAGTGAGAGTTTCCTTTTCCAAAGCTTGTACCACACAAGCTCAGTCAAGAATTCAAGGACATTGATCTTCAGCAACAGATCAGAGGAACATTATGACTTTCAGTCTAGTAAGTCTGACTTCCATACTATATTTATGAAAACTATAATAAAGAATAATGAACAAATGTGGTATATTGTGGAATATTAAAAGTAAAATCTAATGGTTTTTTCAAGGACATATGAAGGTGTGTGCAAGGGTTACACAGTAGATAGAATTTTTAATATGCAGGAAAGTGTGTGTTTTTACAAACCTTACACCAAAGGCCATAGAACAAGAGAGAATGTACTCTCCCAGTGAGATTCCTGATAAAACAGTAAGGATAAATAACAGGTATAAATTCTCCAATTTTGTAACAGGTATAGAGGTAAATTGTAGAACTTCCTTGTGGGAGCAACTGGGATTTTAATTGCTCAATATGGTAACAATGAAGGGAAAAACAATGAGGTTTGCACACTACAGACAAGCATATTAACAAAATAAATAAAATCAATATTTTCTTGAACTAAAGCTAACTGAGAAGTGTGCCAGGAAAAAGCTCACAATCTTGGGTTGCATGCTAGAGAAGTGCAAATTAATGCACATGCCCTTTAATAAGCCATTCCTAATCCCCAAATCAAACCTGGAGTCACCTTGGTTACTTCGTCTACTTCAAACAACATAGAAAATTGTGGCCTTAGGAATCAGAGATACAAAATGGTTTCACCCATCACAGGAGAAGCTATAAAATAGAAGGATGCAGTAGTATGGAATAGAGACAGCTTTTTGCTTGATCATGTCATAAGTCTGCAAAAATAGTGTGAAGAAAGTTGTAGGGTGCAATTACTCACTCGATCCTCAAAATGAGAATTAAAGGGTATTTAATATAATTACCACATACCTGGTTTAAGACAAAAAGAAGAAACCACTTTTCAGACCACACAAGCTGTGGAACTCACTGTCACAGGATGGTGGAAAAGCCAAATATATAAATAGACCTGAAGGGGAGACAAGAAATTCAGAGAATTGATCTGTTAGTAGTTATGAAATATAAAGATCCCAAACAGGTTCCTTGAGTAAGTTGTTAAACAGTCACTAAACAGAAGCTGGAAGAAGCTCCTTTTGTCTTTCCTTAAGTGCACAGAAAAGCCAGTCAGGAACAGCACAGCAGCTGGAGGAATTCTTGGTCTGACCCATGCTTAGAACCACCTCACTGAAATAGCCAAGAGAGAACTGTGGTTTGTTTCCATCACTGTCACAGACAACAGGGACCATCTCACTTTGTGACACCATGTATACATCACATGAAGCTCTCTAGAAGTTTCAACTTGCTTTAAAGTTTGCTGATGAAAAGGGCTGTAGGGACAAAATAGACAGGGTAGAAACACAACTTTTGCTTGCGCACTATTCGCCTCTAGAGCTGATAGCTTGAGTCAATCTGAGTTTTCCAGAACACAGATTTTGACCCTAAGCTATTAATGGTTATATATGGGGGCATTATACAAATGGGAATAGATGGAGCATGCAGGGAAGCACATGAACAATAGCTAGGCGTATCAAAGTAAGGCTGGCTCTCAGAACTCTCTTTTAAACAGATTTAGTTCAGGATAACACTACCTGATCAGCATTAAAGCTACTAGACACAAGAGACAAATCAATTTACAATAGACTGGAGGCATCCAAGAAGAGGCAACAACACATCGACTAGAAATGTTCAAAAAATGCTGTGTCTTTAACTATGGTACACTTGAAACTCTTTCAAATGATTGGACTTGGCTAATTATCTTCCCTTAGTATTTGTGAAATAACATGTAAGAAAAATGAAAGAACTTATATCCTTGGTCAATCTCATACAAGAATTTGATTCCCTGTATTTTTCCTAATACTGAACCATGACTAAAATAAAAGTCTCAGGGTTATCCTCACCCAACTTTTATTTCTGTCTAGTGATCAGAAAAAAAAAAAAAAAAANNNNAAAAAAAAAAAAAAAAAAAAGACATGGGGAAAAAATGTCAGCCAACAGTACAAAGTTCATCCTGAAAGGCTTTTTGCCAAAATATGCTTGGTCACTTGGTGCTATAAATGCAATTGTATAGAAATCAGTGTCACAGCATATTATTCTGTTACTACTATTCTGAACATAATCAAAACATCTACTATGTTCCATATCAACTGTTTTTCAATCAAATACAGCAATATGGTCAAGGTTCACAACTCAAAAGCAGGAGCCCTACAGAAGCAGGACAATATGTAAGGAAGCAAGGACACCAGCCCAGTCTCAGCTAACACAGGGTAGGTGACTGCTTCTGCTTCCAGACAGACAGATTCTCTCAGACAGGACAGCACTTGCCATCTGCCACTAAGAGGAATTTCATCCCGGTTTTACCTGTATTACCACTTAAAGTGACATTTGGAAAACAATCTACAATGCTAGAATTAATATATAGCCTTTAATCAGTTTCTGCTACAACAACTGATTTGCTCTTATACAGAATTTCAAAACATTCTTTTCCATTGCTGTTTACAATTTTTTTAATCCTGGTGCCCTACCCCATTGCTAATTGTTTACTTTCCCCCTCCTCCACCATGGAATTTTGTTTGGCCAAGAGCATCTTATTTTTCATGAAAGTCCTAGTGGGAGGTAGGATTGCAGAGCCACAGCAATTAATGATAAACAGATGCTATTTACAGATTAGTCTGAGTATTTCACTGACAGAAAAAAACAGAGCCTTTCTTAAACTTCTGTAAAAACTGGAAATATCTTTCCATCTTCTTCATGATTCCTCTGTTAGGATCTGGGTGGGAGGGCGTTTTGGGTTGTTTGGTTTGGCGTTTGACTTTTTTTAAGTTTCTTTTTGTACACAAGAAATTTGAAATGCTGTGCCTTGTTACTGTATTCCCTCATGCTCTTTTTGCTTCAAATCTCTTGGAAATTTAAGGTCATCTATGCTTCTTGCAGCACAGAAGAACCGATGCCTGTTTAACTTTAGAAGCACAACAGAGATGAGAAAACTTCCTGTATTCTCAGGTTAACTTGTGCATAGGAAGACAGGGCTTTAATCTACCAGAGCTGTACCAACAGCAACAAGAAATGATCCCCACAAGATTTAAATGAGAAAGCAAATAGAATCTGATTCTTCTCTATATCCATGGAACACAGAACAGATAGAAAAGGTATTAAATCAGAACAGTAGCATTTTCCACAATTTTGAATGACACTCAGTGAAAGGCATGGAGGAGCGAGGCCCACAGAGGAAATGTGGTTTGCCCAAGGTCACACATCAAGTCCATGGCAAAAGTGAGATGAGTTCCCTGCTCCTGACCCGTCACGAACTGACAGACCATGTTCCCTTGTGGCCTCTCCCTTCAGGACCTTCATGAAACTCTTCTACTGCACAAAGGAAAAGGCAATTTAAAAAAAAAAGGAAAAAGAAAAAAATATCTGCTTTAAGAAACGGAAGTAATTTTGCAATCATTAGCCCAGTACCTGGAGCCTTTCACTCTTCAATCAAAGGAAATAAACCAAGGATTTGTGTCTTTAGCAAATACTGAATAACTTCCTGGGACATGCGTTATATGGCACATGAACTGAGAAATGCTTTTGATCGTAACCTTGGGAGCTACAAAGCAGAAAGTAGCATAAAGTTTATGCTCCTGCGATTTGTTTCCTGACGCAACAGCTACAAGAATTCAGCATGTACTCACTGGGAAAATCATGAAAGCTGGAAAGTGCGTAAGCATATGATTCCTGTAACTTTTCTTAAATGCATATATAGGGTCTAGTTTTCACTTAGTTGATGCTACAATACAAAGAGAAAACTCATTTTCTAAATATCCCACCGTGAAAAGGTGTTATGCTTACAATTCAAAGACTTCAGTTAATCTAGGATAAAAGATCCAGTTAACAAGCATAACAGCCAACCACTCTACAGGCTAGATACAAACCTTCCTAATTTGGTTATTTGTATTCTTAAACTGCTTAAAGATACAGGCAGAAACTTGGAAGAAGTGGATGCTCTCAGTTCATTTGCACCTCTCCTGTGCCATCTACTGCTCGCAAGTTGTTACTGACAGCATGATACTTTGCAAGATTCTGCTTTCCTGCTCACGGAAAGATGGACAAAAGAAGATAAACTTTCAAATTCGGATTTCAGTGAGGTAAGGACTAAAACCAAATAAGAATTTTACACAAAAATACATTAAAAATAAAAGAATTTTTTAAAAAAAATGTACACCACAGTGTGGAAATTGAGCACATAGTTCTGGAAATGACACATTAAAGAGAAAAAAACAAAACACCACCACTGTGTCCTAGTAGTCACATGCAATTGTAACACAAGCAGCACACAAATTCCTGTCAAAGCACATGGGTAGGGAAAAAGACACAGAGGAAGTCAAACCAAATAATCTTTTCATACATAGTTCATATCTGCCCACTCTGTGATCTGGCCCCCCTCTTGTATCTCCTCAGAAGAGCCACTCTTAGCACAGGTTGCAAAAAGCTACTTAATACTTTTCTCTCCAACTTAAACCTTTGTCCTGCTGTAGACTCTACTTCTTTTCTGAGCTGAAAGCCCTCACCACACAGCCAGATAGCACTGCCCTCCCTCAGGGGAAAAGTTGCTTCAGGCTTCATGCTGTAGAAACCCACTACCGATTTTGTGGTTAAAAGTGCTGAACCCAAAAAATGGACCTACAGCTGTGTCCTACATGCTAGACTTCCTGGCAAATAGAGCTCCTCTTTCTGGAAGGTCCAGTATTGTTCAAGTGGGCCACAAAACCGTTTGTCTTCAGGGTGATGAAAGAGGAATAGAAGGTCTTTTAAAAGCTATAAAAGCTGGGAGGAAATACTTGGGAAGTTAACTGCCTCCTGACTAAAAAACCTTTCATTTCATTCAGAAACCTTTCATTGTTCACAAGCTATCAGTGAATTCTGGAAGAGAACAAGAAAATTTCAGCAGTTGGGAACAGAAACACAGATAATGTGCTGTCAAATCCTCTATGTCCCCCTGAAAGGGGCACAGGTTGAGTTCTCACTTGAGGGGAACTCTCTTTTCCCCTGGATAGGCAAACTGTGGTTGAAGGACCCCATTCCTGTATTCTTCTCAGTGGTCCATAAACTCTGAAGAGAAAGACGGTGGAGGCAGATTCCAAACTACAGTCTCTCCAAGGCACCAAATTTATGTATCAAACAGGCAAACCAACACATTTTTATTGGTTCAAACTCAACATTCCCTTATAATTCAAGTCTTATTCCAAGAAAAAATATTTGTTTTCCAGATAAAAGTTCAGGACTAAAACATCCCCAAACTTATTAATGGAAATTTTTAGCTTTCAGGATTTTTTTTTAAAAAGTAAACATATTTAATCCCTATTATTTGAATTATGCACAGAAGTGTGCAACTTGAAAGTTTTGAGGATAAATATGAAAGATAAATCAGGAAAATAATATGGCTTACAGAATCAGATAAAAAATTCCAGTATATAGAACCACACAAAAGAAAAGAGTATTTGTAGGACAAGTAACAGAGAAGGCATGATCTTGACACAACCACCTGTGCCTGGTGGTGAGGGTGCCAATAAGTACCCATCATTATCACTTCCATTTGCCCAACTCCTTCAGGCTGGGCTCAAAAACACATAGGAGATCAACACAATGGGAAGTAACAGGACAACTGCTATAAAAAAATTCACTAGATGATCCATTTTAGCCTGTATGTTCCAGTACAAGACTGGAACAAAGACACTATAACAAATATTTATGTACATGACTATATGTCTTCTTTCCAGAGAGAATGAGTGCGACCTGGGGAGGGGGAAGAAGGTATTTCTTTCAAATTAATGTCCTACTGTAGCTATAAGGGACTTCACACCATTATTATACAGTCAACCCAACCTTACTCTTCTTAGTTGTGAAGGCCCTAAATGCAACATTATCTCAATAATGTAAGAAATTATATAAACCTGTCCTGATGATAGCAGCACATTTTCTAAAGGTCTGGTATCTCTGAGATGAGTTCATGCTGAGATACAAGCAAATTATAAAATGATCCAGGGGTGGAATTTTTCCAAGAAAGTAAAGTTCCTGAAGTTCAATTCGAGCTATGGTTGTGTCATCTTCACTAGAGAAAACATCTTTTCACAATGGAAATGTTTTGCTTCCAGTGGCAGATGTAATATTGCTAACAAAATTTGGTGAGAGAGTATTTCTCCAGCCTCCTAAAATGCAGAGAGTTGTGGTGGGGATTTTGTTTAGGGATACCCACACACAGCTCAAGACCCTTTCCTTCTGCCAACACCATACAGAAACACAACAATCTTCCCAAGAGAAAATGATCTGTCTCACTTGGGTCAATAACCACTAAAATTCCCAGTGATAAAATTGGGAGAACTCTGTTCTGAGGAGTGGTATTGTGTTCCCTACACACTTTCCCTCAGCATCTTCTAATTTGTCAGAGAGGTCTGAAAAAACATAGGTGACCAGATTCAAGGAAGAGCCAGAAGAAACACAGCAAGATGAGCAGGACAGAAGCTACAAAACTGTTCTTAAGCCTTGACTCCATAGGAATCCTCTCTTGAGTAAGTAGATGCCTCACTACTCCCTTCCTGCCCAAGGTAATACGAGATAATAGAAATGAAAACAGGTAAGGACAAGCTCCAGCCTGGCACTAGAAAGATACTGGTACAAGGGCTCAGACATGTTCACCTGCAGCATGGATGTAAATGGGGACAAGCTACCAAGGGAGCAATGCATTAACTCTTCCATGAAGAGTCTTGACCATAATCTTGTTTTTCATGAGGGACTGCTTAAAAAACCTCGCAGCACAATTAAAAACTAACCAGCCTAGAATAACGAGTTGAAAATAAAAAAGACAAACAAAACAAAAAAAAACATACTAACCATGAACGCACATACAGAAAGAATTTCTTCCTCAAAAACAG